>VZTZ01028236.1:381579-553743 GCA_013400955.1 Drymodes brunneopygia | reverse complement strand
CCCTGTCCCGACAAGGCACCGAGCCGTGGCAAGGGCAGCCCCCTCGCCGCTAGCCGGCAAGTCCTCCGGGCTGCTGAGCGAGCGCGGCTCCGTGTGCCGCCGAGAGCCAGGATAAGGCGGTGGTGTCCAAGCCGGCGCCGAACGCTCCCCGCCCCGTCCCGGCCCGTCTCGGCCAGCGTCCGGCAGCAGGGGCGGGAGAAAAATGTTCCTAGGAAGGTGGCAAAGGGGATGGAGGGGGGGAACAGGCAGACAGGGACAGTCACCAAAGCTGAAAGATTAAATTTCTGCGGAGAACATACTACTCCGAATGTATTTCGTCAAGAATTCGGAATTTGAAAACACAAATAAACGGGGTGGGGAAATCCCAAACAAAAGCAAAATAAAACCCGCCTGCTACAGATCCTCCGGTAAGCGAGACGCTAAACTTCCTCCCAAGTCTTTCCCAGCAGGGATTATCGCCGTGCTTGGCTCCCGGCCCTACTAGCCCTCGGCGCGCCCCTGGAGCCCAGCGGGACGGGGCCGCCGGGGACGCGCGCCCGGCCGGGAGGGATTTATACATTTCCCGGGATTTACACCACTCTCCAACACGCACTCGTGTGCCCGATAACACAACTCGCGGCACCGCAAGAGAAGAGACCAGGGCTGCTGCCACCGCCCGGGGCTCTGGAGCACTGGGCAGGAGGCTGATCCGGCTCGTGTCTCACGGGCGGGGGGGAAGCCGGATCTTCCCAAATGCCCGGTGAGACTTGGACAGCGCGGCCACCCCGGCCAGCCCTCTTTTCGTCCGGCAGCATAGGAGGGCTGGGAGCCCAGTGCCGCTTCTTCTGCCCGCAGGGCGAGCTCTGAGGATGCTCGGAACGCCGCGCCCCTCCCTCCCCGGCCCCGTGCCGGCTCNCGGGCCTTGCCGGGGGCGGGCCGTCGGGCTTGAGGCTGTGCCGCGGCGTGGGAAAGCGCCTCAGAGAGGTTTTACTGTGCTGGCTGCGCGGAGCCGTGCTGTGCCGAGCCGTGCCGTGCCCGGAGCCCCCCCGGATTTATTTATCCCTGCCCCTGTGCTGTGCACACGATGAAGCGACCTTGCGAGGAAACTACCTCAGACAGCGATATGGACGAGACTATAGACGTGGGGAGCGAGAACAACTACTCGGGGTAAGTGGGGCACCCCCGGGGCCGCCGTCTCCGTCGGTGGCGCGGGCCGGGGAGCGCCCCGAGCTGGGGCAGGGCGAGGGGGAGACCCGGACACCCCCTCGAGATGGGGACAGGGTGGCGGCCCCCGGAGGGCAGAGGTGTTGTGTCCCTCTCCAGGTCAGCTGGCAGCTCGCTCATAGCCCCCCAAAACTTAGCCCCGCGCTTGGACTGCCCGAGCCTCGAAATTACGCGAAGCACTCCAGTAGCTTCGTGAGCCACCGGGCTGCGGTTCATTAGCTCCGCTTAATTTGCCATTTGCAATCAGACCTTTTCCAAAATCGCTCCTGATCAGGCCGATCAACCTAAGGGAACAGGCGCCAGTGGGAAATGAGCCGTGGAAAGTGAGCAGGGATCCTCAGCAGTTGAACTCCAGCAAAGGCGCCGTGCGAGCCGAGGGAGGGTCGGGCCGGGCGCGCTGCGGGGACGCGGAGGGGCTTCAGGGCTACCCCTGCCAATTTAGAGGCTCGTGAACCAGAGCTCCATCTCGTCCTCATCAGTGGCTAAATGAGTATTAAAAGATACTGATTTTTTTTTTCCGTTCGCTCATGATGGAATAAAAGCAACTTCGAACTCGTGGGTAGTATAGTTTTAAAAGCAGATTTTGAATTCTGCTTCTTCTACTGGACAATTCAACAGAGCCAGGCTGGGCACCTGGCATCGTACTTGAGCATCTACTGACTGTGTAGCAATGGGCAGTAATGTCAAAACTCAGCAGGCCTGGCAGAGTTTGTGTCATCGGGTATGTGCACTTACCACTGCTGTTGCCTTATAGAGATGGTTCATGTGGATTTGGGCCTGGTCCTTCAGCCCGTACTTGGCAGGCAGGGCTTTATATGCAAAGAAAATGAAATCTGTGCTGGACAGTGAACTATCTCCAGAAAAGGACTTTATTTCCAATAGAGTGTTCTGTCAATTCAAAATGTATGCTGGGGCAGTTAAAACTGAAATATATCTCTGTCTTCAAAAGCACCATGCAATGCAAAGCACATCTTGAAAGCACTGAAAATGGCATGAGAGGGACTATGCATACGTAATATGGTGACCTGAGGTGTCTTCAAAGAGCAGTGTCAAGTTGTGCAACACCTGACGTACTTTTATTGTTTTGCAGGCAAAGTAATAGTTCTGTCATTCGATCGAACTCCCCAACAACAACATCTCAGATCATGGCCAGAAAGAAAAGAAGAGGGGTATGTTTCATTTAAATATTTTTGCATCTGACAGTTTGCATGTGTTCTGTGATTTTGCCCTTCTTTTTTACAAACTTAATGTGTTTTGTTTTTTTGGGAATAGATTATAGAGAAAAGGCGCCGTGATCGTATAAATAACAGTTTATCAGAGCTGAGGCGGCTTGTGCCAACTGCTTTTGAAAAACAAGTAAGCTTTTTTTTTTTATAAATTCTGTATCTCATCTGGCAATGTTAGTTCTCTTGTAAATCTCATTAAAATAATACTGTATGTGTCCTGATCTGGCACAAACCAGGCATTTCAATAAAATGCTTTGTTGTGGCAAAACTATTAGAAACATAATTCATTATAAGGCTGAAAAACATTTCCATTCTTTGGCTTGTTTTTCCCTTAAGGGTAACTGTGTTCATGTTGCCTCTGTTCTTTCGATGAATTCCAGTAGTGGTTTTGTTAAAAATGTGCTTTACTCCATATTAAATAAAAAAAAAAAAATATACAAGCCCAGCACAACTCCCCCAAACCTGTATGTAAATTAGCCTTCTGTCGAAATCTTTAAATGTGATCGACTTTGCTACTACTTTAAGTGACCCTTTTTTTTCAAATTTATACTTTTTGTTGCAAACTAATCAGTCTAGTTTCCTGAAAAGGGAGCAGACAGTCTGGATTATTCACGTTTTAAGATAACTCTTGAGAACCAGTGCATTAGGAGGTGGAATAGGCCCATGTTGCATGAACTAGTGAAGTCAGTGATATATTCAGACTTTCAGTGAGAAAGTATTTAGTAGGAAGGCTGGAAGGATCCAGTTAACTTTGGCTCAGCTCCTTGGTCATGAAATTACAGACCAAGAGCTTAGAATACAATGTTTTGTTAAAAAAAAAAGGCATTTTAGTTTTTCCATTCAAATTATTTTTTTTAATATCTTGAATTTTATTTTTTGGGCTTTGATTCAATATTTAATTTTGTTCCTGTTTTGCTGGAAGTGTCAGAAGATCTTTGGATATGTGCAACTCACACTATGTTTCAATAAAAATGAAACATCGGAAAATAAATAACCTGACTTCCTTGTAACAGTAAAATAAAAAAACCCAGAATGTAAAATCTGAGAGCAGGATTGGGAGGTGCTGAATGTAAGTGGTAACTACGTAGCAAACACTGCACCATGTTAGGCCTGTTTCATCCCTGGCCTGAGCAAAAGTCAGCTAAAAAAAAAAATTCGAAATATTGGTTGAGAGCATCACTTGTGTCACCTGCAATATGATTTTTAGTAACTGGTAGTTGTCACTGTGCCCTTGCGTTGGTTCTGGCAAAACAGTGACAGGGATATTTTCAGCTAGATAAACAGGGGCAAGAGACAACAGTTGTTTGTCCCATTTTATTGTTTATTTCTTGAAAACCACAAACATTATAAAACAAGTCCTACAGAGCCTTTGGAAATTACCCAGCACCATGCAGTTTTTAGCTATTAGTCACTCTCACTGAGACTGCTTGTACTGTGTCTGTGGAAAAGATGAAGTCTGAGAAAACTACAGGATGTAGTTGCATGTAAAACGGGGAATTCTCACCAAAAATTGACACATGCACCAACCTTGGTACAAGGAAAGCGTTGAAAGCAATAAGCAGATTGAAAAGAACGCGCTGCCGTAAAAATGATCGTGTGCTGTATTTGAATCAGAGAGTCCCACCATTTTCCTGCTGTATGCCAAGGACAAAGTCATCAGTCCTTTCCCAGCTCCTTGACATTCAGCTCACTGGAGTTTCCAAGTTGGAGGTTTAGTTTCGCTTCCGCCTCCCTCCCTGCCCAAGCCCTGGTGCTGCTCCTGAGTGTGGCAGAGATGAGTACTCTGGAGCGGGACTGCCCAGCACCATGTGAGCTTTGCCCAAATCACAAATGTGCAACCTGGGTGAAGCCGGCCGAGACAGTGAGGTGGTCCAGATGATAGCTAAGAGAAAAAACTTGGCTTGCAGGATGCAATCCACTGATGGCTGCAGCTTGCACAGTCCCGATTTTAACTGATGCCAAGGGATGATCTCTTGCACTGGAATAGCATTTGTGTTGTCTGGGTGTGCTCCAGATATCGAAAGGAATGCTACCAAGCAAAATAGTTTTATTTATACATTGATATGTGAATACTATCTTTTGAGTTGCATTTTGTACTTTTCCAGTATCTGTGGTAGCTCTGTAAGCCACTCTCAGTGTCAGAAAAGATTTTTACTGACAGAGGAGCTACAGTCTTTCACAGTATTTAGTCCTTGCAAAGTAGACCTCTCACTATCTTAAAATGCTGTGGACTGTGTGGCAGTTTTTTCAGTCAAAAAATGAGAATGGACTATTCAACAGCCAAATGACACGCTGAAAATTAACAGGCCATGAAGAGAGGGACAGTGCTGGGTGTGTGTCCGCAGGGACACCTACCGGTAATAGCACAAAAAATAACGTTGCAGCAGGGTCTTAATCTGTGGCCACACAGATCCCTCCTGCCAGCTCTCCACTTGTCTTTGTTGTTAAAAAAGTAGTCCAGAAAGTTACGTATTTCTCTCATTTCATGAAGATGTCGTCTCTGTGCTACCTTCAAGGCCAGAGCTGTGCTGAGCTATAGCCCTAATAAAGGGAAATTTTGTCAGTAGATAGGAGATGGTATTAGTCCTTAGACAAAGTCTGGGAAGCAGATGCTCACGAAAGAATTAAGCTGAAAATGTCCTAATGGTAGGGGAAATTGAAACCATAAGGCTAAGCTCAGTGGAAAGTATATCAAATTAAAGTTTCTAGTACTCCTAAGCCTTTATTTATATGTGTCTCTTATCTCAAAGGGATCTGCCAAATTAGAAAAAGCAGAAATACTGCAAATGACAGTGGATCATCTGAAGATGCTGCAGGCAACAGGAGGTAAAGGTAAGGAGCCAACAATATTTTTTTTCTAATATTTGGGGAAATCTCAGCAAAAAAAAGTGCTTTGAGGAGCTGTGATAGGCGTTTCCAGATTAAAGGAGTGGAAATCAATGCTAATGGCAGGATTGAACTCGTGGGAAAGAACTACTGGGACAAAAGAAGCACTTGACCCTGGGCTTGTGTTTGCTTTCATAACACTGTGGGAGTAAAGGCTTCATTCACAGGCAGCCCAGTCAGAGATTTGTTTGGGGTTTCCAAAGAGCACTGAAATCTGCGCAGGGAGACAAAACAAATACACAAACACCAAACATAAACAGGAGGTTTGTGGCAACAATTGTGTAGCAAAAAACCTGATGCTAAACCTCATTATTGAGCAGCTATACCAAAGGAAGTAAATGGAGAAGAGCTTTCATTTATGTTTAAATATTTTCTTTGTTCTGGAAAGACTTCTCAATTCCAGGTTAGACCATCTCATTCACCAGAACAAAACCCATTCTTGCTCTATGCAGCTTCTGATAAAGCAGACAGGCAGGCAATGCTCTCTGCACTCACATTTCTGTGCTATATTTGTGTGTCAGAGGCTGGCGTAGCTCCCTGCTAATGGGTGCTGGCGTGACGCAGTGGCTGCACTGGCTGACCCACGAGATCAGCCGAGCGCCGGGAGTCGAGTGTACCTCACTTGTGCAAGCTGACAGTCCCAAGGCTGGAGGCCAAATGGTTTCAGCCACCCACGAGGTGTTCTGTGTAGTCATGGTTTTGGAACTTATTTGGAGCGAAAAACTTGCTGGCATTCTGTAAGCATGGTCCCACGTCCCGTGCCATCAACCGTGATCTAGATCTTCGAATTGTTGTAATGGAAGCCAGCTGATTCTTTACTCACCCACCATGCCATATAGGTAAAGACTAGAAAAGAAACTGCTGCTTTCTCTCTCTTACTGTTTTATTGATCAAAGTTTTTAGCACATGACTGAATTATGCTCCTCTCCGTACCTTGCAGCAATTAAAAAGCTCAGCTTAGAATCAGTGCATGTCTAACAGCAGAATGCTATAGGAAAGCATGTTGAAGGCTGGTGTTCTGTTATTTGTGAAAATTAACGCCAAGCTGACCTTTTATCTTGGAGTTCATTTAACCTTAAAATTTATGGGCAACTTGTTTGATAAGAGATAAAAGGAATTTTATTGCCCATCAGGTAACAGATATGCCTCTTGATTCCTTGAAAAATGTGCCAAATTTAAAAAGAAAGTTAATGTATATATGTAAAAAGTCTCTGGAATAGCACTATAGTTGCTGAAGCTATGCTCTCGGAAGTTATGAAACGCCAGAATTGATCATGGTTGTGCAGTCTGGATTTGGGTGATTTGGATCCTCTCTGTGTCTGAGTGATGGTGCTGTCTTTAATTGCCTGGTTGCGTGCTGGTGTTCCACAAGCTCTGTCTCCCTGGCTGCTTGGAGCACACAGCGCTCCGCTGCTGAGGGAAGTGGTAGCTGTTTCACTTCGTCCTCCCCTTGCGACGTGCGGCTCAGCTATCCCAGCCTCACCCCCACTTCATGCCGCACATTGTTCCTCTGAGGAGCTGCAGCAGCTCCCACCCCTCCAATGTCCACACTGACAGTGGGACGGCCAGGAGGTGAACCCAAACAGAGACCTAATTTATCAGGAAGCTTCCTTCCCCTGCTTCCCTGCTCCAAAAAAGTATGCAGGAGATTTTTTTTTATAAATGGGTCAGGTCAGGTGACCGAGTGGGGCAGAGGATGAAGTGCCTGGGATGGGAGCTGCAGGACAGAGAGAGGTGTTGGCGGAACCCAGCCTCTGGCTGCAGTTGGACAAACTGGGTGTTGCTAGCAGTCCCAGGTCTTGCAGGCTGCTCTGCTCTCTTCCTTGGTTGGTCTCTGCTGCCACGTCTGTCCTGCCCCAGCTGACACTGGCACAGCTGTGGCAGTGCGGGGAAGGATGAAGTGGTGTGGTGTGGGGAGAGGCAATGCAGGCTTATTTCTGCAACTGCCTTTCACACCATGATCTGCAGTGGGTGGCCCATCAAAATAATACCCGATCGCTTCACTAATACTACAACTTTATCTGCTCCTTCTGTCCTAGAGATAAGAGTAATCTCACTGCACAGATTAAGAAACTGTAAGAAAAAGAGGTTTAAGAATTAGTACCGGGCAAAGTTTAAGCCTGCATTTCCTGCTCGCTTAATGTTTTACTTTGCAATCTAATCAACAGTTTTAGACATAATTTACTAGAGTATTTTTTAAAGTAGATGTTTGTTATATTTGCAAGTGTAGTTATTCCCACTTTGTAATTAATCTTGTGAGCCAGAGTGTTTTTTTTGTATCAGCAAAAAAATTAGTTTCATCATTTTTCCCAGGGACAAAAAACTTATTATTGCAGAAAGGAGAAATGGGTCCTGATACCCATATGCTCTCCTGCATTGAGGACTATCCTCCTCCTCACACAGAAAGGAGGACATCCATGATGGGGAATGGATGGGGCTTGGCAAGTTGGGATGGGCTTGGCCAGTGCTCAGCACAGTGGTGGGCACAGCGGAAGAAAACCCGACATGGCTTCTGCCCCTTCTCTGCTCTTCAGAGCTGCCTGGGCAGGCAGGCAGATGCCTCTGAGGTCCTGTGCAGACTCCACATTTCCGCCGCCCTGACACAGGTGTGGACAGGGGGCTCCTGTTCACACTGAGTTATTATTTTGGCCTAAGGCCAGGGCTTTTTGCTGATGGTGCAAGCAAGCATGGCGCAGGAGTGATTTGTCAACAGTGAGTTGCTTGCAGAGAACTCAGTGTGGTTTTATTCTAGCTTCACTACAGATTTATCTTGAGTGAGTGTCACCTGGGTCAGTGCATGGTTTCATGTAGCTCATGTGACCTGTAGCCTGTGTGCAGTGCAGGTGGGTTACCAGGACAGATGAGATAAAACCAAGAGTTCCTGTTCACTACAAAACGCTGGCATGTGCACATGATGGAGGATGTTCTTGGGTAGGGAAGGAAATAAGAAACAACATTTTTAAGTCTTTCTCAGAAGGGGGAAGCCAGAGAAGGGGAAACTGGGAAGAGATAACCATCAAAATATAATGGAGCTTGGGAGTCCCACCTCTCATCTAGCCTCTGTTTTCATGTCTCGGCCACATAAGAGACTGAAAGGGAGCCAGGATCACCAGGGCTTTGGGATGGCTTGTTACAGAGCCAGCAGCTCAGACTCAGGGGAAGCTGGTGACAACCACATCCCCCATATCTCCTCCAGTCCGGAGGGAGGGAGGCCGGGAAGCCCTAGCTTGAGCCGAGTGCTCTCAGGACTCCCAGGCTGGCTGACTCGTGGCCAGAGCTGGGAAGTGGTTTTGGCTGTGTGTCAGCCCTTCTGAAGCTGCTGGAGGTCCTGGAGCCTCTGGCACGGAAGCAGTGCCCACGCCAGGCTGACTGGCACCCAGGAAGGTACCCTGCTATCTCACCACTGCCGGCACGCCTGGCCTTTGTTTCTCAGGAGTTCACTCAAACCTTTGGTCACAGTGGACCTGGCAGGAAGAAAGCTGTGAGGAGTCAGCGCTTGCTGACAGGAGTCCTCAACCCCTCACGCTTGCTGATCTGCTGGCCGAGCCAGAGTTTCTCTTGGGTTCAGACGAGCAAGTAGGCAGGCCTGCAGCAAAAGCACCATCGTGATCTGGCAAGATGGAGTGCATAGTGGGCAGAGGATTTGGAGCAACATGGATAAATGTGCCCGGGTTAATTCTATGATGTGGGCATGCAGTGGCGGAAGCACTTCTTTCCAGCTTGAAAATTGATTCAAGTGAAAAAAGCCATCTAAAGGCAGATATTATTTCATGACAGAGTACAAGGCATTGCTGCCACATTCCACTGTAAGAGGGGCACTTGATCTTTATGTACTGACACACATCACAGCCATGCATACCTAAAAATTTACATTGAAAGTGAGAGAAAAAACACCATGCCAACTTGGGAGTGGATAGGATACTATTCCCCCAAGGAGACAATGTTTAAAATAAAATAGGAAAATTCCAAAAACTGGAATAGGTTTTTGTGGTTGAAGAGCTTGCAACTTAAATGCAAGATTTTACGCTTGACCCTTTTAGAAAGGGAATATCTTTTCATGTGCATTTAATAAGACTTTTTTTTTCAAATGCTTTTTTGTCCCAAGCCTGTGGAGCTTCAGTTGCTGTTTGTTGAAATACCTCATGGGCCATATGACTGTCAGTCTTCCATCTCCAAATTAGCAATGGCATTACATAAAACGTTTTCTCAGTAAAGCTTTTTATTGTGTGTGTGCAGAGTCATCACAAGATGTTTTTTGTTTGTAGTTAAGCAACACCGTATGTCATATTGTCTTAATGACTCTGTGAAGTAGATGGGACCCCAGCAGCAGCTACAACAACTATCTTACAATGTCAAAAAACAGTTTGAAAGTGTTAGGATGAATGCCAGTGTAGGGAAGAAAAGGCAGGGTAGTACATGCAAGCTCTCTGATCTCCAGCCTGTTTCTTTGTGTGGATAAGCATCTCATTCACACATAGAGGATCAACACCGCACTGCAGCAGCTTGCTGAGGAATTTCAGGAGAGGCATCATGTATCTTTTTAAGTGTCTTATGGACTTAATTCTTTTCATTTGTGTATTGTCTGTGTAAACAACTATAGCCTATTGCATTACCGGGATGGTCACAGAGATCATTTACAGATCAGAGAGAGAACAAACTTCTCCTGTTGCTCATCTTAACCCATAAATGGCAAACGGGAGATGCTGTGGCTGAGCCGGGACTGGGTTGGCCAGCTCCACACTCAACACATATTTTGCCCTCCCTTTGCAGGTTATTTTGACGCTCATTCCCTGGCCATGGATTTCATGAGCATCGGCTTCCGGGAGTGCTTGACAGAAGTCGCGAGGTACCTGACTTCGGTGGAAGGTCTCGACACGTCCGACCCGCTGCGCGTCAGACTGGTGTCTCACCTGAGCACCTGTGCCTCTCAGAGGGAAGCTGCTGCCATGACCTCCTCCATGGCCCACCACCACCACCCTCTGCACCCTCACCACTGGGCAGCCGCCTTCCACCACCTGCCGGCCGCTCTGCTGCAGCCCAATGGACTCCACGCCTCGGACGCCGCCCCGTGCAGACTCTCCTCAGACGTACCCCCGCACGGCTCCGCGCTGCTCACGGCCACCTTCGCCCACGCCGATGCCGCCCTCAGAGTCCCCTCCGCCGGCAGCATCGCTCCCTGTGTCCCTCCTCTCTCTACCTCCCTCTTGTCCCTGTCGGCCACTGTTCACGCCGCGGCAGCAGCGGCGACAGCTGCTGCCCAGAGCTTCCCCCTGTCCTTCAGCGGCACCTTCCCCATGCTCCCCCCCAGCGCGGCCGCCGCCGCCGTCGCTGCGGCCACCGCCATCACCCCTCCGCTGGCCGTGTCCGCCACTGCCAGCCCTCAGCAGGCCGGCTCCGGGGGCGGCACGAAACCCTACCGCCCATGGGGGACTGAAGTCGGAGCCTTTTAAGTCCTCCCGCACAGCTCTATCCCAGTCCGGCTCCCTGCTCTCCCTCTCAGCACACGTGCATGTGCTCGCACCCACGGGCCCACACATCCCCACACCCACACGCAGCCGCCGGGGCTCGGGGTGGCCTCCCCGCTCAGCCTTCACACCAAGGGCCGGAGAGGTGCCGGCGAGCCCACCGAGGAACGGCGCGTTAATCTCACCGCAGGTGTCGGAGAGGACACAGGGACACACCTCCTTCTTCTTCTCCGTTTGTCTTGCTGGAGGCACCTTGAGGAAGCAGCAATGGCTTTCATAACAGTGTGACCATATCGGCATGTAGAGGTTTCCTGCAAAATGCGCAGAAACACGTAGACATTAGAACTAATAGTTCTCCAGCTATGCATCCTTGTTTGGCAGAGAGGTGAGGGATTGCATCTACCAGGTCTCCCCAGGCTAGAAAAGGAGTTCCAGTTTCATAAGTGCCTGACATTGAAAAAATAATAAATATATATATATGTGTGTGCGTGTGTTCTGCTAAAACAAATAACATTGCACAGGTATGGAAATGGTATGGGAGAGAGACGAAATTTTGCATTCAACTTCAGAACTAGGATACTTTTCCAGGGCAGAGCATGCTCTTGAAGGGGAGAGGTTTTTTTAGCCAAAAGATTGCCGAGGAAGAATGTTTAGTTTGACAGGCCTAGTTCTCGCTTCCTTAGTTCACTTTCTTTGTACAGACTTGCCAGATTGTGACGTCTAGCATAGCATTGGCAAAAGCAATTATCTTATCAGTGCTGGGATTAATGAACGTTTCAGCGCTGCCTGTGAGCCCTGAGGCACCCATTTTTATGGCTTAAACATGGTGCTAGCTCCTATCTGCACAGTGAATTTGTCATGAACCCAGAAGTAACCACCTATTTAAAGTGTGCACACTTGGATACAGTTGACACATGCCAATACAAGAGACTCAGTGTTGTAAGAGTTCAACTTAACTTATTTAGCTGTATTTGGACATTTACTTTTAGCCGATTCAGTGCAAGATCCTTCTTCTTTTCACTATCAGCTTCTGGGAGAATGATCACTCTGGGTATGAATGAAGTTATGGTAGGGATGATTTTTAAATTGGCTATTAACGTGCCAACATTGTAATGTGGGTTTGATTCCAAACCAAAATGAATGTATTAATGGGATGTGAGTAAATTATTTTGTCAATACCCAGATAACTAGTGCTGCATAAAATGGTTTGCTTTCATTTTTTATTACAGTGACTTAAAATAACCTAAGTATTTTAATACAACCAGTCAAGAACTAGAGATTTTATGTAAAAAAAAAAAGAAAATAAAAATAAAGCACAGCATGTATTATTATGCACTTGATTTCTCTGCTGTGTGGAGAAAGCAATAAACATTGAGAATGTTAAACATTATGCAAAATATACTTTAAAATATTTGTTTTAAAAATACTGTACCTAGTCGGTCTTTTATGCATTACTTTGTTAACCTTTTTTCTATGCAAAAGTCTTTACATATCACTAATTAAATGAAGTCCTTTTTGACTGCTTTTTATGGATGATTTTGTTGCAGTTTTTGTTTGCTTTTGAGGAATACTTGTGGACTCACGATTGCTTTCTGCCCCTGGAAACAAGCCTGTTGGCTGCTCTGTACTCTTTTGCTCCCCTTGCTCAGCCAGGAAGCCCATCTTGTCCAGCATGCCCTGGAATAGGCAGGGGAAAACAGCAAAGCAGCATTGGTTTTCAGGCTTGCAAGTTGGCTCTAGGCTGATGGTATGCTTAATGGTACAAACTTATCTGTTCATCCTGGAGAGCCCCAAAAATCATGGGGGCTTCTAGGTGTAGCTTTGCAAAGGATTTAGAAGGTGAAAATTTTAACTCAATGACATCATTAGTCCATAAATATATGGAAAGAGAGGAGGTAGTTTTTACCTCAAATTCTGGTCTTCAAATTTGGCAGTTCTCACTGAGGCAAGGGTTTGTTATTGTTTCATCTGAGACTTGAAAAGCCCCTGTGTGGAAAGCGTGGGAAGCTCTGTTTATAAGGATGAGGACAAAGTCTTACATGTCTGAATGCCAAAATAACAGCTGGCAAGACTGAGGCACAGAGAAATAGGAATCACACTACAGCTAGACACTTCACTTGTCATCAGAAGCCTCAGCAGCCTCAACTCTGTGGCTCACTCCCTATCATCCTTTCTCCCAAATACTAAACTTGGAACCCATCCCTGCCTCAATCAGCTGGTCTCTGGCACTTAAGTGAGGAGGGGCTCACCTGAAAAAATGGACAAAAGTGGGGGAAGAAGTCTTGCAACCCCTACACTATTAAGCAACCTTGATTTTCTTTGAAGTAGTGTTGTTTGGGGGAATATGACTTTTTTTTGTTAAGGGCAGAAATGCTCTACTGCTGTTCTGGCAGATTTAGCAGCATACAGATGAGGTATCATTCACTTTCTAAATGTGTATTTTCAAGAAAAAAGAGAACATTAATGGCTGGTAGATAAAAAGTGGGGTTTATTTACATGAAAAAGCAGGTTGCAGCCTTAACTTCACTTTAAGCAGTTAGCTATTAACCTGTGCTCTAAGAGCCTGGTAGGAGGTCTCCCAGCCATGTATCACTTTAAAAATAGGCACCCACTGACTTGGTTCCACCTTAGGTCTTCAATCTAATTGATGTGCCCCAAAACATTATTTGTTTCCCGAAATGCAACATTCTGCCTTGTTCTTAAAAAAATAAGGCAGTTTGAAGGACACTGATTAGACACACACCACGGATAGATTTGTGCAGCTTGTTTGTGCGTATCCCATTTTCACTTTTGAAAAACAGGCCAGATCCCTGAGTTGCTGATGTGTCCTCTGTTGCTTGTTGTGTTGCCTTTTGGTCTCCACTATTGCTTGTTGTGTTGTCTTTTGGTTTGGTGTGGTTTGAATTGAATTGAATCACCTAGAGGATGTGAGGAGCTCATCCTTCATGCCTGCTTATTCCTAGGCTGTTGGGAATGTTACGTCTCTGAGAGCAGATGAAGATTTTCCAAGTGAGAAATTAATGAGGAAGACGCACATTTCACATGTGCTGTTGGAAAGACATCAGAGGGTAATAGCTTCTGGTGGCTTTGGTTGTAGCTGTGCTAACAGGTCAGAGCTGAAGGCATCTATGCAGTTTCTAAAACAGAGCAAGGGAAAGCTGTTTCCTTGGCATAATCAAGATGCAAAAGTTAGGATGTGTGGCTGTGCATGTGCATCCTTACTTCAGCCCTTTTCTATCTTTATTGTGCATTCAATGATGAATGGACCTGGGTGAAGAATAAAGTTAGTAATTTATATAATTTAGGAGTAGATCATGGCACATACCACAAGAACACAAGTCAGGCTTCTTGTTCAACAGTAAGCAGTTGACTTTGACTAACTTCATGGGGTGGGTTTGCAACTTCAAATTCCAGTTATCAAGAAGATCAAAGCAGGTTATGCAATTTCCTAGAATGTTTTCCTTAAGAAGAAGAAACTAAAAACCAATTCTGTCACTCAGCATTAGTAGGCTCGAAACCTTAGCCCTCAGCAATGCAAATAAAAAGCACTTAGGCTGCTGAGAGAAGATTATTACCCTAGAGAGGAGACAGGCAATTGAGAGGCGATGCTGCCTGTCCTCCCTTTGCTGTGATTGCAAATGGAGGAAATCCGGCATTAGGTATTGCCTAGAAGAAAAACCGGCTACTGTGGCCGAGGGCTGAATGCATATATTCAAAGTAGAATAATTGTCTCCTGACTGTGACTACCTCTGCCTGAACAACTGCCAGGAGGTGCCAGCTCATGCTGCTGCCTCCTTAGTGTGAACATTCAAAATGTTTGCAGCTATTTTGAAAGATGATACTTCAATCAGGATGTCATGAGATAAGCCTGGGACATGGATTTCAGCAAATTCTCAGGGTTATTGTAAACGAGGAATTTCTTCTTTACAACAGGAAAAGGTCACAAGCATCTTGTAGTCGGAAGATACAGCATCAGGAAATACTGACATGTGAAGTGGACTTTTACCATCTCTGTAGTCACCAGCCTCTTTAGTCATCTGCTTCTACAGGCACGGATAGCCTGAGATCACACAACTGAGGACCTGAGTGACTGAACTGGTAGTTTTGTTCAATTTCGAGAAAAGATGAAGGAATTGGGATAGCTTTGCTTGCAAGTTTCATGTATCCAAGCTTCATTTGTGTGAGGCCACTGCATGAACCTGAGTCAATTTTACTCAACACTGAACTTTTTACTCGTGCTCTGTTTCTCTGCTTCATCATTTTATACAGCAAATACTTGGACACTAATGTGTAAAAGTCTCAAAGAATGAGTGCAGCAACACATCTGATCATAACCAGAAATGATAAGCAGAGGAACACCAGGCAGGTGTTAGAAATGCTGAGATCTCCACTCAAGGGTAAACCAAACCCTTCCTGATTTATAAATGAAATAACATTTTGACAGGTAATTTCCATAAAATACGCGGGATTTTCTTTTTGGGAGAAGGTGTGGGGGTGTGTTTGGTTTTGGTTTTGTATTTTTATCCTGGTAATTGCTACTACTGGAAGTTGTACAGTGCTATGAATGTGCAAACAGAATCCCTTAGTCATCATTCAGTTGTCAAAATATTTGACATGCCCCAAGTTGGGCACTTTGGAGGGGATAGCTCTCCCTTGTGTCCTGTGTCACCTCTGCCAGTCCTATGCACATGCCTGGGAAATCCAAGTTGCTTAAGAGGCACGAAATATGCATGGCCAGGCAATTGAATTTCTCCCTATCTTGCATCATCTTGGGAGATACAGGATTTGAAGCTTAATAATATTTTCACATGTGATCTAATTTTTTCAAAGAATCAGACTCCTCACCAGAAGAAACAATAGAACAGTATCAAAATCATTTGGTGATAACGGGTTATCATCTATCACTCTCATAAAACTAAGACCAGTCAGCACCTCAATCAACACTGATTTTAGAAATTCTCTTAATGCTCTGACTTCAGCAGTGGTGGTGATTAAGATGATGACAATGTCATTTGTTTTTAAAGGGATATTTTTTTGCATCCATGGTGGCAATGTAAAGCTAGGACACAAGAATTAGTGTTGTACCCTAGATGCTCAAATACCAGAAGCAAAAGGATGTGATTATGGGAAATAAAATGAAATATGTCTGGTTGAATTACTTTCAAGGTCTGAAGAGGCAGATTCCTTTTTTACAGATATATAACTGCGAATATTGAATTCAAGCAAAACTAAATGTTTTAGACAATGTTTATCTGAACAGTGCTATTACTTATTATACAGGTAAATCCTGAGTTAGTGTCTGAATTTTGCTTTCCACTCAGTTAATTTTTGGGGTTTTTTCTCTTCTACAAAAGAAAGTCTTCAGGATGAAAAAATACCTTGATGCAACACTGAAATTGTGGTTACTAGGAAATTTCAAACACTGCCTATGTGAACTGCAAGACCTCTCCACCTACTCCAGGAAACTGTCCCAATGGAAGATGTAAAGAAAACTCTTTTACCTGTAAAGAATACCCATAGATATTACTGTGTAGTAAGTGAAAATCTAACAAATGACTACAAGGCAATACATAAACATAAGGAGACAAAATTGTAGTTATGTAAAGGCTGACACTTTTTTCCCCTTTCTTTTGATTTAACTCAGAATGCTGTATTTTTTTCATATCTCAGAGAGAAAAGTTACTTTAATTTTCTTTAGAAAAAGGACTCTCCCCCTAGACGAGTTTAAAACAAAAGTTAAACATTTAAGGTACACTTTCACAACTTGATTAACAAGATGAGGTCTGTTGTGTGTGGATTGTTCACATAGCTCTTAATGTCACTTGCCCGCACAACCCTTGGCTTTAATATACAAGCCCTAAAATAAAGTAACACTGTGTTTCTCCCCACCCCCTCTCCCTCTGTTGCTTTCTAAATGTATTTTGGTGGAGGAGAAGGAAGTTTATTTTTCTTGGCTTTTCTGGCGTTTGTTTTTCTGAAGAGGCACCGGGGTGGTAAGTGGGAGCGGCGGAGGGGACACTGGCTCCTTGGGCACAGAGAGCATCTCCTTCCCTCTGGGTAGGCAAAGCTGTTTCCTCTCCTCTTCCCTCCCCTGCCCTCCTTCTGGGCAGCATCCCACTGGTTGTCCCCCTCCCTCCTTTCCCAACAGAAAGGGGATGTAACCTCAGTGAAAGGTCCTTGCCAGGCAGCCGCCCCAGCAGGGGCTGGTGGCGAGGACCAGCTGCCAGCCTGCAGTTTCATGAGGCTGTTTCAGTGCTTCTTACCACACTTTTTAGTTTTGTCGATCATAAAAGCCGAAGTGAATGTTTTCTGATAATTATCTAAGACCTTCAGCCGCAATCTACTGCGACCAATGTCTGTTTCCTTCCCTCCTCACGTCATCAAAAATCCGATACCTGCCCAACAATAAATGACTTTGACCCTTCAATTTATTATTGCAGTTAGTGAATAAAAATGCTCCAAACAGGAATCTCAAAACAAAACAAATAAAACCATTTCTTGATACTGCTGAAAACTGACCTTCATGTGCCACCCTGTCCTCCTTCAAGGCCTGCTAAACCGACAAGAAAGATTCCCATTAGTAAATCACTATTGGATCATTAAACCTTTTTAAGGCAGTATGTGCCTTACCAAGAGAATGAGGATTACGACACAGCAGTGGCTGTTGCCCACCGACAATCATGGGAACCGACCTCAGTAATAAATCCATTAATTATCTAGCTCACTTTGACCGGTTCTCACGCCAGAGCCGCTCCTTTGATGTGACCGTCAAAACCCAAGGATGCCCAATAGCAGTAGCCACCAACAAAACAAAAGAGAAGTAATAATTCAATATAAATATGTAAGACCTGCTTGCCCATATGCCCAGCTTTTGCAGTGGGGTGTTTCTGTGCCTGTGGTTCAAACTGGAGGCAAAAAAAAAAGGGAAATAAAACTCTTTTTCTCCTGTATATAACCCTTAAATTGAATAAGAGGTAGGCATGTTAGAGATATTTTTTAGCTATTGTTGACATGCATGACTTTTCAGCTATGGAGAGGGGATGACCTGTTGCTTTTCAAAATCAGTGTTACAGTTCATCACCAATATGACTTAGGACTTGTCCTATGAAGGAACTAAGAATGTACTTCTGAGGGAAAAAGAGGAACTATTCCCCTTCAGTGTGATGATCAGTATAAACGAAATTGTTTATGCTTTTAAGCTCCCTGCAGGACCAAAACTTTAGAGGATGCGTTTTTGCCTGATTTTTAAAAGTTTTAGGTGTCAAGCTACTTTTGAGTATTTAAATACATCAGAAATATGGCTTGTTAGTTAGTTCACTTCTTGGCTACTCACCTGTAAAGTGGAAATAGTGTTAATTAATCTGTGTCCTTGATCTTGTCTAATTAGGCCTCAGACCTCAGGGGAAAGATTAGCTCCTAACTCATCATCATCTTGGGAGTACTTTTAACTCAAGTTTCCATCGCTTACCATAAGTCCCTGGTTAATAGAAGATAGTAGCTCTCCTGGAGCCCAGATGCTACTGGGGGAGGCAAATTTCTGATGGCATAATGGATGGCATGGAAGAAAAATCCCCTTTGAATGTATGACCAGAAGAGAAGCGGAATTCATTAAATTACATTTAATGAATCATTTACTTTTAAAGGAGAATCAGCCAACTTTATTAAACAGTAGGTACAAGAGAATTTAAGATGCCTGGTTTTCAGACATACTTGGGGGGGATCATGATGGTAAACCCAAGAGTGAGCACTTCAGAATGGGGTTTGGCATGTACACAGAGGCTCCCTGTGAGCCTTGTAGCAGGCAGAGGAGTCATGGTGATGGGAGCTTAGGAACTCATGTCTGTCTTCTCACGTGCTTCACAGTCAGCCTCAGCCTGGTTACTTCAGAGGAGATGGGCGCAGTGATGGTATAGGAGGGATGAAAGCCCTTGAAGGCTACAGCAAGGAATTCCATTTTCATTGACCCAAGGCCACAGGCCCAACAAATCTGAAACTGAGACTTACTGCCTGGCTTGGGGTAGAGAATGAACAAACTGCAAAACTCCATCCTGATAGAATTAGGCAGGTACTCTCTTATCTGAGCAGACAGGAAGATCATTCCTGTTTTTTCATTTATTTTGCTGGATCTCTTGTGCAGAACTTCAGCTTATACAAAACCAATTATGCCAGCTATGGATTACAGAGTTGGCATTTCTGTAAAAAAACCCCTTGCAAAGGATGCAGAGTCAGTTTGGGTGCACAGCACAACCCTGCTGTGGCCACCCTCCATCAGCCCAGCTGCCTTGTCCTTTTCTGGGTTGCTGCTATTCCCTGCTACATGCAGCAGACAGCACCACCAGCCAGAGCATGTGTTGCAATACCAATTTATAGTCTGTTATTATTTTTCTGCTTTGGGGGCAAAACTGGCACCTCCCACCTCTGTTTTCCTGCTAGCAAGACAAAAATTAGGCCCAGCATAATAACACTGTCAATATAGTTTACTGAAGTGTGATTAATCAAAAGAGCACATGGGAAACAAAGCATGGAAAGGCAGAAGGTAATGATTGACTGTAGCCACAAGGCAGTATAAAAAGGATCTAGAAAGCAGATTTGCAGCATGCAAGAGAAAAAGTTCAGACTTTTAAAAGGATCAGAGCTTTCATAATTTTGTGATCAGAGTACTTCTTAATAGGACATGGCAACTGCTCCTGTAAAAGGACTTGCTGGAAAATAGTCCGTGGATAGTATTATCTAGATCTGTGAGACATAATTAAATCAGCATTGGACTTTCATTAACATTACCTTAAATAAACTGCCTTGGTTTGCATAAAATAGTTTTTCTTAAAACACAATTCAGAGTAAATTTTCCAACTGTAGTTCTCAAGGAACAGTCCTAGGAGGATGTGAAGTGTGGCTGTCATATTTTTTTATCTTACTGTCCAGAAGGTGTTTCATAGTGAATCTGTAGCTTGGGAACAGATTTACAGTTATGTTTTAAACATCAGTGTTATATAGAAAGAATATTGGAATAGATAGTAGGACACGAAAAAGTCTGGAAAAAGGATTGTGTGCCTGAGAGCATCTTTTAGGTTTGTTTTTCCTTCCACTACACCAGTTTAATAAACACTTTGCCTTGTTTGTGTCCTTTGACTGCCATGGTGACAGCACTAATGTCATAGCACAGACTGCTCCCATGGCTCACCAGCCTTGTGAATCTGTGCAGAAGGGAAGGAAACCAGACCCTGTATCCCTGGGCAGCTGATACCCCAGGATCCTGACCTGGGATGCAGAAATCCCAGTTCCCTTCTTCACCTTGGCACAAACTTTCTGCACAACCTTCAGTCCAAAATCTACAGGTGAAAAGCAGAGGTGTTGCTGACCCCTAACAGAGTGGCTGTGGGGGTGAACATGTTCAGGGACACATGGTTCTTTGTCACTCTGGTAATGGTATGTGTCATCATTGTGTTAATGCCACAGATAGGATGAGGTGATGGAGTCCAAGTTACACTTCTGATAATACTTTGTGGCTTTTTTTTTCAATTTTTTAAAATCTTAAGTCTGTTTAAAGACAGCTTGTACAGTTTCTATAAACAGCATTCAATTCAGAAAGTAGGCAATGATTTGCCTTAATAAAAGCTTAATTTGTACATGAAATTAGCTTTATCAGCAAATACAAATCCTTCATTACTCTGTAGCTCATTGGAATGAAACGAGCACAACGTTAACCTATGGAATTGAATCCAAAACCTCCAGAGAAGGGGCTGCTCTGGGAACCGCGAGCGGGTGGTGGCAGACACGGGACCGGGATGCCACCTCGTGGCTTGTTCCAACAATGTTTATATCAACCGGCAAAGGCTCGTTGCCTTGTAGAGGATACCACGGAGTTGCACTTAAGTCCACAACAAAACAAAACAAAAACAAACAAACAAAAAAAGGCGATAAGCGGCCAAGAGAATGTCCTGGGAACAGAATAAATCAAACGACTGCATGAATCTATGCCCTTCAGATAGAAGTGAAATATGACGGCAAGTAGAAAATATGCCTATAAAAAAAAGGTGCGAACTTTCATTTTCCAAAGAATTGTTAGTTGTAAAAGTCATGCAAAATTTTATGTTCACTCACAGCCAAGATACTTCATATAAGACTGGAAAAAAACTTACAAAGTGTAACTACTGTAGGGCTGTAACTTAAAGGAGGTAGCAAGAAAGAAAAGTTGACTCACCTGCTGGTTTAAGTTGATCTACAGTTAAGCTATTGTCTTCCTTATAATTATTATTTCTTCTACAGTTCATTCCCATAGACTTTTGCTGTGAGAATGAAAGCACTTGGTTACACTTTTGAGGAAGAACAGAAATGAAAGTAAAAATACTTGTGAGCCAATATCTCAAAATCTATCACAATGAGAAGTGAATTCAGCTGCCCTCTGAAAATGTATTATTAATAATCTGATATTTGTTTGAAATACCTGTACTCTAGCCAGATCACTTTTGTGATGTGCTTTTGATTGCACTGCCAGTCCTCTGTAAAGCAGCCCACCTTTTCTGGGGCTTCAGCATGCCAGCGTCATGAGTTACCTTTTATGTAAAACAAAAATATCAACACAAGCTCTGGGAAGAATGGTTCTTCTACAGGTTAAAAATGAATACCCAGTTCCTTCCCTCCATCACATCCTTCTCTCCATCACTAAAGTCCAGGAAAAAGGAATCAGAAACTGCTGTAACACTCTTCAACACATGCTCAAGGTGAACACTGCTCTGGGCTCTTTTCATCCCAGACCAGGACACCTCTAATCACAGTGGGACCTGAAGTGGAAGGACACCAGCCAAGAGGACTGGTGCCTACTCTGCTGGGTGGATATTTGCTGACTGTGCAAGGGCAAGTTTCAAGTCTGGCATAGGACTGAAAAGGGAATTGGAAGGCCATTAGATAGCTTCTTCAGAGATTATGCAGCATTCCTAACAAAATATTGGAAAACAGTCTTTCTTCGCATGCATGAGCTTTTCTGGGGGGTTTTCCATATTTCTAAAATCTTACATATGATTATCCTTTCTCAGATTACTCCAAAGCTGGACTTATGATGCTAAAAGCATGCAAATGCCCTACTACAAAATGAGTTAAAGCAAAAGGAAATGCTTCTTTTGTTCCTATTCTGTAAAACCATATATATGCCTTTTCTGGGAAGGTAGTCAACACCTAAAATTCTTTTTAGCTGCTTCTAAAATTGCCCATCATTTTCTGACATAGAAAGCAGCAACTTCTTCCACCAACTCGGTAAGGCATTTCACTGAGATCAAAGAGGGAGAGAAGAATCTCAGAGCCCTGCACAGCTCTAATTAACAAATAAACTGTTAATTATAGGGGAAGGTGCAGGATGAAATAATATAATTGTGACTTTAAGGACCTTAGGAGATCTACTGAGCCATTCCCCTTGCCCAGCCTGAGAGACTTGATGAGATAACTTGCCCAGCCCGCTCCTAAGAACCTCTAGCCACAGGAATGCAATAATTCCTTGGGTAACAACCTGTAGACCTGGTGTTTAATTATAATTTGGCACCTTTTCTTAATATGCAAAGGGTGACAACAGCCCTTTTGACTCTTTGCTTTCTGCCATAGAGCAAAGGTGATCCCTTCTCTTTGCACCTCCTTGAAGCTTCTTTGTCATAAAAAATATAGTGGGGGACCTTTCTCATGAGACACTCCTATCTGCAGTGGAGGGCAGCCTAGGCTCTGGCAAGCCCTGGGAAAGGCAGCCAAAGCTATTATTTCCAGTGGTACTTTTGCATCAGGTACCACCAAGGAGAGCCTGGCTCTATCCGCTTGGCACCTCACTTCAGATACTTGTAGACACTGATGAGGTCCTCTCTCAGCTGTCTTGTTTAAGCCTGAGCAGGCCCAGTTTCCTCATCCTTTCCTCATAAGAGAGATGCTCCAGCCCCTACTGGGTCCCTGCTGTCATGGTTCAAAGATTCGTGATAGCACTAAGTGACCATTCGCCTGTGGGGGGAGGGGAAGGTGTGGGAACACCCTAAAGTGTTAGAGCAGACAAAAAAAAAAAAAGGAAATTATGTTATCTCTAACTGCTGACCAAACAGCCCTGCTTGTGGCCCTCTAGGCAGGTCTCTGCTGACTTCTAGAATCCCTGTGGGTGGGCATGGGGTGTCTATAGGCAGTTTTGTGACGGGAAGATTTCCAGGCAGATGCTACACCTAGCCAGGCTTCTCCTGCCCACCAGCACAGGGCGCTGAGACTTTTCACTCTTTGTACACGATTCCTACGAGCTGCCAAGTACATCTTCAAACTCCCGTGGCTCGGGCTCCCACAGCATTCTGGCCGGCGGTTCCAGAATTGTAAAAGCAGAAGGAGAAGGCCGGAGAGAAACCCCCAAAAAATAAGAGCTGGAGAGGAAAAAACGAAAAATGTTAATTTTCCCTGACCGGGAATCGAACCCGGGCCGCGGCGGTGAGAGCGCCGAATCCTAACCACTAGACCACCAGGGAACTTGGGAAACACCGAACCGCTTTTTTGTAAAGAAGCAATAACAGAGCAACCAATCAACCCACTCAAACTACGTTGTGCTGCTCCTTTCTCCTTGTGCTCCCACTTGCCAAGCAGTACCAAGTCCTGGAAGCAGCTACGTCGAGAAAAGGACGTCCTATCCCACCCCACGGGAGGGAATAGCGGCAGCGGGGCGGGGAGGAGAGGGGGCCGCCCAGGGAAGGCCGGTGAAGAGCCCCCGCGGTGGGCGGGAGGCGAGATGATGGTGGGGGACCGGGCGGGACGGAGCCTCGGGCGGCAAGGAGCGGCCAGCCCGGCGGTGCCGCAGCGGGAGCAGGGGTGGCTCACACAGCGCCTCATGCAAGAGCTGCGCGGCCGCGGCAGGGGCAAGGGGCTCACAGGAAAGCGCCGGCGGGCGGTGCCGGCTCTGCCCCTCTTTTTCCGCCAGCGCTCCTCCCGCCGAACCCAGCAGGCGCGGGGTCCGCGCGATTGTTTTCCTTATTTCGCGTTGCCTTTACACGCCATTCAGGACACCGCCGTCTCTTCTCGGGGTGCCGCTGTCCCGGCTGCGGGCGGGGCCTCGTCAGCCGAGCGCTCTAACTGCTCATCCCGGCCGGCGGCTGTCGGGAGGGGAGGAACGTGCCGGCTTGGTCGCTCCCCGAGCAGGCTGTGGAAACACCCCAGCTTGTCCGCGTTCCGGTGCTGGGCCTGCAGGGGAGAGTGGCTCCAAAGGCCTGTCTCAGGTGGGAGCCGGTAGCTCCACGGAGGGGATCGAGGTCGGGGTTGGCTTGCCTTGCGCTGCCGCGGTCTTCTCACACAATAGATACTAATTTGTGACCTTGTTTTTTTCGATAATATTTGTGTGAGCGGAATGAAAACGGCAAGTCATACGAATGACCTCTGTGTAAAAGCTCTTTCCTCTGGCATGTTGCTTTCATGAGCATAGAAGATCTGGGAGCTGTACTAGCAAAAATAATCCCTGTTTAGGCAGTGTCCAGCTATACAGGAGGTTTGACTCTGCACAAGCAAATTTCTCTAGTTCTCAAGCCCTTTGCCTCTAAAATGCAAAAAACCTTTCTGTGTTAAGATGGATAAGCTTCAGACTGTGTGCTTGTGGACTGTGCAAATATGTATTAGCTGATCTTTAAAAGCTTTAAAGTCTGAAAATAAACTTAGGGGGATCATTTTCTTCTGGGAGGAATGAAGGAGGTTGAAGGTGTTTGGTTTCCATCTCATCAGCATCCCTGTTCAGCCAATGGTTCATTTCATCACAAAATGTTCACTGTAGCAGTCTTGAACAA
The DNA here is from genome assembly GCA_013400955.1 of Drymodes brunneopygia. Taxonomy (NCBI): domain Eukaryota; kingdom Metazoa; phylum Chordata; class Aves; order Passeriformes; family Petroicidae; genus Drymodes; species Drymodes brunneopygia. Next base: position 529,188 of record VZTZ01028236.1, on the reverse strand, counting down.
AATGTGTGTCTTGATTGTGGTGGAGCTTTCTTTGGTCCGAATTCAGCAATTTTACTGTGCAGTGAGGGAGATAAAATACGAGGTTGAAATCAGACCCTCTTAGATACAGTCTAATGGCTTATACATGCTTTTCGCATGTGTAGGATTAGCTGCATCTCCTTTGATAAGACCAAAGGATTTCCAGGCCTTGAGGAGCCAAATCTGTGATGGGCTGGAGGCTGAGGTATGACTGTGTGCTTAGGTGAGAGAGGTCAGCTGGTCCCAGCAGGTAATCTGTGCCCATTGTTGAGGAGAAAGGTTGTGTGGAACTTGTTTCCTACAGAGTGGAACCTGCAAGGAATACCAGCCAAATATTGAGGTGGTTATGCTGCAGAAACTGAGCCAGCCTTAAGAGTTTGTATACTCCACCAGGTCCACAGTGTTGTGTTTAAAAGCATAGGCTTCTCCACTCTGGGTGCTTCTCAGGTGGGTTTTGGAGGGGTCCTGACTTCTGTGGCTCTGATTTTAGCAGCACTGGAGACAGCTAGGTTAGAACTAGGCTAGGCCCACAGCAGCTGCATTTGCAGGATTGAAGATGTATGTTACAGAATGGTCATTGCCACCCTTAGGAGTGTCTCTGTTACATGACACCACAGAGGAAGGCAGGGGTGAGCCCCCTGATTCTTAAGCTGCCTCAGTGACAAAGACAAAATATTTCCCCCTGAAAATTTCAGAAAAGTAGCTGAGTCTATGAAAAATGTGATCTTAGGCTGATGGCAGGGTGGGCAAATGTGTTTTGTCCATGCTGTAGGAAATTGTTAGATGTAGAAACAAATCAATCCTGCTCTGTTGTGCTTGGCAGTTAGCAAATCACTTTCCATATGAGTAATATATCTTACTAAATTTCTCTTGAGCAGTGAAAGGGTTGTTGATTACAGCCACAGGAGAAGTGAAAATTAAGATATGTACTAGAGAAATTTACTGAAATAAGAAATCTTTTCCTTGATGTTAACCTCAGGGGTGAGGGCTGACCACTAGACCACCAGGAAAATAGCATTGAGAGTCATATGCTGCCTTGTTATTTTTAGAAATGACTTTCTTTTCTGCACAAGTCATGTGCACTGACAAAAGACTGTGCCGCTCCTCTGGCTTCCTGTATCCGATAGAGAAGTGCATCAGTGAAACTGTCAGCGATTCAGCCTCCTGCCAGCACAGAAGCAGCCAGTGCCTGTGCCTGCATCCCTGAGATGGTAGCTGGAGAAGAATGATCTTCCCAAAAGCACCAGGAAAGAAATGTCAGAGGCTGATGTTTCTTTTCACTTAATGCTGGTGTTCCTGTAAAACCGAGTGAGTAGCATTCAGTATTAGAGGTACGGTACCATGGCTGTCACAGTTTGGTAGGTAAGGCTGAATTTTGGATCCTGAAAAATCAGAGCAATTCGTTTAAATGCAAGCTGTACAGCAGCATGCAATTAACTTGTCTGTTCCATATGAATACATTACATATTATTATTACTTTAATTTGATACGCTGATTGATGTGTGACAGTAGGCTTACTATGTAAAAATGAGTAAGAATAACATCAAAGTAATGTGGTAATTTATGGAAAGTATGTCATTTGAGTATGTATCTACCATATAATGGTAAGTACAAGTTGTTTTTAGTACCTGGGGTAGATGTTTCAGCTCTGGTGAAAACCCTTGATCCGCACAGAAGCTGCATTTATCAGTCCATTATTTCCTCAACAGTGAGTTTCATGTGGAAAGTCTTGATACCAGATTTTCTACCTATAAGTTAGTCTGACTTAAATTATACATCATCCCAGTTTCAAGGAAGTGGAAAGGAGAGGGAAGGAAGAGGATGACGCACAGGCTTTTGCTACTTTATGTTTAATTTCCAGGTATGGGCAGAATGGTGACCTAACTGTTGGATTGTAACGATTTTCTGGGGGGAAAATACTATTGCAGTTTGCACTTATTATATCTGTTTTAACCACAGTAGCGTTTTGATGACAATAATATGAGGAACACCTGCAGAGGCGTTGTCCAAAGGCTGCAGTAGCTATGGTACTCCCAGCTCCTAGAACACATTCCAGGCCATGCAGTGACGGGCTCCCGGTGCCTGCAGTGTGGCGCTGGCAGCGCCAGGGGATGGGCAGCGCCAGGCCCTGTCCTGGGGGATGTTTTAATGGTCCTGAAGAACGAGAGAGGGAGCAACCAGCAATATGTTATAAATACTTTCACACGTTCTTGTGTTCTTTTTCTTCAGCTTCCCTTCTTTCCCTGGCACTGCATTTGACTTAGAGAAAGCTGGGTCAGCTTTTTTTCCTTGTAGCCCATGTTAAAGTGCATGTGAGTCGGGGGTTTGGGATAAAGCGTGGCGGTGGGGTGCTTCATCCAGGGTCCACTGAGCTACCTTAGTTGAAACAAACAGTACTTTTTTGTCATCTCCTCTTGCATCTCAGCAAATTCCATTTCTTTTTATAGTCTCTCTTCTGCTGAGCATTTTGGAAGCAACTTCTGGTTTGCTCATCTAGACGGAGAAATGAGTGCACAGAGTCAGTAATTAGGAGAGAACTTTTTATAAAAGTTTCAAGCTATGGTTTCTTTCTCCTTTTTGCAAAACTTGTGGAAAATTTCAATACCTCAGTCACATTGACTTATATCTAGACAATCAATTCAAAGTTAAAGGGTGAGTTGGGGACACTCTGAAAATTCATCATTACATAAACTGAAGAAACCAGGCTAAGAATAGCCCTCAGTGCAGCAGGATCAAGCAGAGCCTCAATTATGTATGCATAAAAGTCTGTCTGTATGAAACCTATTTTGTGACTACTTCATGGTGAATAATGGTAGGAGTAATTGGCAAAAACAGAAGGATTGATAATGGGAAAAAAAAGAAAGGTTGGTGTCACCTTTATTTTTATATCTTTTCGAAACTGGACTGTTACAGTAGTCAAGGTTGTCAGTGTAATTCTTTATGGCAGGTTGTCTTTCTTAAATAAATGAGCTGTAAGCTAACGATTACAGATGTAAAAAAAAGAAATAAAAACTACATGAACCACACATCAGCAATACAGAATTTTTTTCTGCCGTTAGTGTAAGCTGATCTGAATGCAGGCCATAAACATACTGTATCTCTAGCAATTATTTCTCTTGAGTGTATGCAACTCTGTTAATATATTAACTGAAGTTAATATATTTAACTGAAGCAGAAGATCAAAACCCATTCAAGTGTGGTATTTCAGTATCCCAAATCAGTTCTATCTTCCACATGTGGTTATACATGTGAGTTTGTGTGAGAAATCTTTTTCTAGGGTAAAAGTTCACAATTTGGAAGTGATGAAAATAGCAAACTTACATTTTTTCTCCATCAAAATAATGGTGACTGTGCTTGGAATGATGACAGACAGCAAACTATTAGGACAGGGATAGCTTTTCCTGGAGCTAAAATAAGGTGTTAGTCACTGTCACTATTGTGCAAGTGCAGCTAAGAGATAAATAGGGCTTCCACCACTTTGATGGATAGAGCTCTGTAGCTTCTGCAGTTTGGCAAAGGAGGTTGGGTAAACACCACTATTCTTCTTCCTCTTTTTTTCCCAGTTTTGTTATCTAAGCACTGCTGGAAGAGTAACTGAGAGCAGGGCTCCTTTCTTTTGTGTGGTGGTAGAGAACCCTTGTGCCAGTGAAGTATTTGAGATTTTAACCAATGTAACTTCGGGTTTGTCCATCTTTTGCTGGGTAATAATAAGATGTAGTACTGCAGTGGGTTATCAGAACGTATCCTTTAAGCGGCAGACTATGTTTTTAACAACATCTGTCTCTTATAAAATAGACTGTTTTGGTAAAAAAAATCAGAGTGGAAACTTCCATTTTAGCTGAAAGTGCAGCAGCAAATTTAGTGGAGGAGTTGAGACAGTTGTTGTTCCAGTAGTGACACTGAGTGGTAGCAAGCATATGCTACAAGTAGGATAATGGCAATGGTGGGAGATGGCTGTGTCTGTATTGGAGACGCATTTGGTCCTGAAAATGACGTTTTTGAAATGAATCTTTTAAGCAGATGTTAAATTAGAAAAATAAGCCTCTGACAAATCTCTTACTTAAAATTAAAACTTGTTGGATTCTTAACATTTTAACTAGTAAAAAAATATTCTTGAGACCCTTGTGCGCCATTTGTTATTTTAACACACTCTTTTAGCATCCCTATATATATGTGTACGCTTTGTGCCATCTTTTAATTTGTGCAGCTATCTGTCTATCTTCAGGCTTGAATTTTTGTCTTGCAGAATTTGGAATTTAATGGTGTTACAATGCTTTTGTTACAATGTCTGAAAGACTGCAATCAGTCTTTCAGAGCTGATTACTAACCGAAGGAAGAAATAAGAAGCTAGATCTTGTTTAGTATAGCCACAAACATCTGGAAGGGTTACCTGCAGTTATCTCGGGTAAGGGAGTGGAGTTTCTGGTAAATATAGCGGATGTTGGTTTCTGGGGATTGGGTGAAGAAGTAGTGCGGACAGTGTAGAAACAGCAGATGAGGTTTCTAGGCTTTTCAGTTTCCCACGGATCTAAAGGCTTTGGTTAACCTCAATTTCCAAAACTGGTTGTTTTGTTTTTAGTACCGCCCTTGAGAAAACTCCCCTCCAGAGGCAGACCCCGGCGCTTGGGCTTTGTGACTCGTAGGACTTCTGGCCCCGCACACCCAGCCCTTTCCGCAGCACAGGGCTTGAAGCCCCTGAAGCGGCCGGGTAGCTTGGCCACCGCGCCCGGCCCCGAGGCCACGGCGATTCGGCAGGGCCAGGGNAGGAGCTCTTTGCCCGCTCGTTGGTGCGCGGAGCCAGCGCGGCAGCGCAGCCCGGGGGGCGCTGGATGTCCGTGCGGGTGCGGCCGGGGCGCGGGGCGGCTGCCGGGACCTGCCCGCCCGCCTCAGGTGCTGCTCCAGGGCACCCGGGGTGTGCTCTGCTGCTGCCGCTACCCAGCCGCTGTAGCCGAGATGGCCTTAGCGGCTTCGAACCTCATTTATATCCTCCCTGTCAGGGTCTCGGATGAATTACTGGAATGTTCCAGGCTCTCTCTGTTTATATTAATTTATATAGCCTCAGGTTGTCGTGATTGAGAAGTGCTGCCGAGTGCCAAAGGTGTGTGAGTGATTGATTTTTGTATTTATAATCAGTGCAATGGACTTTCCTCTCAGTACTTCATCATACACTGCTTCGGAGTTGGCTTTTGGGTGGAGTGGCATACTTGTATCTTGGGTGATGTGTGTGCAATATCGTAGTGCTAAAGGATGCAGTAACTGTTCATCCCCTAGGTGATGAAATGAGATGATGAACACTTCGACTCAATAACAGGCTTTTAGCATGTGTTTACTTTACATGCTACAGTTATTGTTCTCCCATTAGGTAGTCGTATATTTCTTGTATTAATACACGGTGGTGGACTTTCAAGATGGGTAGGTGCCCATTAATCGATTATGGTTTGCTTCAAATGCTGTGACCCAGTCTAAGGGCCTGTCTTTGTGTGATACTTAAAATGTGTGTTGATGAACTCTTCCAGCATATTGAATCTGCCAGTGTTTACACAGTATGGAAATAATAATTTCCTGATATTGTTCTATCTGATACTTATGTGTACACACACAGACTTTCAGAAGATTAATGGAGAAGGCAATAGAAAATGCCAAGAAAACTATGCATGAATGTGTATTTTCTAAATGAAAATTACTTTATGAGGAATATATATCTTTAAATATAAGTCATGATAAAAATATGTAAGTTGCAGTGCATTTTAGACTGCCTTCTCTTTCATCCTTTTGCCTGGAAAATGTCCATAAATATACACAGAATATTTTAAGGACCTAAGTGTTGATCCTTTGAAGAGTTGTAATGAAGTAGATGCTTGTAACCAAAATGCTGTCTGACCTCTTTCCCTTTTTTTTTTTTTTTTTTTAAAGTAGTGGATCAAAATCTTGGGCTTGAAGGGAAATTCTGTGGTTTTTTTGATTTTTTCCTCATTGCATATTATGTTAGGATAAAGAAACACTTCTGGAATACCTGATTTGTTCAAGTTGATTATGAGGCAGTCTCTGAATTTCACTCCTCCGCTTTGCCCAGTGCTCTGTTCTCACTGCAGCAGCAGCCACACTCCCATTTGGATGTGTCACATCTGCTGCTGAAATGGTAAGTGCTTCCCTTTGGAGATGAAGTGAGTTAGAATTGATTGGAACAGTCCTTGTCTTATTAGGAATATGGCTTTGTTGCTTTGTGTATCCATGATTTTGAAAGAGAAGGTTGAAATTGATTGGAGGCTGGCTCTAGTAGATACTTGGCTACCTTAAGGTCCTGACTTCAGGGCACAGCTTGCAAATCTCTTTAAGTGTCAGGGAATAAGCCCCTCTATTCAAACAGAAGTGAATTCACTCAAGAGTGATTTGGGTTGGAGGATAACATGTCTTCAGAAAGGTAATTTAAAAAATGATGGGAATTCTGTGGCTGGTTACTGCAGCCAGAGTGAGTCCCTGCAGTCACCCATTTGGTGGGTGTTCCAAAGGTGGGAACATAGTGTGAGTCTCTGCAGCGAGATTTGACACAAGAAATTGCTGCTCTAGGCAGCTGGAGCTGCTCACAAACAATAATTATGGAAATGAAGGACAAAGGGACTCAATTTCCCTTTGCTATCCAGTAGGCATGAAAGGAAAGCTGGAACATGACCAATGTTGAGAAAAATGGTAAAGCTCTCTATCCGGCACCTGGCTTGTGCCCTCTGTGTCTCAGCAGGTGCCCAGGTTCAGCAGCAGGCAGTCACAGTCTTCGGCTCATTTGGCAAAGGAAGTTCAGTGTCATCACCCAAAAAGCAGCTGACTGACAAAACTCTTCCTCATCACGATCAATAAACCAAAAAAATCAAAGGTTTTATGGGTGTAGCTTTTGTTCCAGTGAGGTATCCACCCACTGGTGGAGCTATTGATGGTGGGGGTGGCTGCCCGGCACAAAGTTGATGGCTTCTCACTCCCTCGTGTGAGGGATCTATACCCTCACGGAAGAAAATGTCCAAGTCATGTTGCTGCCGCTTCTGCTGTGACTTTATCCTGGGGGTTAAGATTGCTTTCCCAAAAGCAGGAAATGTAATGCTACATTTGATGAGTGAAGTCAGCATTAAGAGTGCTCACTCAAGTGACCTCCTTTGACTAGGAAGGAAAGCAGAGTAGGGGAAACAAGTCTTCAGTTCTTTTTCCCCTCTCCTTGTGTTTTTTCTTTTTAAAATCTTATTCCCTTGTCATTTTTCCCTAGCCAGATTAACAAAACAATGAGTTCGTGACAAAATTCACAGCAGGCGAGAGGAATTTTATTTTCCTTCCCAAACAAAATGTTTCAGATTGATATATTAAACGTCTACAAAGGAGTATTCTTTTTTTTTTTTCCCCTCCCCCTTTTGTTTGCAAACCCTTCATATTGTAGGTGAAAAGCTGTATGTCTGTTCCTGGTCAAAATGTCAGGTGGGTGTGAGTGGTTCTGCTGGTGCTGGAAGTTGTATGTTGGGAAGTGTTTGTTCAGTTTTGGGGTGGGCAGCACTGTGCAACAGTGCATGGGACTGTGGCTGTGAATCTGCAGTTTCTTCTGGGCTTGCCTGCAAGGGCAGAGTGCAGGCAGGCTTTGGGGGTCTGCTGGTGCTTCCTGGTGGGTTGCAATGCAGAAGGTTGTACTGAGTGCCCAGAATCAGGTACAATGCTTTGCCCTCTCACCTGCACTGCTCCCAGTCTCTGACCAAGCTTGGAAAAAGAGTACCAGTATTTCAGCTCAGTACCATATAGCGTCCTCCTGACCTCCCTATACTTACTTGTGAATTGATGACTTGCATGAAACCACAGTTCATCCTTTAGGAAGACTTCTGGATTAGACTTGAATTTTTCAGTGTGTAGAGTACTCATCATAATCTCAGTAAGTCTTTCCAATCGTTACTTATTGTAAGAGGTGAACTTTTCATTTGCATGCCTCAAATTCCTGTTGTTGTGTGGTCCAATGCCCCTGTCAGAGCTCGGTGAAGCTGTTCCCTGCTCTGTTATTCTGTGCCTTGTAGTACTCCTGAGCTGTAATTAAGCATTCGGCCTTCTCTTAGATATGCTATGTGTAGATCCCACCGAGGTGCCATTTCTTCCCTGTTGTTGCTTTTCTTATGGCTACTCTGGATGTTTTGCAGGGAGTTTTTTCAACATTCTTCTTGAAATGCAGGTTGTATGAGTACCCGTGTTTAAGCAATGGTAATATCAAACTGATTTACAGGAACAGAAAGCATAAGCTTAGCAGGGAAATTGTACCTGTTTATACAGGCAAGGTATGTGTTTATCTTTTGGTTACAGTGTCAAAATAGTATTGTTTATGTTTCGTTTTGTGTTCACTTTAGAATTTAAAAGCTTTTTATTAGTAGCTACCAGTTTCTGGAAGGGAAATTTTCTTACTGTATTCTCACCCATTAAAGACTGATTCTGGGATCTTCTCATAGTGATTCTGTAGGTATCTGTGGGCTATTTCCTCAAATCTAAGACTCTGCAGGCAAGAATCTGTTTCAGTGCACCAGACAGAGGAAATCACAGCTTTGTTTTAGAGAAGTTCACTGTGAGAACTATTGCTTCCTTGAACTCAGCCTTATCTTAAGAAAAGGTAATGTATTCCCCAACGCATTTTTTCAAGTAAATTTAACCTTTTCTGGCAGTGCTCTCTCTGTCTGCTGTTACTCTAGTCTATTTTTTTCTGGCTTTCTGCCCCACATGCCATCTGTCTTATTTTCTAGTTTTTTTCTTTTTAAGTATTCTAAGGTAATGCAGCAGATAGAAAAGAAGTATGGATATTCACAAAGCTTCACTGGCACCTTGATTCAGAGGGCAAGAGGTGTTGATGGCTTCCTGCCAGATCAGGTGATGCTGTGATTGCAGAAAATCCTTGCGTCTGCCTAGGTTGTTACTTTGGAGGAGATGCTGTGTGGAACAACTCGATGTTGTCAGTGGCTTGGCACTGCTTCTGTGCTGTGTCAGTAGGCTTTTGCTGTAGGCTTTTGCTTTTTGTTGTAGGCTTTTTTAACTGTCTCATGGTTAAGTAGTGCCCCAGTCTGGTGGCAAGGGCTTTATTTTACTCTTAATTTAAGAAGTATTGTTTTTAGAATGCTTTTTAAGCAGCTGTACTGATGCCAAAGACCTGGGTACTTGTGATAAAGCTGGGTTTAATCTGTATGCAGATTTTGGTAGCTGCAGCAAACTCAGCAAAACTTTGTAGGCCAGAGAGTGTCTTGAGTTCTTCCTTCATAGTTTCTCACAAAGGTTCAGATAATTCAGGGAAGCATTGAAGTGCATAATAATTTTACACATGAAGATTATTTGTGTGATACTTAAAATTTATACTAAAAAGAAATTCTTCTCTGATACAAGCAGTATTTGACATTTTGTACTCCCTTTTTCCATCCTGGTTGCTGATCAAACCTTTTGTAGTGAAGCTGCTGAAGACTCCTAAAGGTAGGACCTGTGGTAATCCATGACATAAAATCTGGTCTGTACATTCTGTCCCAGCTCCAAAACTTTCTGAAATGCAGGTATTGTCTGGTAGCTGTGTGGTGTAAGGTGGTGACATCTTGGTGACAATGGGTGAAGAACCAAGGAGATGAAACTTTGTTATGGAACAGTGCACTGAAATGTGGCCAGGTATGTGGTGACAGATTGACTTTGCCTGCTGTGAGCCAGTCACTTGTGCAGGATCTGGCCCAAATGATTAACAGCGGATGAACACAAAAGTCCTCATGCCACCCTGATACATGGGGTCAAGTCACAAGCAGCCTGGGTAATCATCAAGGCAGTTAAAAAACAAATTGAGAACCACAAAGGAATGACAAGGGTGGCTTTCTGCCAGCGCCATGTGTTGTTCTCCAGTCCTTGTGATTAGGTATCCACTGAAGAAATATCATTTGATTTACAGATAGTTCGATTTTTGTTTTATTTCTGTGATACTAACTTTAGTTTGTATCACAGTTTTTTAGTGTATGATGCAGGTTGGTGTTGGTTAGCTGTGCCTTTTAGTTAGGGGTGATAGAGGGTAGCATCACATCAGTGTGCAGAGGATAGGCAAGAACTTCCTGTGACGTCTGCATTTGTGTCCTGCTACAGTCATACTTACAGGATGGAAAGGAAAATCCCCTTTGCTGGGCTTGTGCTGATGTGGTTGCTCACATCACACCATACATTTGTTTCCTTCTATGAGGAATTCTAGATTCCTTAAAAAGGGGCTGTGCTGCTAACTGATCCTTCAGTGGACAAGTTTTTAAGTGAATTGTTTGTTTTGAAAATTGTATTCTGTTTGTAGTGCATCATTTCTGTTAGTACAAGTAACACATTGGTTATCATGAAAAGAGATTAAGGAGATGAAGAGTAGTTTTCTTTTCTCCTGCTCTGTTGACACTGTGCACCTGACCCTATAGTTTGAGAAGTAAGTTTCAGTGTTTAGTCAACCAGTTGTATCCTTTTCTAGCCCTGCTTTGGTAGTTCCCAGTCCCGTGCTGAGTCTGGCAGATAATGGGCAGGGAACTAGAGACTGATCTTGAAACCAAAATGGTACAGCAAAATCAAGAAATAATGAATCTTCTACAGGGAGGTTGAAAAGAGCAAGGAACATGAACCCTAGGAATGAACCAGACCTTATGCACTGGTGTGTGTTGGAGGATTCTCCTGGCCTCCATCAGTAGTGAGCTGTGGGAAAAACACTGCATCAGGAGAGCAGTTCCTAGCCCTTCGACTACGAACACACTTCAAGTTAAGTCTGAGAAGAGCAAGGCAGGTGCATTTGTTTCTTTGTTTCCCTCCAGGGAAGGAGATGCAGACTCAGACATGGCAGGGCAGAGCGATGCTGCTCCTTGCAGAATGGGGCCCTGCTCCCTTAGGAATGAGCCATGATTGAAGGGTGCTGTGGGTAGTGTGTGCAAATGCCAGCAGAAAGCCAAAGAGGTTTGAAGAAGGAAAGGTGATGCAGCTGAAGGAGCCACTTGTACCTCCAAACCTGATTTTTAAGGTGCTTCTCAGGAGACATGTATTTCTTTTTACTTGATACTTGTTGTGTGTTCACTGTGTTGTGAACCAGTGTAGGGTTTGGGATGTAAAGGGTTCAAATTACAAAATGCACTCCTTCGGAAAAACTGTCATCCCTTAGTAAATGGTAACAGTCCTTCAAAAGCCTCTCCCCTGACTGTGGAGTTTTTTGTTGGTTTTTTTTGTTTGTTTGCTTTGGTTTGCTTGGGGTTTTTTTTAGGATCTAGAATTTTTGTAAAGAATCAGACTTCCATGGATGTCACTGGAATCAGGGCTTCACATTCAGTACTGAGCAGTTTTCAAATCTTAACTGCTTTGCTGTCAGCATTATATTGCAATTAAATTAAGAAGTTCTACAGTTTAGTGTGTTTTGCATCTGTTGTGTAAGTTTTGATTTCTTCTTCATGCCATGTACTGTTTGTTGTGAATTCTGTGAAAGAAAAATGAAAGACCTGTGGATTATTTTCTCACTGAAAGGCTCTTGGATGACTGAATCCCATGTTATAAATTGGAATTTACTTCATCTGACCTTGAAACATATCTCTCTTCCTCCTTCTTTTCACTTGTTTTTTACTCCTTCTTTTTGCTTCCCTGATCCTGGCATGCACATATCTCAGAAAAGCAGTTTTGACCTGTGGAAGCTAGAGCTGTTCATGAGGTCAGCCCAGCCACGTGTTTGGGATTGGATGTATGCAATTTAATCCTAGGTCCTGTCATAATTATTGGCAAGAACATGCATAGGTGTATGGTTAAACTTGATGACCTTAAAGGTGTTTTTCAACCTAAATAATCCTTGATTCTGTGACTCCATCTCTGAGGTAATACACTTTTCACAGGTAATGTGCCAGTCCTTTTTAACTAAACACTAACACACCCTGATGGGGTAGGTGCAAGCTGCTTCTTGTATTTTTTTAGAAGTGTAGGTCTCTACCTAGTTTTGACAGATTATCAAAGACAAATTTTAAGTTTTAACACCAAAAATGGAAGAACAATGGCCCCTCAAAAATAGGTGCTTTAACATGGAAAAAAGCAAAACCAAATCCAAAACTTGTTAATGCATTAACTGCCTTGGCTGGCTTCAACTTGAGAAGGGACAAGCAATTACATTGATGTAGCTGTAAACAAGAGAGTACAAAGTTTTGTTTGAAATGCTACCAGCTATATCAGGTATAACTTGGGTGAACAGAAATTTAGCAGCTTTAATCTTTGGGCCCCAGTTGTGCACGTGTGCTTACGTGTCACAAACATAATCTGTGTGAGTGAGCAGTCCCTCTGAATGCACTTGGTACAGGAGTAGAGGGCTTGGAGTCTCTGTTGTGGCATCTGGTTGATGTGGCTGAGATGGATGGCTTTTGTGAAAGTGCAACACTGGAAGAATTGAAGCTATTTGTCATTTTTCTGACTTTGTGGTGTTTGTTTTTTTTCCCCCCAGCAGAAAGATATATCTAGCTTCAGAATGCTGAGTTACTTTGTTGATACTGTCAGTGTAAGATGTTTGAATTTTACATTTAAAATCAGTCTGTTTTGTTCAACAAGAGAATGTCAGTCCTATACTAATTTTTAAAACACTTGAATAATCTGAAGGTAAAATATATACTGCTACTGCTTCACCAGAAAACTTCTACACTTCTGTTTTTTTATGCAACAGTACTCAGGCTTAATTCAGGTATATTTTTAACTTTTTTGTTGTTTAGCTAAGCCCTGAACCATCTCACTGATTGAACACATGCAGAGTTGAGCAAGTAAAAGCTTGATTAGATATGCTGGAGGAAGGATGGCATGTAACAGTTTTGCATGAATCATAACATTGTTCTGTCTTTTCTGCATACATAGACGTAGATAACTTTACTTACCTGAATAATTTTGAGCAGTTAGCTGTGCACGAATGGTCGTAACACAGAAAAATATAAAAAACTTTTCTGTTTCTGCTTCTGAAGAAGCAAGCAGCTCTTCAAAGTGTCATTCTCTAATTAGTAGGTAAATGTGACTGTGCTCTGGTGTGTAGCAAGGGGAATTCCATTTGAGAGGGGAGTTTTTGCACTGCATATAGCACAAGGTGACTCAGTACAAGGTCAGCAACTGTGTGTAGTGTTTACAGGAATCTGGAGGTGGAGGAAGTAAAAAAGGTAAGATAATAGAGGTTTTCAGGATGTTTCAGAAGGGTGAGACAACAAAATATTTTTCTGTTACACAATGCCTAAAGGGATTTTGCAAGGAAGAAGGAAATAATTAGAAACATTGCTGCTTTTAAAAGCAGGATTCAGTCTATGCAGTGTGAAGAGTTTGATTTATTGTTGATCATTGTAATTTTGGTACACCTGACACTGCCAGCATTGGAGCACCTATGAAGCTGCATAGGTGTAATACAAGGTCACACTCAACAGACTGTAATGCAATAAATTTTGCATGTTAAGCAATTGAAAAGTAAATAGTGAAGGTTTCCAGTGTTAATTTTGTACATTACAAATGTACAGGATTTTGTGTTACAATTAAACTGTTCAATGTTACTTAATATACAGTGTAAGCATGTCCCACAGTTCAGGTTGCTATGGAAACCTGGCATTTTGGTTCTGTCACCAGTGTTTAAGATAGGAAAACGTTTGCATTGCATTACTGCTAGACTGCTTTCTGCCCCCACTCCTCAGCCTCTTTGCTTCCCAGTTGAGAGGCAGATGATAGAGAAGAAGGGATGAGCTGGAATTTGCATGAATCAGGGTCAATTGTAAAAAGAGGTGTTGAGCTGAAACGTAAAAATTGCAATTTTACTTTCAGGTAGCTCTTGCGTCTAGTTGCTTTTTTGAAGTAATAAAGTATTTTAATGCTTGTCTTTCACATTGTAGTGTCTCTGGGTTGATTTGAGGTTCTGTTGACTTGAGTTTCTTTTTCTAAACACCTGAAAATGATGGGGTAATTTTTAAAGAGAAGTTTCCAGTAACTTGCACAGCATGATTGTGTATAGTGCTGCAAATGTGCTTGATGTAAAAAACTGACCATTTCTAGTGGTTCCCGTTAGACTGATAGATTTGTTCATCATGGGTTTATTGTTGCCTGATCTTGCCCTGTAAAGCACTGAGAACATGTTAACCAAGTCTCATAGAGTACAATGGGAATATTTAATATAAACCTGACTTTATGCTTAAGCATTTTTGGACCTAAACTAATTGATAATTGTAAACAGAAGATGATTTATGGTACCTGTGATTGACAATATAGATATTTGTGCCAAGCATCCAGCCGCATCTTTGTGTTTTAAGAGAGACTTCAAACACCAGTCTCTTTCTGCTCTGCCTCAGCTTTATTTACATTTCATATAAATGCCTTTCTTGTGTTGGTGTGGAAAGAGCTGAGAAGAGAGCAAGTTTGCTGTGAGGCTGAGGTCATGCGTTTGTCTTTCATAGTCCATTTCTCATCCCGTGAATGCTGGCTCTCATCTTTCCCCATGTGTGCTTGCTAATGCCCACAGAACAAAGTCAACCCTCATGGAGTCACACTGGTGGTTTTCTGCCCAAGCCTTCTGCCACAGGTCTGCCTGCTGTGGCAGAAGTGAGGGTGTGCTTGCAATTCAGCAAAGCCTTCTGGACGGGGCTGTGAGCTGGCATGGTGGGATGTAAACTGAAATGCAGATGCAGAGCCACATCTGCTGAGTCTGCTGCGAGTCATTGGTGTGGTAATTTTGGGTGGAGGAGTGTTATCAAGCCGCTGAAGTGGGCAAAAGGGAGAAAGGCAAAGGGCAGTAATACTTGAAACTGACAGCTGCTTGCTCCATGGACAGATTCTAACAGCCTGAGATGAGGGAAAGCCCAAATTCTTTGGCTTGGCACTTTGACTGGTCAGGGTCCCCTTGATTGCCAAAGGAGATTTGCTGTTTATCTGTCTGCTGTGATGCTGCTGTTTTGCCAGTGCAAATTGCACTTTGTGGCCTGTATAAGCTAATTCATAGAAACAGCTCTGAAGTGTGGCCAGGCCTGTGATATGTGGCACTGTGGATCTAGTGGCCTTTAGAAGCATTCTGAGTGTGGGAAGAGGGGAATCTAAACAGGACTTGATCATGTCCCACATAAACCTGGCAGAGAACCTGTAATTCATTGGGTCTGGGTGTGATGTGGTTGCTTGTGTGTATATTTCTTGACCTTACCGAAACAGAGGTGCAAGCCTTTCTTTGAAATGCTAAACAGATCGTGAAACTGGTTGTTATGAGCAAGGAACATGATGGTGTTGACTGACAAAACAGCAAGGTGGTGCTAAGGGGATTGTTTAATGCTAGTTGATGTGTTGAATGTTCATCAATTTTTTGTATTTTAGAAAACTGCAAATACTTGGTGTTTTAGTTGAGTGCTGGGGAGCACATACATCAAAAGTCTTTTGTGTATATGCCTACACGCTCCAGGCAGAGGTGAGGGAACAGTGGTATCCATCTTACCCTCTCTGGGTATGGTAAACTTCATCCTTCTATACTTTATATAATCACGGAGTTATTACGGTTGGAAAAGACCTCCAGGATTATCAAATCCAGTCTTCAACCGAATCCATATTGTGAAGTGCCATGTCTGCTCATTTTTTGAACACTTCCAAGAATGGTGACTCCACCACTTCCCTGGCGAGTACAATCCAATCCTTAACCACTATTCTAGTGAAGAAATATTCCTAATATCTACCCTGAACCTCCCCTGGCACAAGTTAAGTCCTTTCCTTATGTTCTATTACTAGGTGCCTGGGAACAGAGGCTGACTGCCACCTCCCCACCTCTTCCTTTCGGGTGGCTGTAGAGGGCAACGCTGTGTATACACGTATGATGTGAGTGTGAAAAGCTGGGGGGTCAGAGGGCTTGGACTTGATGCTAAATTGAATTGGGGTAGGTTGAAACAGGAGATACAGTAAGATGAAGGTATTAATTATTTTAAAACATCTGCAGCAATGTTCTTGTTGACCTAGAAATGAAAATCTTCCCAGGTGGCCTGATTTCCAGCAGCACTGCACTTTTACATTTGGAATAGCACAGCACTCTGCCTGTTAATAGTTTATGCTGTGTTTTGTAACCAGTTTCTGTCTAGCAGCTGAAGCTGAGTTAAACAGTAAGATATATTGTTCTGTATGGAAAATGCATCTGGTGATGTTCAGCTGCCAAAGAGGGAAGATTAAATCTCGATGTTTTTGTCTCATGACAACCTGATTGGTGATGAGGAATTTCTGGTAGCTCATTTGCTTCCCCTTACTATATGTGAAACATGACAGCCTAATTTAGTGGGTTAAAGTCTCTTCTCAAGTAAGGCAGGAATAATTTGTCTGGAGAGTTCTTTGGAGGTGCATCAAGTTTTGTTACTGTTCTGTTTCTGAATCAGAAATGTTTCTGTTGCATTGATTCTCACTTATTTTATTTGAACTTTGCTCACGTGGACAGACTGCTGAAAATCCAGTAGGGGGACTGAAGGTAATCTAAGCTTAACCTGTTCTTACTTCATTAGTAGGGAATGAAAATGCTTCAACTTTTAGTTTACTACACCACTGTAGAGGGGATAACAACCTCCTAAACATTGTGCCCTGTTTCTCAAGAGCAAGGGTGCTTGTTTTCTTTGCCTGTGTTACCTCCAGATCTTCTCTGTCCTTGAGAGCCCAGAGCATGCAAATAGCCACATTGAATATCTTTGTTTCTCTCTATTTGGAGACACAGACATTGTGACTATTATGTGTTTAATATGAACAAGAAGTCTAGAAATTGCTTCTGCTTACACATTTATTTTCAGTCACTTAATGTTTGTATTTTTATTTTCTGTGGATTTTAAGAGTGCACCCTTGTCACAAGAAACGTGACAGGCGTAATACTTCAAAGATTAAAGCCATAAAGAAGGATTATTCACCTGAGCAAGGGTTGAGTGAACCTCAGGTGGAGTAGATCTCCTGGGTTAGTTTAGCACCCTCCAGTTATGTGTAATGGACAGGAACTTCTTTATAGAGCTTATTAATGCTCTAGAAATAACAGTACACTTTACATCATAATGATAATATGATGATATAATTGTATTAAAATAGTTCCATATTTCAGATAGTTTTAGAATAAACGATTTTTTATCCATTCTACTGAGTGCATGAAGTCTGCTGTGTTTTATTTCTTTGTGCTAGGTACTTCTCTGAAAGCTTCCAATCTCACTTTTTCCTAGGTCATTCTAAAGAAAAGACTAAAAAAGTTGTAGCTTACACGCTTCTTTGCTGGCTGTGCATTTCTGTTATGTTTCATCTTGAGATACTGAAGTGTTTATACAGAAACTTTTATCTTTTCTATTACACCAAGTAAAATATACTAGCAGAACCTAAAAGCAGTAGAACTCAACCTGATTTGTCCAGTCAGTGAGGCATTAATGAAATGCTGCAAAGTTTAGCATTTCTCATAAAGTGCAAGTGTGCATTCACCTTCTTGGTTTTAAAAATGAGAGGTATATGGAGATGAATGCAAGAGTTATTATTAGTGTTTTGGCTTGTGAAGCTTAATAATAGGCATTTATATGACCAGTTGCAAATGAAAGTGTCTCCTTTTCCATGTTAAACTGTATATGTTGCCTTATGTTTAAAGGTGGTATGTGTTTTTATTTATTTACATCTGCCCAGTGTTCTGGTAACTACTTGGGGCTCATCAGAGGCACAGCTAGCAACCCCCAAGGGCTCAGTTTCAGATCTAATACATTGAAACTCCTTCCCTTCTGTCTGTGATTTGTTCTACAATTTCTTACCCTTCCAACTTGAGAGATATTTTTAATACTGCTCTTGAAGTACTACAAATATACCTTTTTTTTTTTTTGTCTTAGTACTGGCTTATTGGTGCAAGCCTTGTCATCTCTTATGCTGCATCTTTTAGGGGTCAGAATTGGCCCATGTACCCAGAAGACTTGTTATTCATAAGAAGATACTCTGTTGCAGAGTTGCCAGATAATTTGTAATGCTTCATGTCTGAATATGACCAGTTTTGAATGCTGGTATTACAGCAGGTGGTAGGAAGTGTGCCTCTGTGAACAGATGCATGTAGTGTTTGTAGTCTCAGGGGCAGAGGTAATAGAGAAGCAAAAATGAAAAATTACTGTTGCGTGGTTTACTGTACCAGAGAGCCAGATGAGAGCTATGTGGGTGTCTGGGCAGCATCCTGTTCCCTCGGCACAGTGGGGTCTCCCTGTTGAATCCTTGCTGTGGCTGTCTCACTGGGAGTCTTGTGCCTTAATCTGCTCTGCCTTCCTAACTGGAAAATTTGTGTGTAGACCTCTCACCTTTCCTGCTTGTTGTTCACAGTGTGATTGTTGCCATGGTCTCCTGCATTATGAGACTCCTGCTAAGGTATGGAATACACCGTCTTTGTCTTGGTTTTCCTGAAGTCAAATAATTGGGTTTTTTACATACTAGCTGAAGGAGCTGAGTGAGCCTGGATCCTCAGAGGTGTTAGGCTTTTTGTTTTCTTTTGTGGATCTGAGCTAGGATTCCTATGTATATGCCCACAGAGCCAGGTAAAATTGAGACTGTGCTATTGGTTTCCAAAGTTAGTCAGTTTAAATTTCACAGAAAATAGTAACTATCTCCTTGTCAAAGCAATCTCCTCCCGTGTTCTTATGGCTGCTGGTTATTGAGGCTGGTGGATTAAAGCTGCTGGGAGATACTTGCACACATTGGTCTTCCACTCTCATTTGAGCATTTAGAGGTAATTTTGTAATATCTGTAATTCTTACAGTGCAGCTCCCCATTTGCAAAACAGAGAATTACCTTATTTTCTTACCTCATGAGAGGTTGAGAGATACTGATTCTACAGGATCATGAAAAATATGTCTAGAGAATTGCGTGCTCTTGAATGTTTCTTTTTCTCTGTATGTTTTTCCAGGACTTGCAGCGGGCACAGATGGGAAGAGAAAAGCTATCGAGTCCACTGAATGTTCTAAAAATAATCAGATGCTTCATTGGCTTCTGAATTACTGTGCTGTTGTTCACGTGCACAGTTTTGGACAGTAATGCCCACAACTGAAGGATTGCTTGTTGATATTTTAGAGCCAGCAGACAGGATTTCTGGGTGCTTACCCCTGAGCACAGCAAGCAGCACTTTTTCTTGTTTCATGAAAATGTGAACTACTTAAACTGCAAGTAGCAAGGTACATTGCTCTTCATCCATGAGAAAGGAAGGAAAAGGGAGAAAAAATAATTTTGAAGAATTGTTGAATTTATCAACGTCTTTAAAGGGTGCTCTATTCACACACTAACTTATTTTTAGTGTTCCATTCCCTTTGTTTATCCTTGCTCTTAGAGCATCTTCTGCTGCTACTTTGAATGTACCAGTGCAGGAGGCTGCTGTCCTGCAGTGTCAGGGTGCAGGGAGGACAGCAGGACCTGGAAGCAGGTTCTGGAGGTCTTCGGAGTATGGTGGCTGGTGAAGTGGTGTGGGTATCCATGGTCAGGAGTTCAGTCTGTGCTGTGATTATAACATTTTAAAGCCATTTTTTTTGTGTGGCCTTGCTGGAGCATCCTCATCCTAATTAAAACTTTTTGGCAACATCCCCAGAGCTCCCTGGGGGAGCTAGCAAGACTAGATAGACAAAGCAAGTATCCAGAAATGAGTAAATATAAATTAAAATACCCAGAGCAGTAGGACTAAAATTAGAAAGAACAGTTTATTTCTATTTATTTTGTTCTTTTCTTTGTATAATTATCAGGTGCTGACACTGGCTAAATTTGGAGAGTGGCAAATTTTTAACAGGCTCCTTACTGAAATGCATTGTTTGGTCATCAGGTTTGCCTTGAAAATGCCTAATTAAAGAATTAGCATTGCTGTAGACATGTAATATAAGCTTTTCACAGTCTACTTCTCTTTAAGTGTATAGAAAAGGTTAAACTGAGACTGAAATTATATAAAATCAGCTTTGTCATCATTTGAGTTTGGACTGAACTCATGATATATGAGTAAGTTGTCTGTTTCTCATCATATAAAGATCCCCCAAATATGTACATTTTTTATTAGTCTGCTGATTCAGTATTCATCTGTACCAGAAAGGAGCTGCCAGGAAACCAAGATTCATTTTAATCTCACGGCTTTAGTAACATTTTAAGCAGGTAATAAAGAATACCTTGGATTTTTTTTTCTTGTAAAATATTAAAGGACAGATGGGGAGAAGTGTGGAGTAGGTTTGCCTTTTTTGATGTAACTTTAAATTGTCAGTGCCAACTTATAAATAAATATGGCTTTTGTGCTGTTACTGCTTAAAAGACTAAAATTGAAAAGGACCTCTCAGAAATAGTAAATTCTAGTTTTCTGTAGCAATTAATGCAGGCTGCGCTATGTTCCTCCTAGCTGTCAGTTTTTCTTTTTTTTTTTCCCTTTAAGGCAACTAGTACAAAATTCCCAACAACACAAGTAAACTCATAACTTAAGAAGTCAGCATTCCTAATCAATTTGCTATTTCCAATACTGTGTTTTCAAAGTATAGTTTTCAGATTTTAATATGCCTTTCTAGAACAACACCATTGTTTCTTCTAAGAAGGTAAACTAAGTAAGTTTTAAGTCAACGGAGTGGGATCTGACATTAAATTATTCTATTATGAAAATTTATTTTAATTTTCTGGATGTTGTATTATTGTATATTTTTATTGGTGAAAGAAAAAAATTCCTGAATGCCTTTGCTGTGTCTGGTCTGTGGATAGCATTCCAATTTTCTGAGTGCCCATCTGTTATGAATATATTTATTTAATTTTTTAAAAATTCTTGATTTATTCCTCCTCACCCTGTGAAAGGACTTAAGAGTTGGCTTTATTTGATGTGAGAAGAACAGGCTCCATAACCGTGTTGCCATTGCTGACTGTGTTTAGCTCTGATGAAAGCAAACAGTAACCATTACACTGGGGGAACTGAGCAATGCCTGGCTCCTCGTGCAACATCTGTGGTTAGGTCAGGCTTAACCTCCTCCCTCCTTTCTCGTGCCAGTTTTTGCTGGAGCAGGGGGTGGCTACTCTGGCACTGGTCCTGACAGGGCTGTGGGCAGGCAGGGGTTTCTCCTCCTGGCTCTCTGGGTAGTAGTGCTCTCTCTGTCTGCCAGCCAGAAGTGGGGCAGTTCCTTCCCTGGCTGGGGTTGTTGGATCATGGGAAAGGAAGGGAATGAATGGCAAGAGCATACCACTGACTCTTGCGTGGGATTAGGCAGTGAGGATAGGTCTCTCTTGCTTCTGTTCATCCCAGCTGGCCTTGTTTCAGTGAGGTGAGGGACTCTTCCCTCTTCTCATTCCCATGGGTCCTGCTGTCCTTGTGGTCATGGGTTTAATACTATATTGATGCTTTGGGGTTATTTGATAGTTCTTGGTGTCAGTGTGAGACTGAGCTCTGGCCTGTCAGTGCCCTCATGCCACATCACAGTATAGTGAAGGCAAAGCAGGTGAAGGAGGAAAAGTGGTTCCTCTTTCTTTGAACTCCTTTTGTTATTCACTGTAAAGGTTGTTGTACACTTTGAAGACTTACTGTAACTCTAAAGTCAGTGCTAATGAAGCCACCAGTTCTGATCCTCTGAAGATCTAAGAACCTGCCCCAACAGGGAAGATGGAGACACATCAGAATTCTCAGGAAGTATGTGGTATCTTCATACAGACTCAACACCTGAGCAGGCCAGTTTGTTCAGATGCTACTGTTGTGCCTCTGTCATGTCAGTTTCTGTGTCCAGCTGAAGACTGCATCATGTGTTATCTTGCAGAGATAAAATTGTATTCTCTTCATAAAGCTAAAGATGTCAGATATTTGCCATATAAGGAGTACCCATTACTGTAAGACTACCTGATGCGTAAAAATGGGAGCAACTCGATCCTTTGTGATGCACTGGATGTATTCAAAACTAATGAGTGACAAAAAGTGCATTTTGAAGCAATGGGCTTCATATGCTGTGGACTGATCATCCATCAATAAGGAGAGAAAATTATGGCAAGTATTTCTAATAAGACTACAGCATGATTTGTTCCTGGGCTTTTCAAGTAGATTAGTCTGTCTTTGCTGCATCACTTCTTTTGTTGACATCTGGCAGTTTGTAGCTTGTGATCTTTTAATGCAGGGGAAAATAATGGGAACGGATTAGGTCCCAGAGGAATTTTTCTTCTTTTGCTATGAATCATAATTTAGGTGTCTTCCATTCCTTTGTTATACAGCCCATTAGACTAAAATGCTTAGTAGTAACTTCTGGTTTGAGTTTATTCTGTAATACTGATAAAAAACTCTAAAGTTAACTTACTTTGTGCATGCGCACAAGCCGTCAGGGTAGGTTAAATGTACGTTGAGGAGGGAAAATGATAAAACATCTTGGCAGGGATCTTGGACAGCAGTTGATGTGGCATGTTGTTAATTACAGTAATTATAAAACAGTTCAGAAATTCTCAACTCGATTTCCAAGTGCCTTGGTGCAGCATTCTGCCAGGAGGTGGTGATTTTCATGTCAAAAACCAGTGTTACTGGTCTTTTTTTTTTTTTTTTTTTTTAAACTTCTCAGATAACCTTCCCTAGCCCTACCTATGTGAAAGTGATTACACTTCATCTGGAGACTCAGAGGTCCATGTTGTTTCTCCCTGTATGGTTGTTTGAACTTGTATATTAGTCGCAACAGTCAAACCTTGTACAGTATGTAGATCACTGTTTTTTCCTTTACATTGTCCTAAAACTTTCAGGTCTCTCACAGTTTTATAGTATTTTCAGTAATTTAAAATATAAATTAAAAGTGAGCATTGTGTGTCTTACTGGTTATAATGCCTGTACTATGTATTTCCAAAGCTTCTCTTGATCTGCCTGTCTAGGAAACGCATGAAACTTGGAAGATACTTTGGTTTAAATTAAGAGTCATTTAATCTTTCCAGAGTTTTAGAACCTGATATTGCTCTTTGGTTTACCTGCTTTGCAAAATGTCTCTTCTACTGCTGAGAAGCTGGCCTGAGTGCATTTATTGATTTGTCTCATTGTATACTAAATGGATATTGCACGGCAAACATTGGTTAAAGTTTTACTTTGCTTTGTCACTGGGTCAGTTGTATTTCTACAACCTATTGGGTTTTGTAGGTGTTGTTGACATGTTGATTTATGAACTTCCTGTTTTTGACTGTTATATACAGGAGTCTCTGCCTGGATATGAGGTGCTGATGGGAAAAAGAGCATCGCGCTTGGCTGCTCAGCTTGCCCATCTGACTGTAAAGGATGGAGACCAAGGAGGAGAAGAAGGAGCGACGACAAGGCTATTTTGCTCGGTAAGCCCACAGCGCTTATTTCAATGTTGATAAAAATTCAGAACTCCTTATTCTGCCTTTTTCACAAGGCTTTATGACTTTTCAGGTATGTATAAAAATGAAACCCATACTGCAGTATGTATCCACAAAGTGCTTTCCTTGCTGTATCTATGATGTTTAAGTGGTGATTTTTTTCTTTTGAGTAGTAGAGGAAAATTGAATTATAGTTCTGATTTGCAACATTAAGCTGTTCTTGGGTACTCAGTTGCAAATTGCACTGCATTTGAGCTTCTGGCATCAAGTTCCTGGACAGTGTTGATGAAAGCAAGCATATCTGATACACATGCATGTCTAAACCTGATGTTTATTTGATTTCAAACAAAGCACAGATTAAGTAGTATTATCTCATAGGGTAAGGCTAGCTAAGAAAGGGTAAACTGGCTAAACCATATAATCTTTGTAAATAAAAGCAATGTTTTTTTAGTCATTTTTTATCATTTGGAATTCATGATTGGTGACTTTTAAGAAATAAGTGATGTTGCTTTCCTAATAACTTGTCTTTTTTAATTTAGCAAGTCTCTAATCATGTCTGAGTTCTGATGTACAAGAAGAACCAAAGCTTGCTGACTCTTGGGAGGGGATAGGAAATAGGTTTAAATAACATCTTTCCCTCAAGAATGTTTTCTCTTCTGTTGAAGAGAATTGTATCCTGTCTCCACTCAGTACTAAATAACTGTAGCCTTAGTGCATTACAGACAACTAGAGACATGCCTGTCACAAAATTTAGAAGTAGTGTGGGGAAGAGTTGCTGCTTCTTTATTGCTATTCAGGGTCTGTGTAATGGTGGCTAAAGACTGGAGGAGGTTTTGGTCATGTGTTAATGTCTGGTGACTTGCTTTCCATTTGGAGAAATGCAGTTATGTTGGTGTTGGCAGAATGTTGCAGTTTGGGATTCTGAGAAGGGGAAATGGAGAATGGCACCTAAAACAGAGGAGGCATTATGAAGGATAAAGCAGAAGTAGCTAAAGGGATTGTACTAAGGAACAAGTAATTTTGTGTTAAAGAAGACTCAGTCTTTGAGACAGATGTCTGAGTAAGATGCTTTAGTATTGAAAATGTTTTGTGTTCTAAGTGTTGTCTGCTAAACAAGTGGAAATCCTCAAGAGGCTTTCAGAAAAGTCCTTGACAATTGTATTTAATCTGCTTTCCTCTGTCATCTTGTGAGTGTTCTCTTTTAAAAATTTGCAGGGGCAGCATGTCTTGCATGGGCATAGGACATTGAGCAAGATTCAAAAATATGTGAAATCTATTCGTAGTTCTAGCACTTAGCTACTGTGTAACTTCGGGGATGTCACCTGTCTCTTTCCCTCCTAGCTTTCATATTTTTCTTTATATAGGTTGCAAGTCCCCACTCTAAGCAAACCCATGGATGATTCTTACAAGAATGTCCTTGCAGACCCTCAGGTCATGTGTTAATAGAAGCTGAAGTCTGTCAGTAGATGTCATGCCCAGCTTTTCTTCTGCACATTGTCTGTGTGTGCAGTCAGGGTCAGAAGCAGAGCTGATTTTACATTTAGCATCCTAAGTGTAGCACACTTCCTGTAGTAAGCAGGTGCCACAGGATCTTGCAGATGAATGGATTAAATGCTTTTCACAATGACCCAGATAAATGTCATACGAATACCTGAAAATAATAGGCAGATTATATTGCCTTTAGTACAAAGACTGTTCTAACAATGTCCCTGTTTTTTATAAAAACTTTTTAAAATTTTGACTTGATGTCAAAAGTCATATTTTGACTTGACACAGAAGTTACCAGATTAGGTGCTTCTTATTGGGGCACAGATAATTTAATCAGGTGTGTGTTTTGGTGTTGCTATCAGTTTGGGTTGTTTTGTACCTTAGAATTTGTGGAATCTTGTTCTGTTCTTGAATTTAAGCACGTAAGTTTGGTAAGTTCTGGCTCTCTTAGAGTTTTGTGTGCTGCTTCAAACATGCTGCTTTTCCTGCCAGCTTCAGTTCACATTTATTAAGCTAAAGCAACCTTAGCTGCTTTCCAATCACACGCCCCTCTGTACTTCCATTACTGTTTTTTTCCCTTTATGTCTTATTACTGTTATGTTTTGTGAGTCTAAGATAAGAATAGTATTTACAAAATCTAAATTTATGTGTAGTAAACATTCTCATGAAGTAAAGGATCTTCACCTCACCTTGTTGGTCTTGCCTGTGATCAGATGCTCATGGGAGAAGACTCTACTGTTTATTAAGCAAGAGAACAGGAAATAGATTAGACTTTTTGCCAGCAGGAGGAAAATCTCTGCTTCTTGTCAGAAGGGTTGGGAAAAGGACTCAACTCAGGGCTGAGAAGAAGGATCCCCTTTGCTTATATCCTGATTATAAAGGGGGAATACTTACATTCAATGCTGGTGGAATAAAATATTTAATACACTCCACTAAGTACCTATAAATGAAAATACACAAATTTTAATAGAAAATCTCACTCTTTAATGTGAGGGGAAAGGTTATTATTATATTAACAAGGCCAAAAGCAGTAACTGAAAAATGGGAGACGATGCTTTTTCTCTTAAGCTCCTGCTAACAGAAACCCAAGTTCTCTGTTGGCAGAGCCAGGGAACATGTGAACATAAGAACATAAGGACAAGGAGTTCCATTGCTGCCCTGCCAGTATCCCGAAGTGTCTGACTTCCTATCAGAAGGTGGCTTTTGGCCTTCAGGGTAATCTTTGTGCCTCCTGGCATGGTGCTCAGTGTCTGAGTGGTTATGCTTGCAATTCTTGGAAGGGTTATCTTGAGAATCCCAAAATACATGCTGACAAACCAGCTCCTGAATTGCAGGATCAAGATGAACATGAAATTATCTGCATCCCTGTCCCCCAAATTTAATGTTGTTTACACATTTATCCTTTAAAATGTTTGAAATTTCTCTGTAGAGGAGACCCACTCAGTCATCGTATCTTTCCACTACAGATAGTTATGGTCCGAGTGCCTCAGTTTTCCCAGGTCTTTCCCCCTCCCTGTGGCAAGTGAAGCTGAAATAAAACCTTACCCATCATTTTTGCTTCTTACCAAATGCGATTTTACTCACTGTGTTTTGTGGTAAAGAGCTTATTTTTTGCTTTGGTTGTCAGGAAACGAAAAAAGTGATTTTTTTCAAACAAAATAGAAATGTCTTCAAAACTTTTTAAAGAGTGATTTGGATTCCTTGTGTAGATAAAATGTTATGGCTCGTAGGAATTTAACAGGCAAGAAATGAAAGTATAAGAGTAACATGTGAGCTTAAATTTCCCTTATGCAATAAGTCCTTATTTAACTGTTACTCCTACTTAAAGACTATTCTGTGTAGTTAAGTTTTCTTGCCTTTTTTTCCCAACCATGTTTTTAGGCTTTTATGTTGCCTTCTGTTTCACTGGCTCTTGAATGGACCTTTATCTGTGTTGGTATTCAGCAAGTCCAAAAATAGATGGCACAGTGTAATGGATGTACAATGGTACTTCTATGTGTATTGATTACTGTGACATTTGGTGCTTTTTATTGTGATTATGTGACTTTGAACCCAGGTACTACTTCGGATTTTCCTTTGCCTATGCATCTTCCCTCTCACCTTACAGAATGGAGAGCCTCTCTATTTTCCCTTGCCCATTGTGTAGGCTTGAGTTCAGGGCTACTTCACCTCATAAAATGAGTAGTCATTAAAATTATAACTTAATTTAGAAAGAAACTACCTAAATGAGTGTTGTGTATCACATGGAAAGAATTGCCTTGGATATAAATTGGTAGTCTGGAAGGCTGAATGTGCAGCTTGAAAGTGGAATTGGTTTGCATGTTCTGTTGTGTGCTACTGGATGTATTTTGCATGTGCTGTTTTGTGATACTGGATATCTTTGGACAAGGAGTTAAAGGAAATGAGAAATCATAAGGGAAGAGTTTGAATAGTGTTTTGAAAGAATGAGAAAAAGGGCTCTTTCAAGTTCAAGTTTTTTGGGTCTCAGCATTCTTCACAGCAAGTTACTGAGCATTTTCCATACTTTGTACTATCTTATGTCAAGCAGCTATCTACTGCTGTCTTAGAGAAAAGAAATGAGTGCTTTATTTGAAAAAATGCTGCATTTCAACAGGTGGACCAAAATACTTACATTAATTTTATTAATCATTATGTCTTTCGCTTGGTCTTTAACTTACTCTGAACAATCTGTGTGGAGATGAACTTTAAAAATGATACTTATGTTGAATGATTTCTTGATAGTTTCCTGGGGAATGATGAATTTTAGTTTTCAGTTTCTTTTTGGTCACCACTGAGAGCTGGATTTCTGCAGCCAAAGATGAACAACTTGTATTAGGGAAAATATTCTCACTCAGATTTGGGTACTTCTGTGTTTATTGAATTTACATTGGTCTTGCTACCATCATTCTTTTGAGAAAAATATATCATTGTCTAGGACATGCTCCAGAGGCCATCCCCGTAGGCAGAGACTCCTTCTAGCTCCAAGTTGTTAATACTTGTTCAGAACCTGAAGTTGTATAACTTGATGCTCACCTCCTGTTTCCTTATTATGTCAGTATCTAAGCAAAATAAAGGAATTCACTGCTTGTCTTAAGTTCATTTAGATTCTTGGCTTAGATACCTGAATTTACATCCATACAGATGAAGGTTGCTACATTAAACCCAAGATTTAAAGAAGATAAATATAAGTGTTTACTGCAGTTGTTGTTTAGTTGTTACCAGCTCCAATTTACAGCTTTTCTCCCCCTTCTAATTATTTTTAATACTTGAAAGTAAATAAAACCATACAACAAATGGTGTACAGCTTTTCATTGACATAGTGGATTATGACCTAACCTTAGCTTTCCTTTCAAGTATTCACAACAATTCCAACAGTAGGAATCATTGATACCTAGTTACTGAGCTGTAAACAGCTCAAGTCTAGAAAGCTTAGCTGGAGAAGGCATTATATGTACTTGTCATGTTAGGGATTTTTCCCTGATCCTTGCTCTTGGCAGCTGTTGGAGGCAGGATGTTGGCTTGCATAGACTCTTGGTCTGACACGCTGTGGTCATTCCTTTGGTCAGTCTTTTGCATATTGCAAGATATCAGATTTGTAAGCATCTCATTTGGACTATTCCTGTCTTCTATTTCATTCCCATATTCAGTAATTGTGCACTTCATATTTTTTATTCCTGTGGTTTTTAAGGCACAGTAAAATGATGAAATAAGAAAAACGCAGTAAGCACAGAGGGACTGTGTGGAAAGAGAGGGTACTAGTGGTGGCTAGGACAAAGGAGAACCTAGATAAGAAATATAGGCACAAAGATACTTTCCTGAGGGCATCTCTTTGCATGTGAGAGCTTTTCATAAGTTTTTCTGTTAGGTGGGGTTCTTGTTGGCCGGACTCATTATATCCATGTGACTGTAAGTATTGGGTGCTCCTTGGCTCACTGTTCCTCCAGCAGTTGCCTCCTTGCAATTGTTCTTAGTCTGCTGAACCAACATGTTGATGTTTATTCAGGTTTCCTGTAGCACCCATAATTTAGTTTCTGCTTTTAGGAGGAGAAGTTTTCCACACATTGTTTTTAAAACAAACCATCA
Organism: Drymodes brunneopygia; assembly: GCA_013400955.1. Taxonomy (NCBI): domain Eukaryota; kingdom Metazoa; phylum Chordata; class Aves; order Passeriformes; family Petroicidae; genus Drymodes; species Drymodes brunneopygia. The sequence goes on along the minus strand of VZTZ01028236.1, from coordinate 500,340 downwards.
TGGAGGTTTATCTTGGGTGTGAAGAACAGTCAAGCCAAGATCCTGGAGATGCTTAAATATTTTTAAACGACTCTAGGAAGTAATACATCACTTCAGTTCATCTGTACGACGAAAATATCTTAACTCTGCTTCCAGCTATATAAACATTACCTCATAATCCTGTTACTGAAATTGAATAACAGTATTGCATTTTATTCACATTGTTTCAGGCAATAGCATGTATGCCTGAGGCATTCAATTTTGTAAGAAAAGACTGAATATATCAGTACTTCAGATTTTTGGGGTGCAATTATTATTTGCTCTGTCATTTAGGGGGGTGTTTGCGTACAGGATAGTTGATTCGCTATGGTGGATAGCTGAAAAAAAGCCATAAAATATTTTCTGAAATGTACAGTATTATGATTTCCGGGTACTTATAGTTGAGGGGTTTCAATATTTTTAGCAGACTTTCTGTGCTGTAGGTCAGTATTTTAGCTGCCCTTTGCAACTGTCATAGTGTAAGGCATTGAAAAATGTCTAGAATTTCTCAGACCAACGTCACTGGGACCTTTTGGGTGGAGCTTTGAGAGGTTGATGGGGTCCTTCAGATGCTTGAGAGACACTTGCTATTCATTACTCACAAACTTTTTAGTACATGTATATATGTATATGTAAATATATGTATAAAGTTTTCAATATAGGTGTAAATCTGGAGAATGAGAGTTGGGAGGGAAATTGAACCTGCTTTTTCTGAAATGTTGCATGGGAAAAGTTGAACAGCTGTTTATCTTGAGAACTGTTTCCTCATCTCACATTGGAGTTGCTTTCTGGAGTCTGAGGTTTCTGTGTTAGCAGTCTTGTAATTCTGTGGTGCAGGATAGAGTTCAGTAAAAGAGCATGAATCACCATTTTCCATTTAGTGTTTAAATCACAGAATTATTCCCAATATGAGTGCTTCTTCTGGGAAACATAAACAAGATAGTGGTTTCTGCTGTCTCGGTTCTTTCCAGTTCTTTCATCCTGAAGAGTAGTGGAGTCATTTAGGATTGAAGAAGAATTTTGTTACTGGTAACAGAGTTTGTGAAAGTATTTAATGGGGCCCCAAGGCTTTAGTCAGGCTTCTTTAATACTTTCCAGTACCAGAAATGCTGTTTATGGAGATGCAAAGCTTGTGTAAGACAGGAAGCATGGTTAACCTCCTCACCCATTCAATTCCCCCTGCTTGTGAAGTGAAACTTGGATAACAGCGTGGCCTCTGTATGAAGAGGCTTTTTTTAGGACAGAGAAGAGAGGTGGAGTTTTGTGATGTTCTTGGTATCTTTGCGAGCTGTATCGCAGACTGTGCAGACAAAAAGAGTTCATTTCATCTTCAAATGTACTGTCTGTGTCACACCAGTAATTTCACAATTTTTCACCTTGCAGGATTCTTGTAAGGTTGGATTGTTAGGCACAAGCATGAAGCATGCAATGACCTTAAATTTGCTTTTCCCAAAGGGACCTTTGGGTGTCTCTTACCAGCCTTTGAAAAGAAACTTTATTTAGCCTTCTTTACAGAATAAAATAGTTACACGATGGGCCTTTTGGTGTAGACATCTGTGCAGTTTTGATAAGAGTTGCCATTAACACAGTTGCAATGTAATTTGTCTTCCTCTACTTCCCTTCCCTGTGGCCTGCACCTGGGAATGCCAGGCGCTGAGGGCTGTACTGGACGTTCCTGGTGGGCCATGCTATTTATTTACCTTTTCACTCTTGGAAGGGTTTAAAGACACATCTTAAGGATCATCAAGTTTGTAGACTTCACAAGGGGGCTTTCTGGATAGTTGAGATACAGACTTCTTACTGTATCTGATGTAATTACATTTTTAAATGGCACTGTTTCTGTAATGTCTGCAAATACAGTCTTGTCCTTTCAGCCTCCCAGGCGTATGTTCTCTTCTGTTCTTCGGTGCTTATGTATCTACTGCATAAAATTCTGCTTAACCCCAGTGAACTGTTTTAAAATTAAATCTGGCTTAAACACTGGTGGAAATGTAGCATAGTATTTGGCAGAAGTGTGGTTGCATGGTTGAGTTTAAAGTGGTGCTGTGTAAGATGCTACTGAAAGGAGGTGGTCGCACTCAGCGTTCTGGTTCTGCCATGTTTTTTATGGATGACAGAGCTGCTCCAGCATGAAGGAGCCTTCCAGAAGCAGCCACCTAAAGAGATGCCTAATGGTACTGACATTTTAGTGGTGCTGTTAATCCTCTTCTGCTCACGCTCTGAGAAGCAGCAACTGTCTCATCTCCTTTTGGCAGCAGTCCTGGTCAGCTCTCCTGTACTTTATACCACGTGGTAGCAGGGAGTGGGCTGTACAGTATTTTGAGAAGGAAAACAGTTGGCATTGTGAGCTATGTTAGTGCTTGCTGGATTGAAGAAAACACAGGTTGATAAGAAGCTGGACATGCACCCTCAGGGAAGGTGTTTCTGGATCAAAAAATTGCCTGCCTTTGTGTCTGCTGTCATTCAAGACTTTTGCCTGTATGGTTTTGGCATGTGCCAAACTACATTGTATAGTCTATTTCTGGTAATGGTGCTGCATGTTTAAAGGGAAAGGTATGAATGATACCTGCAGGAACATGCTTTAGGAAAGGGGCAGCTTTTTCCCCCTCTGTCTGAGATTGGAAAACACTATATAGCTAACTAAGGGAGTTCTGTTGGGAAGAGAGGAAATACTGTGGATCCTCTGTGGATACACTGGATACCTGTCTGTTTGCACTGCGTGTTCTGCAGTTTTTGCTGCATGCCTCTTAGGCATTGGGCTCCCCACTCATTCCCCATGAAAATGAAACTTTTTGCCTCTGCTCTGGGGCTTTGAACAGGGCAAGAGGCTGCGTGGATATTCCTGGTGGCCTTAGGTTCCCCGTGGTAAACTCTCATGCCCTCAGTTTTAATCCAGTTTCCAGACTGTATTTGGAAGGGATTTCTTCCATCCCACCCTGCTCCTGCCAATCTGATTATGTGAAGGTGAGTTGTAAGTGTAGGTTTGTGGTGTTTTTTTTCTGTCCTACTCTGTAGTCTGGACAAGGAGTGTTTCCTAGCATCCTCTGAAATTTAAGGATATATGTTGCCTATGCCCTAAGTCTCTCATGTTATTCCACTGTGGGATTCCTCCTGTTGATTTATGTGAGAGAAAATCCCAAGGAAAGCAGCAGAAGTGATCAGGAATTTGGGGAGGAGGAATATAATTGTCCTTATGCTGGAAAACCTTTGTAATGTAAATGAGCCATAAATCAGCTCTCTGAGTGTCTTAATACACTGAGTATTTTCCTATGAGACAGCAGTTTCTGGCACAGAGAACTTGTCTTGTATAACACTTAATATACTGCTAATAACTTCAGTCTTTTGCTACTATATTTCTGGACTGGCTATTTTTATTTCAGTAGGTGTAAGCTTAACAGCTAGCCAATCCCTGGTGAGCTTAGTTTAAATTATATTATGATTTTGGCATAACAATGCATTTTGGTCATGAATTTTTACTTGCAGTAATGCTTCTATAAATAAATGGATTGAAGGTGCTAATCACATGTTTCAATCAGACAATCTTTAAAAGTCAGATCTCCTCAAGCAGAAGATTTATCTATATGTTCATTATCTATTAGTGAACTACATGTTAAAAAGATGATGCTGCTCTTTCAACCTGGACCACAGCAGATGCTGCATGTAGCAGTTCTGCTTTCCTGAGGCTGAGAAGAATTCTTTGTTGTTACAGAGATGTTCTATATTGCAAATACTGCCAAAACCCTTTTTTTTTTTTTTTTTTTTTTTTTTTTTTTTTTTTTTTGGCAATCCAAAGCTACGGCATATGGTTCTGGTCCCATGGACAGACACATTTGAGCAATTTTGTGCATGTGAAGAGCCATACTGTTAGGTGTTACAGAGAAGTGAAAGCTGCTAGTAGGAGCTGAGCTGTCCAGGCACGAGTGGTGGGAGCAGGTCCAAAGCACAGTGGCTGCAGGGAGAAGTGCCAGGGCACCAGAGGGGAAGGGAGGGGAGGCCACTAGCTCCCTACCTATCTGCTATGGCAGGGGTAGGACCCAGCATGCCAGAAAGCTTTACTTCCTAGCCCAGAAGGGAATGGACTGGGGGCCACAGTGGCAGGCAGCAGGACAGAATGTCGCAGGGCACCTCCCTTGTCTCGCTTGGGCTGGCTGGATTTGATAGGAGATCATTGTCCTTGAAAACACCAGGAGACTGAAGATAGCTCCTGGCCTGCTCCTCCCCACCACTCTCCTGCTCTGCACCTGCAAGGGAGCGAGGCCACTTGGTGTTGAGCAGAAGGGCTGCCTTACAGGATTAAATTCAAGAGCACTGAAACTTCCAGGTTTCCTCAGCTTATTGTTCTAGTTCAGCTGCTGCCTCAAGTGCAGTGAGACCTCGTGGACTTGCAGAGTCCAGAGAACATGGAGATGGAGCAGAGCGTCTTGTGTCCTCCTGTTGACCCTTCCTCCGTCATGCTGACGGAGGACAACATTTACTTTTTGCTTTTTCATTTTCACTGAAGTAATTGCTTCTTCCCCTTCCAGCCATGTACATTTTGAAGGCAGGTTAAAGGTTTCAGCTGAAATGAAAATTTAAAAAATGCAAACTGTTCTTCAGGCAAAAATAAATGCATAAATAATACAATATTTGATATGAAACCCACAGAGGAGTTTTAAGATGTAGTAATTAATACACATTTTATCTCTCATGAGTGCAATTGACCTACTACACTATAGTAAGGCTGCTGGAAAATATCATACCATGTCAGATTCTCATTTTAAGGTATATGCTTGTGAGAAGTTGCACTTGTACGTGCCTGCCATTTGACTGTCCCATGTAGACAAGCTCTCCCTGTCACCTTTATACCTGTGGTTGATGGTCTTTTCACTACAGGGTTAGAAAGGTGGGACCATATTATTTTGTATAGATGATGCAAACGCCTCTTCTGGGTGTAGATTGATCATGATTCTCTCTTACGAAATACTTGTTCTATGAGACAGTATCAGCCATTATTCTGAACACTGAAACTGCAGATTTTTTTTTTCTCCATGACACATGGCTGTATGTCTTTTTCAGAACTTTAATCCATGTAACAAGACTTCAGTGCACTTGGACATTTCTTCCGTTCTGCATGCCAGTTCATGGGAAGTCTGTTCATGAAAGACATTAAACTGCTCAACATGCAAAATAGGTTGCAAGTTGTTTGAGGACAACGAATGCAAACACAGAAATGACATATGCAGTTGGTTGGTTGAGATTTGTTTTTAGCAATTACTCTGAAGTACTTTGAATAAAACCTTTTTTCACTCACATTGCTGTGCTTTTTGCTGTAAATTTGTTCCTGAATGGATAAGTTTTCAACCTGTTTGTAGGCCTGTGCACAGCATCTCTTGTACTATGATCTCCAGCTGTTACTAACAGAATCCTTGGGAAATAGATGGTGACATTTGGATAATTCTGGTGTTATTATGAAAGTTAGTGCTTAAAGTCATTGGTTTGACTTCCTCTTTACTGCCTTTTTTAAAAGAAAAGTACCTTGGCCATATCTATTAATAATAAAAAAGAAAAAGTGTATTTTTTCTTTGTGTTTTTCTTTTTTTAAACTACTTTTGTTTACAGCTGTATTAAATTGGTAGTTGGATGCCATACAGATTGGTGCAGTGATGCAGAGCACCTCGATATTTAAATGGTAATTTGCAGTGTAACTTTCTTAAGAAAAGCAAAGGCTAATGCAAAGACAGGTACTTTAAATCTAAGTCCCCTCCCTCTCTAAGATAACTGTGTTAGTGGTCATTTAAATAATGAAACTTGAATTTTTGACTTTACTTTGCACAATGACTTCTCAACCATAGCCACTTTTGGATCACCCCAACCCTTTTGGTCAGCAAACACTGACAGGTGACTTCACTTACTGAATTGAGTCAACTTACTCAACATTAAGATCCTTTTTATGGAGAAAACAGTGCTTTCTTTTCTCTCTGTTGCTGTTGGAGAAGCAGAGTCATTGTTTCCTTTTTGCAGCAGGGGAAGCTGCCCATGTTCCAGCCCTCGGAGTGCCAATACAAAAATTGGCCATTATCAAAGCACCTTTTCTGGATAAGTGGGAAGAAGCTGCCATGACCACTTCAGTGCTCCTGTCCAGAGGTTTGTTGGGCATGGTGTGGTGTGTGCCTGGTTTGGCTTTCTGGCATCCTCTTTTTACTTCTCCCAAGTAACATAAAAGAGCAACCAAGGCTATTGCTTGATGAGCCCTTCCATCTCAGCAAAGTGCCCGCTTGGAGGAGCAGTCTTGCCTCTGCTTATGGCCTTCTCCTTTTGTGTTGATACCAATGGCAGCACAGTCAAGTGCGATCTAATAAGGGAGTGATCCAATTTTGAAAAATAATTTGTGTCTTAGTATTTTTGCTCGGTTACCTTTAAGCTACGTAGTTTCCCAGATCTGGTCCCTGTGCAGCTGCAACAAATGGATTTGTGCAAGAATGGGGACAACTCCTGGGCACAGAATCAGTGGTGAGAAGAGAGAGGGGCACCTCCTTTTGCTAACAAAATGGGCTTAAAGGTGCTTTTTTGGGCTACAGGCTTTGAGGCAAGTCTCCTTTTCATCCAATAGCATTGTGCTCTGGAGGTTTGCTGTGGTTTTTGCCTCATTACTGTTGCACTCACCATATGTGATTTCTGCTGGGGGCCACGGATGCTCAAGAATGAGGGGTGGGAAAAAAGAGGGAGTGCCTGCAGGTATCCTTCAAGAGTGCTCACAGGTGTACAGCCTTCTAACAGTTTGCCATGTAGATTCCTTCTGAGAAAAAAACCAAACGAACAAACCCCTAAAACCAAAACAAACCAACCAAACCACCAAAACCAAAATACTGTATCCCTGTTGCTGTGTTCTCCGTGGCCCTGTCATGATGAATTTTCATATTTGATCTTTGTACCTTTTTACATCTTTGGCAAACAGCATGCCTAGGCTATTTATTTTTATCTGCTTTGCACTTTTATCTGACTGTAATTATTGAAAGAATTTAATGTGGTGTCCTTGGTACTTCTCATATAAGAAATACTAAGATAGTACTCCTTGAGTTTTTTTCCTGGAGGTGGGTTCCAGCTACCTTACTGCTGCACAATGCGTGGCACATTACCAGTGGGTTTTGCTTTAGATGACCTTTGATTTTCACCTACGGTTTTATTGCTTCCTTGCAAATGTTTATTGCCATTTGAGTCACTGAGCACTAAATTTCTTTCTGACTGTTTTCAGTCAGTTTAATTGATACTAAAACTGCTTTCTATTATCAGGAAATTTTGTTACATAGGTGGTCTGAGAAAGTGGGTGTGTAGAAATCACTCTGTGGAGCAGTACATACTCCCCAAAGCTTTCCATGTACCCTATTGTTGTCTTTGGGGTTGTTCCCAATTCTTGCACTTTGTTTCCCTGTGTTAATTAAATATTAATTTTAAAGGGCCTTCCTCTTTGTTTCGTGGAATTTGAGTGTTATGAAGAGTGTTCAGTTGAGGCAGGGAGTGAGGAGGTTATCAAAGTTTTGGAGAAACTTGAGATGTGTGTCAGCCAGCCTTACGAGCTTATTGTCCTCATCAAAATAAAAAAGTTATACTATGGCATGACTCTTTCTGTGCAGCTTCTTTGTAACATCCTCCTTTGCTGTGTAACTGCAGTTCCCTTTTTCTTACAGTTTTACTGAGCTGATGTGGAGGCAAGTGGTGGCTCCAGGGGCTGGCACTAAGTGAGGGAGAGCGGCTGGGAGCCAGCACTGGCTGGAGGTGACAGGGCAGGGCCATCCCTCCCTTGCCAGGGCTTCAGTGTGGGGAGACTGTTTTGTTGAGCCACTTCCAGAAGAATTCCTTGCCCGCGTAGGAGCAGTTTGGGGTGGTAAGTGAGCACCACAGTAGGAGAGAGTATCTCGCACTGACAGCAGAAGAAAGCAGGAGGAGCACAATGGGAGTGTGTTAAGAATCAAGTTGATATTTGTGACAAAATAGATCTTTGGTGCTGCTCTAGTTGAATAAGCCTGTTAAGTGAACTTCTGGCAAAGTTAAAGGAGTCATCCAAAGGGGAAGATTTCTTCATTTTGCCTTCTGCCTAAGGCTGTTCTTTGAGAGCTTGCAGTAACTAAGGTTATAAGGGAGAGAATTAAATAGATGTCTAAAGCAAGCAAATAGCTTTCCAGAATCCCCTTCCTATGGAAAAGATTTTATTAAATTGTTGTCATAGCAACAGAGTGCTGAATACATCATAACCTCTTTTGCTAAGTAAACACAAAAGATGGGGATACTTCTTGGCTTTGAAAATAGAAAGTTTGTTAAGATGCGTGGGAACATTGTAGTCTTAAATTTAAGAAAATAAAAACTTTCTGTCAGCTCAAAACTCTCTTGAGTTTTACCCAGGGAAACTGGAATTATTCCCACTCCCCAAATAAACATAAAATATGTTAGATAGGATATTTCAAATTCCCTGATCTAAGTCAGAAGACTTGGGAGGGGAGACTAACATATTTTACTTAATCTAAGAACTCACTTTATCAGAAAGTGTAGTGTCTTTAAAATTTCCAGAACAACATTACTACAGATCCTTCCCTCCACATTACAGATGATGAAACAGATGTAGTGACTTGATTTTTATGCTAATGGTAGTATTGGGAAGAAAACAGACATACCCTGGATTGTCAGTACAGCACTTCACTGTTTGGAGCATGCCAGCTTTCTTGCTGGCTGACCATCTGTGAAGCCTGGTGCTGGTACTTGTTGTCAATCAGTAACAAGAGTTCCAAGAAAAGTGGAAATTTCCAGCTTTGACCTGTGCTACTAGTATAAGAACTTTCAGGAGTTGCTATTTGTCCTTTTGAATGACCAGATTATGGACACTTTTGAGTGTCTGCAACCACTGTACTGGATCCACACGGTTGTCCTTGATAACTTTTTCAGAATTTTTTTTGGTAGTTTTTTCCTCTCTGTGGTTAATTGTTTAAATATCTGGCAAAAGATGTGTTCTCTCCTTTACATTTGCCTTAATAGTCTGTTTTAATAGCAAACATACAGCCTTGTGGCATGTTTGTTTCCAAAACAGGACATGTGCCAACCTGAAATCGCTGATGTCCCATGGAGTGTGCTTCCTTGTGGGGTAGATGTTGTTCAGTTTTAGGAAAATTTCTGAGGGTGAATGGCTTTTTATTTGTTTCTGTGCTGAAGTGAAAGTAACCACATTGGGGAGGTCTGGGAAAAGTGCTATGGTCTGGCAAGCAGTCTGACTTCCTTTGGCTTTGCAAGCAGCAATGATTTATTTTGTCTGAGATTTGCTTACATGGGATGGGATGAGAGCACAGCCATGCCTGGAGCAGGCTGAGTCGTGCTGGCACCGAGCTGGATGAAGGGGAGAGGGGTAATCTCTGCAGGCTGAGAGAGAATGGCTGATAAAGATCAGACCAATGGGTGCCTAATGGAGATTTTTACTGTAAGATTTCTGTGGGTGGGTATAGGGTTTTTTGGACATGAATTTGATTCATTCAGCTCTTCGGATGGGTGGAGAAAGGCAAGTAGGGTAGAAAGAAACTAGTACATATTATAATCAGTGCAAAGATTTAAATTAAGATTAAAATTATTAATTCTGAAGTAAATAATTGGGGTGCTTATAATTTCTTTATATAAAGGAATCTTAATGGGAACAAAACAGATTAAGGTGTTTGAAGTGTTTTAAAGGGTTTTTTTGTAATCTTATATATATGCATAAATAGATTTTAAAAAATGGTATTTGAGGAACATGATCTGTTTGTGCTGTGCAGGATGTTAAGCTGATTGTATGCCAGATAGCAAGGCACATTTTAGAGGATGCACATTGTGGAAAATTTCCAAAAAGGAAAACTTCAGCTTGTCAGCTGAAAGATAAAATAATTTCTTCTCCCTTCCTCCTTCTTTTGTTTATATTTTTGGAGGGCCACTTCATTAGATGCTTTTGTTTCTAAAGCAAGAGTTGTACATGGTGTATGATCTTTATTAATCTAATACATTAAAAAAATCCATGCCTTCCTATCACAGGAGTTTTTTAGAACATCCTGTGATATGGACCTAGTGCTCTTTGACTGTGATATTATGTATTGAATGAGGTCCTATTGAATTGTCTGTTAGACACCTCTATTGAATAAATGTTAAGCAAAACAAAATGAAAATTGTAGGAAAAAAGTTACTGTCAAACTTCCATGTCTTTATTGTCTTAGTGTCAGAGTTGCTTTACTGATTGCTTGTAGTTTCTAGTGGAAGTTGGGCAGATAACATAACCCCTCTTTTCTCTGAGCAGTTTTCTTTTACTCTAACCACCTACTTGGTAAGTGTAATAGGAAATTCAGGCTGTTTTATTCTAAAAACTAGTTAATTGCCTTTCATAGACAGTCAGATAGAGTTGGGTCTGCAAGATGGAGTAGGTCATTTCTTGGAATCTTTCCTAGCTCTTTTCCTGTAAGTCAGTGCCCAAGGTATTAAACAGTCAGTTGCAAATTAATTTAAGTAAACACTGCTAACTTCGCATTTTTACCCGCCTACTCTGAGATTGTGTCTGTTTCGGATCATTAGTCTTTATTAAATTAAATGATCTTTGTATTGCAGTATGTTTTGCTTTTGCTGGTAAACTTTGCATTTGGAAAAACTTAGAAAATGGCTCACTGGTTGTTGCCCAGAAAGCAGTTCAGGGGCTGGAAAAGGATGCCTCTGCATGTTTTGCCTGTCAAATCCATTAGCTTGAAAAATGTTATCTGGTGTCTAAATAGAATTACAGATGTGTAAGACTTTCTTCATAAACAGGAGTGTTTTTGCTGATAAGATGTTTGTTTATCCTGCTCTCCCTGTTTCTTTCTTTTTCTTTCTTCTCCCAGCAGCTTTCCTTGTGGAACACAACATGTCCATCAACTGATACTGAAAACCAAGCATTTTCTGCAGCACGACTTTATGCATTCACTTTATGCATCTTGTTTTGCCTGAAAGGCTGATTTAATTGCAGAACATGACACTGATCAAACTGAGGCATTTAAATTTTTTTTTTGTTCAGCTCCCTTTCATAACTGTTAGGACAAAACTGAATGTTGGACTTGTTCACAGACATCCTCTCAGAAACTGAACAAACCCACTCAAAATCTTCCAAAGTAGTTTGAAAAAAGAGAAATAATTCAACAAATTGTGTTCTTAAAACCATGGTCCATAGCAGCTCTTGTCATGAAGGCTGGGAAATACCTGAGAGCTGGGAGAAGAATAAATTAGATTTTCAGCCCCCACCTTCTTTAGAAGGTGATGGGTTTGAAATCTGAGTGGGAGAAGGACTGGGAGCTTGTGTGGGATGTACAGGTCAGTGTGAGAGAAGGGCAAGTGGAGGCTGAAGGAAGGTACCTCAAGGGGATGGAGTTCAAGATGCAATAATCCTCCAGCTGTGCTCTTCACAGCCTGATCCCTGCTGCACTGTACCAATGTGCATTAATAATGGATTGCCTCATGTGTATACAGGGTTTTGCTTTACTTGAGAGGATGCATAATGTCAAAAAGCATAGTAGGTCTGAGGCTGCTGTTATGGCTTTAAATACTGTTGAAAGCTTGTTTTGGTTCCTTGGGATACTACAGGCAAGGTTTTTCAGGAGTGGTGAATTGGAGGGGTTTGGGTAATTTTTACCAGGCTTTAGAAACTTCTGGAAGAAGCATCTTCCAAGAAGAGATCATAACCCTAGACAGAGTTGCAGTTGTCTGGAGTGTCATGGATACTAGCTCCTCATTTAGTCTTTTTCCTAGTGCCAAGGTTACCTCTTTTGGAGTTGGGTGGTCATGGCCTTGAAACAGAGCAGTGGGCAGGAGGAGTAAGCTTGGCACCATCTGAAAATCTGATACCTGCCATGGGGATGAAATAGAAATAATAGACGGCCCAGATTCTCGATCGCTTGTACCTGAAAGATGCCCGTGGCACTGTCCATTCATAGCAGCAGCAGCAACTGTGTGCTGGGGATGCTGCAGGTTGTGTAATCAGCTCCCAGTGGGCTGTAGTAGTGAGAATGCAGCAAGATTAAACACTGAGGACAAGAGCCAGTCAGTTGCCTTGCAGTGAGTCAGTTCAGACTCCCCTTTCTGCTTTCCTTTTTTCTATCACTAATGGACCAGTTCTGTTTTAGCTCTTGATTGCCAGGGGCATCTTTGAAAACTCCAGTTCAAATGAGTGTGTTGTAAGGAAAGTACTGACAGAAGCTGTTAGTATTGTCACTAGAGAGGTTTTTCTCTTTATTCTTTTTTTCCCCCTGCCAAAAAGGGTTCTGTGTTTCCATTAGTGGCTTTTTTGTTGTTTTGAGGTACTACATTCATACTACAGAAATCTTACTTAACAGAGTTTGTGATCAAAACAAATAGACTGTGAATCTGAAGGCAGAAGTCTCTGGTGCAGTGTGAGTAGAAATGGGGTGCCAGCAGATGCTTGCTAGTTCTCATCTACTGAAGCAGGTGATTTGGGTATCCTCTGATATGCACACACACTGGAAGGTCATTGAGTCACTAGAGTCAGGAATGTGGCTCATTTAGAAGTCTGGAATCATGGATAACCACAGTAGAAATACACCATTTCAGCAAGAAGGGCTGCTTTGCCAAGATTTACTCCAGATCTAAATATGCACATCGTGCATACAAAGTGTCTGTAATGTTTTGTGATTACTACAACAGCCTTTCATGAGGTCCGTGGCTTATTAGTCAAAAATAAGCCTCCTTTGCATATGCAAATTTTCATTAGTCTGAGGAGTTTAAACACTTCATTTATTATATAGATGCAGTCACTTTTATCTTTTTTAAATCCCCGTATGGTGTTTTCATGTGTAGTCAGGACTGGATCCATAAAGTTTCATATACAGTAACTGTCTCTTTCTGGGCAGAGCATGACCTACTACTGCTAGTTGTCTTACAGATCTGAGGGTTTGAATGGATGGGGAACCACAGCATCCTCTCTGGGTTGGCTGCAGGATGTGACTCTTTCTATTTTGGAAAGCATTAAAGAAACATGTACACATACGTGTGTGATAGGCACAGTATGTAAGACAGTGTTTTGAAGTGTTTCACGAGAAAGTGTTGGTCACATGTAGTCTGAGAAACTGACCCTTCTCAGAGGTCTCAGCCTAGACATTCTAAACTGGGGACTAGTTTTAATATTTTATTTTTAAAGAAAGGTGTGTAGCCTGAAATGTCTTTCTAAACTTAGCAAATGCTCTGTGTATTTATTTTTATGTTGTAGTCTAAAAAATACACGAAAAGCATATAAACATAAAAGAAAGAGTCTCTGGAATTTCTGCATTATATTAATAACTCAATGTATTAAGTTTTCACTTATGTAAACTACTGCTATGAGATCATGTAACCTTTTCCCATTTGTGGTGACTCACTGATTGTCTGTATTTTCTATGCATAATTCTTCCTGTGCACAAAACAAGGTTTTTAGCATCAACAAGATAAATATACTACCCACTCCCTTAGGTACCTTGTAACCAAGAAGTTAATGTACTGAAGAGAAGGACCATTAGATAGATTAGTTTTTCATTTTGTATGGTATGAGTCAGTGATTAACTGGAACTATTTTAGTGACAGTGACCCTCAACCTATTAAGTCAGTCTTTGCTCTCACTAAGCAAACTTAGTGGTATAGATGGTGATTTAGCAGAAAATTCTGTGTTAGGATTCCTGAAGCATCTCTCTCACTTGAACTATGCTTTAAGGAGTCTTCTAAAAAGAAAATACTCTGGTTGCTATAGTGATATGTTGGTAGATTTATAGGCAGCTCATCAAGATTTCTCTCAGAAGAAATCTAGGCAGCTGGAAAATATTCTGGCACAAGCAGTTTGTGGCCACGTTGATAATGTTGCAGAAGGAGCTCCTGGGTGACACTTGGAATACCAGGTAGTGTAGGTTGTGCCAGAACAGCTGTGGAGTAGCACGAGTGGCCTCTAGGAGATAACCTTGGACAAAATGGAAAAAAGTAACAAGTTTATATGAGAACAGATGGTTTTATAAAGCAGGAGCAGTGGACTGTGGAATTGTTGTTAGCTGTTGTGTTGTAGTATGTTGTGATCTGAGGTTTTATTTTATACTAAGCTTCATCTTGAAAACATGTATTCAGTATCTTGTTTCTACATTTAGATGTATGGTCCTTTTAAAAAGCCCCAGCTTTTGAATGGTTGGTTTGTTTGTTTTCCCCTGTTCCTTCTCCTCAGTAAACAACTGTAAAAACTTTATTACCTTTTTTGGTTTTCTTGAGAAGGTATCCTTGAGATTATGATATAATGGAAGGAAGAGTATGAGGTAGGGTAATCTTAGTTACCAAGTGTGTGATTTTTTTAAAGGGTTGTAAGGAATTCTGGTATTAAATTCATTTTTTAAAATATTAATTTAGAAAGTGAGTTAACTTGTCTCTAGAGGTTGGCTAAATCTTAATGTGGGTTTCTTTTCTTTATGCACAGTTTGAAAAAGAAAAGGCAAGTCAAACAAACTACCGAGTCTGTCTCTGCCAATTCCCCTGGATCTCCTGTTTCCAAAACACCTTCTGAGAAAGATGATGAAAGTAAAGTTATTTTGGAGCAAATCAGTTCCTCTGAAGACAACTGTAAATTTCCTGGGGAAAAGGAAACTGCTCCAGACAAGGAAAAGAAAAAAAAAAAGTACAATCAACTGAAAGACATCAGACGCACAGAACTTAAAAGATACTATAGTACTGGTGAGTTACGTTAATGCTACAGTATTTTAAAATATGTTTGTTTTGATAGCTTGCTAATGTATTTTTCTTGTATTCTGTAGGCCTTTCTTAAAAGGGTAATTGACTTTGGATGTCCTTCCTATAAAAGCAAATAGAATTATATAGTTCAAAATACCATCTGCTTCTGACTTAAACCTTGCATTCTCACAAAAATACCTGTATCTTGTTTCGCAGTTCTAAAACTCAGTGTTTTTATAGGCAGCAGGTAGTTTATTATTCCATTTTTTTTAGTTATTTTTAAGATTAGTCTTCAATGTTTTATCGGGTTTAGTTTTTTTTGCAGGGCTATTTGTTTCATAAATTGATGTATACTGTTTAAGACTTAATTCGTATTCCTGTTTGTCTATTGAAATGCAAGGAAGTAAGTAAATTAGCTACATATTTTTAAGCAAGATGTCAAAGGGCTTGTGTCATGACTTGTTTCCCCCTCACCCCCCAGCTAAGTTATTCGATTAAATTCCTTTTTATATTTATTTTTGCAAGTAATTCAGAAAAAAATTAATTGTGCATGAATATATGAGATGAGTCATATACACATCTGTTTGCAGTTCTGGATTGTAATTTGTTCAGTACTCTAAACTGATTTTAGATATGATTTATGAAATACTTCTCATTCCAGATTTTGTCTTGGTATTTTGTTGGAATGAGTTCTTAGATTTGGAGAACTCTGGTTACATCTTGTTAGGGAATCCTTTCCCAAAGAGAAGGAAGGGAACAAAAAATTGTAGCTGTCCTCAAAGCAGGCTTCTTTACTGCTCACACATGTGTGCATGGATGGCTGACCCTAAGGAGGAGTCCTCTTTAGGAGAAAAAAAGAAATCTGCATTAAAAATCTTAAATGTTGAGTGGTTGTGCAGACTAGCCCACAAAGAGTGCCTTTTTTAAGGCAGTGTAAGTCTTGTCATAAAGAAGATAAACCCTGGAGTAATGTTTCCTGGCAAGCTCAAGGGTTTACAGTGATTTATTGATCAGGCTGTAACTTTTGGCAGATTTGAATGTGATGTGATAAAGAATTTGAGAACTAAAAGAAAACTTTCTAATCTCTGTCTAAAGTTCTGACCACAGCATTCAAAACAGACATTTCTGCTGCATTCCTAGTGAAGTACTTCTGCTAGAAGCACTTGTTGGTTTGTACCTAGAGGAATTTAGGGGTTTGTGAGGTAGCTGCATTTTGTTTCTTAAGTTTTTCAGGAGTTAATTAAAAAATTCTGCAACAGTTGGCACTTGGGGTGGCGAGATGGGGGGCAATGGGATCACTCCCTGTCACTGAAGAGTGTGGCAGTGCTGGTGAAGGAGAATGTAGAGATGTCTTTGATGTCTTAGAGTTGTCTTTGACTTGTGATGCAACAATCTGTACAAACTCAGGTTTTACTTATATTTGTTTCATAAGTGTTCCTGGATTTCGTGTGGACTGGCATCATTTCAGGGTGACTTGAAATGCTACTGGTCATTGTGTAGATGTGCACAGCTTCTGGGTTCTGCAGAAGTACAGAATTTCTGTATTTAATGCTGCTGTTGAGCTGAGCACAGACCCAACTGGCAAAATCCAGAGAGAGAGATAAAAACCTCCTTCTTGTTTAAATGCCTTCTTTTGTTTGTTCCTACAGACTTTTACCCAACTGGAGCACCAAATTGCAGAAGTGAAAGTTTAAATAGAGGCAGAAAAGAGCTGATTGTGAAACAAGTGCAGTAGCTCCATGTTCCCTGTGCAGCTTTCAAAATGAAGTCTTTTCGGTAGAATTGTTGCCATGGCACTGGACTAAATGGCTTATACTGCCTTCACCCACTGAAGCTATAGCTCACAGGGTTACCTGCTTGGCTGTTTGTTACTGCTGCTCTCCAGAAAGCTGCCACCTTTGCCAACATCCTGAGTAGTTTCTGAGAGCTGTCTGTACACCCACAGCAGTCTGAAAGAGCTGAACTTGTTTAAGTAGTTTGCCTTTTCCTGTATATGGCATGGCAGAGGACAAACTCATCTATCTCACTGAGTTCTGCCAGGTTGTACACTCAGCTGTTCCCTGCTGGAAGATGTGTCAGCTGCATTGGTGGGAAGGTACTGCCAAGTCTGTAATGACTTTATCTTTCCATTGTTGGTATACTTTCATATGAAAGTGTCTGAGAGGGTTTATCTATGCATACACATCTGTCTTAATTATTTAATGTCAGGGATGCATATACTTCATTTCCCTCTCCCCCCTTCCGTGTCTTTTTTTCCCCTCTGACTTGTCCCATTATTGATGTTTCTAAAGTGCTCTGACTAAAAAGCATGCACTCACTCTCTCTCTGCTAACCAATTTTCTAGTTATGTTTTCTGAAGGGCTTGGGGGTTTTGGTGGTTATTTCTGCCCAACTATCCAGCTTTGACTAATGTCTAGAACATGGCAGGGGGATTGGAGCTGAATGATCTTTAAGATCCCTTTCAACTCAGACAGTTCTATGATTCTAACTTTTTGAAAATCTGACACAGGAATTACTCTTCCTTTTTTTTTCCCCTGAAATGCTTTTTGCACTTCATCAAAATGCTTTTGTTTTCCTCAGAAGAAAAATTTATAAAATGTAGCAACAGCCTTGTATATTCCCGTGATACACCCAAGCTTTGATGGGTTTATGGAGGTTCTGTCATTAGATGATTTGAGTCCAGAGGAGTTGTGTCTGTCAGTCTAACAGAATGAAGATCACTGTCCTCTGAATAATCTCCCTTTCATATTTTACAAGACAATAAATTCTTCTTTATTTATTGTTCTAAGAGATGGAGGAAGGAACATAGCATCTCATTACAATTATAATTTGTTCCTTGCACACCACATCTCTTCATTAGAGGCTTGCGAATGTGTTTGCCTTTATGAATTTGTAAATGCAGTGACATTCTGACTCCCACTTTGAATGCTGTGCTTTTTAATAGATTTCTGCAGGCACCAATGCTGTCAGGAGGATTTTGTTGAGTCAGTAAATTCCTCATCTCCGGTGGAAGGGCTAACACAGCTTCTGAAGGCTGTGCAGAACTGGAGGTGGTTATCCCTGCCACACTTCGTATAAAAGAGAGTGGTTAAAAGGCTTGGATTATTTGAGGAAGGTGGAAGCGCAGCGGTGGAGCGAGGAGCTCCCCTCCTGCATGCAGGTGCGGCGTTGTGTTCATGCCGGCAGCCGGCGGGTGGCACCGCCGAGCCGAGGAGGAGGAGGAGGAGGTGCGACTCGGGCATCCTCTAGAAAGGGGTCCTCCAGCATCCCTTTCCCACCAAAGCCAGTTCAGTACGGAATATCGGCTTGTACTGCTATGGCACCTTTACAAATAACCTGAAGGTATACAGGACTGATTATTTTTCTTGGAGCACTGCTAAATGGCTGAACAGGTCCTACTGCCAGAAAATTTCTCTAGAGTAGATTCATAGCTTCCTTTCTTCTTAGCACCTGCATTGTTCTTCAGTGGGTCTATGGTTCTATAATAATTTGCACCATTCAGTCTCCAAAGCTCATCCTATAAGACATTGCCTTGCAGATACAGCCCTTGGTCTCTTGCCTTGAAACAACAGAGATGCTAGTGCTGCTTGTTGTTTGTTGTTGAAGACCAGTGGAAATACCACTCCTTTCTCCTTATTTTCTGCCACGTATTTGGCTTTTGTGGTAATCTGCTTTTTAACTTTGTCTTACCTTTCTGCTGTTGTTGCTGTAGTAAACAGCTTTCAGACTTCGAGGATATGTCTGTCTGGCACAGTACAATGGTTGCATAGTTGCTCTGGCTCCTGTACTCGGTGCCCAGGATGCTCTCCCCTTTTACTTGAGATAACCCAGCTGAACTACTTTTGCAGTTCGGCTGCTTGGTTCTGACATGCTTTCTCTAGGAAGCCTGTTTTTATGGAAAGATGTTGATTTGACTCCTGTGAGATGAGGAAACCACAATTTCTGTCAGGATTTGCTAAACTGGATGAAAACATTTGTGTTGTGCCGCTGAAGACACTGAAGCAGGTAAAAGTGTGAGCTTCTGAAAAAAAGCAGTGTAACAGTGGTCAAACACTACACTGAATTTCATCCATATATTTATTCCAGTGTGATATAATGTGTCTGTCAGATGTGCATAATATTCCTAGAGTCCATTAATTTTTCTTGAAAATATAAGCAGGCAACATATGTGAGGAAATGGTCTCCATTAAGGAATATGTCATAAAGAAAGGTTTGGTTTAGGTGGCTTGTCCCATATCACAGAGTTACTTTTGTCAACAAAATAAAATCCAGTTGACTAGTTTATCATTCTGCTCTGTAATCATAAAGCCATCCTTTCTCATTCACTGTATGGTGTTCAATTTCTGCAGGATTGGGAGGTGAGAGTAAGAAAACCCCCTGTTATTGTGGCTCTGACTACATCAAAACAAAAAGGAGTACTAAACACCATGAGAAGGAAAGTGATATGTGTCCATTTAATGAGATAGTATGTGACATGTTGAATAGGAGGTGCCGCAGTATCTCCCTAGAGGCAGAAAGCAGATGCCTTTTTTTGACTTGTCCTGCCTGCGATCCCTCTAGCAGGGAGTGATACAGGAGCAGTGCAGTGTGTGTGCAGTTACTAAGCCTCTGAATGTTCTGGGTAAATGGCCAAGAACAAATTTTAGTAAGGAAAGCAGAGAGGGCATTGCAATTTTCATTACTCATTACGTGGTGAGATTTGCCCTGACTGGCACAGAAACAGCAGAGGCAGCTCCCATGATACCAGAAGTACTTTATTTCAAAGACAAAAGTTGCTTGCAATGCAATGAAAATTTATAGAGAATTTAAATGTAATGAAATGGTGGGGCACTTACTGAACACACGTCGCATAATACTTAGGTCATCTGCTAAGTAGGTTTAATCTGAAATGGACTTTTCAGTGTATATTGAGTTAAAAATTGAAACTTCTTCTGCTTATGAGTCCTGGTTTTGTCTTTTGTATTACCTGGTACAGAACAGTAAGATGCAGTTGAGGACCTAATTAAGGTGCTACTCATAAAAAAAGAAGAAAGAATTTTTTAAAAAGAGAGAAAATCCATATAAATTTTTGCATGTAGTTAGCTAACTGTAATCAGCTCTAATCTCTGGGGGCTTGATTTAGTCAGCCGTATTTGTGTAGCAAAGTACTTTCTATTCTAAGTAATCCAAGTGATTTACAAAGTGGGGTACTCAGTGTTGTGTTAAGTTGCTTAATACAACAGAACAGGATCTAAATTTTTTCAGGTTCTGAGACCTTGCCTTAGTCTTAGTCCTTCAGGCCAAAAATGGCTATGGATATAAGGAGGGGTGAAAATGGAAATACTGTGTTTCTTTCAGAATGAAAATCTCAAATAAAACTGAAGCAGCACAGGAAGAAATCAATTTGGTTATAATTGCCTGTGTAGAATAACCTAAATTGGCCTGTGTAGAATAACAAGGGGATTGGAATAACTTGCATATGAGTGTATACTGAAGGTACTGACTGGGCAGTGTCTGGTTGGGAAGCTTCAGGAAGCTGGTTTTATTAGCATTGTTTATAGAAACCATGTGGAAAGAATAAGGTGGAGAAATGACTGAAAGGCAGCTGTTTTCAGATGACTTGTTTTGGAATGAGAATAAATGATCCTGAATCCCATTGGATCAGGGTTAAGGCCACCAGGTTATATTCAAGCTGTGCTGTTAACAGATGTTTGCTAGAAACAGTTGCACGGAGAAGGGATGCCTTATCCATAGGCAGAGGAATTCAGTCTGAGCAGTAAGTGCCCGTAACAATGTTGTTAGCATTTAAATTCTGAAAATTTGCATGGAAATGTCTTAACACTGGGCAAGCTCCCCATGTGTGGCATCCTCTTCAAATTATCTTCTTGGTGAATAAGCTTTTGTTTTTTAAAAAATTAAGTAAAGGATGCAAGTAGTTGAAACTTGGTGTTTTGTATGTAATAGGTATTGCCCATGAACACAACCTTGGCATTATTAGCACCATGCTCTAAGCAACTGAGTTAATCCCAGTGGCACCATGGCAGCCCAGTCTTGAGACAGAGGATTGAGCTGTTTTTAAGTCTGCTGTTAGAAGGAAATGAAGCTATATGGATATATAAAAACAAATTGTAAACTCACCTGTTAATATTAATCTAATGTATGTTTCAAGTAGGAAGCAAGGGAATTGAATGGGAAAGTAAAGGACAGATCATGAAAACTGCCCAGGAACATAAATATTAAGAGATTTCTTAACTGTGTTAAGAACGAAAGAGAAATTAAAAATAATTTTAACTTAGTATGTGATACTAGCAGTTGGATTTTCAGTAATTTTCTGGTGTGCTTCTGACAGCAAGGAAGATGAAAGGATGTAGAAGGAGAATTGATCTATTTTTATACTGTGGTGTGATTTTCTCCACTCAGTTAGAAATGGAGGTAAACAGTAGCTTAATAGGTACAAATATTATTTTTTAATTGGCAGAGCTGTTTTTCACATAGGAGTCCTGATAGTTTATTGATAAATTTGTAATTGCTGATGTGATAAAATATCCCTCTTCCATCATTTCCTTTCCAGACTGAAGAACTTCGGCATTCCTTACATGTAAGCTGTTTCATGGCTTTGCTTGTCCCTGTTAGCCTTCTCTGGACCTCCAGGACCCAGGGTGCTGGAACAGGGAATGTTTTTGCTCTTAATTCAGGTGACTTGGTTTACTGTGAGTTCTGTTTAGCACATCTCAGGGATGAAGGAAAATGTTGTAGAGGGAGTTGTGAGAGACTACTTCGGTTATAATTCTTCTTGAGGGAGAAAACACCCAAGAACCTTATCCTAAATTAATTGTGTAATTGAAATATCATAGCAAAGAGCTTTGGCAGGCTCAGCAGACCAGGACATGGAGAGAAACAAGCGGAGATTAGAAATCAGGGATACCTTTTAACAGTGGCATAAATTATTGAGGCAGAAAATTAAAAAGTGATGTTTCTGTCACAAGGGAAAAAATACTGGGATTTGCTGTTTTACAAAGTTATGTTCCACTGTAGCAATTACTCAAAGTAAGATTTAAGGTAGTGGCATCTTGTGATCTGTTCTGCAAAGGTCAGACAGGGAATGACAGGGCTGGAGTTTGGTAGCTAAAACTGATCTCACTGCTGAAAGACACAGGTGTGTTTCCAAGGGCTGTCTGTTTTTCCAAGGCCTGAATTATCAGAAAGAATGAGCACTTATTTTCTTAATTATATTTAAATTCAGATGCACTTAAAATCTCTGAAAAGTGGTCCCAGAGGAAGAGAGGAAAGCTGTGAAGCGATTGGTCCCACAGCACCATGGTAAGAGTGTGACAGGTGTGTGTGTGCAGGAGGTGAAAAGGAAGCGTGTCAGGAGAATTAATAAAAAGAGTTGTCATATTTCTGCCAGGGATAACGAAGGGAAATATGTCTTTGTGGTTAGCAGGTTCGTCACTTCCAGGATCCACTGGCTCATCATGCCTGGCGTAGTCTGGCTTTCCCAGGTTGTGCCAGCTGCCTGCTGAGTCTTGTGCTTGCTGAGCATGATTGCCCTGTGAAGTTAGAATCCTGAGTGCCTGCAGGGCATGTGCAGCTCTTCAGAGGTGCTCTTGGTGGTGTATCCTGTGCTGGGATAAAGAGTTGGACTCTCACAGGTCTTCCTCTTCCATGTTTCCTGGGAGGCTATCAACCAGGCAGATTGGATCCTTTATCTCTTCCCCCATCCTGGTTTCCAGGACCTGTACTGTGAGTGTCTGCAGAGCAGTCCTCTTGCAGCACCCAAGTGTATCAGCTCTCTTTCCAGTGACTCACTGTAGCTCTCTTGGGATCTTTGCCCTCAGGGAACAGGCAGAATATTCTCATTTCAGTTTTAGACATTCTTCTCTAAGACAGGAATATTCATAAGCCAAGTACATAAGGAGCACAATATAGTGCATTTGAAATCATGTTGCAAATCCTTTGGTATCCAAGCAGAGGCATGAGGAAGTCATTTTTAGGGTGTCTGCATAACTCAAGCCTGGTATCCTCAAGACAGGCTTTTAATTTCTCTTCTTCACCAAGTTCCCATATTGTACTTGAAAAACACTGTTGAAAGTTAACATAAATGCTCTGAAAAGCAGCGCTCTCTTCATCTGCATTAAATAATATTAAATAATGATACAAAGTTAAGCCAGATTTTTTTGATTGTGTAACACCCCCACTCCCAGCTTTCCATACTGATGTTTCCTAATATCCTCTCAGTCTGTTGCGACATCTCTGTTTCCACTTGTTGGGTCACACTTGTAAACAGTAGAATGTATAAACCGAGTTGCTCTTTTCTATGGCTTCTGAGGATCTGTGTGATGAAGTGTTGACAGTCATCACTACATCAGATGCTGATGTTGTCTCCAGACACAAAAACAGGGCATGTGTCCTCTATCTTTAGAATCTTTGTAATTTTCATCTTTATTTTCAACCTATGGCCTTGTAAACACCAATCAGTAGACAAGACAGTGCAGTGCTTGATTTGAGGAGACATTGTCCTGGTTGACTTACATGGCATCGCCTTCCCAGGCAAGCTGTGGTGTGTTCAAGCAGCAAAATTAATGAAGAAAACCAGCATGTGTAGTGTTAACAGTTTTCTAAAATATCCCTATTTTCTCTTGTGATGCCCAAGTATTCCTTCCCTCAGCCCTGCTTTGTTGACAGGCTGATTTTCCTCACTCTGTATTGTCCTTGAGTACCTGATGTAGTGGATAGTCAGAAATTTTATAGTGATACTTTTGTGAAAGATGTGTTTAGATCCTGGCATGTTCCTGAACAGGGTTCATAAGTAGTGCTGTCAGACCACAAAGGAGCTAAAGCCACTTTTTGGGGATGAAGAATTAAAGAAAGAGGGAATTTACGTTTCTTAAATATTTGCAGTCTTTTGCGTAGAAGCTGCAGTATGTGAATATTGCATGAATATCAATAGTCAAAATTTCATTAAGTGTGCCTAAAAATACCTAATAGCAGAGGGAGTTACTACCTTTTTTATCAGTTCTTTGAGCTGATTGTCATTTTTTGTTGAGGCTCTGTATTTTCTCGTGATCTCTTTATTCCTTTGAAAGAATTGCTTGGAAAATAATTACTGGACAATCAGTTTTTATTGAGAATGGGGAAAAGTTGTTGAAGGCATGGGTATTTCAGAACCATGTGTCTGGATTTGTACTGATCAGGGAATTGCTATTTTCCTGTCAGGAGAAGTCTCACTAATGAAGGAGGACAAGTGTGGTTGTGATGGATGACAGCTGCGCTTTTGTTTCAAGTGACTTCAGCAGTAGTGAGGGAGAAAGACAACTGATATGATTCAGTAGGGTAAAAATATGCAGAAGTAAAGGTGAGGGCTTGTCAGGAGATAGTGGGGAAAGTGAGAAGCAGAAAAGAAAAAACAGATACCTGAGTTGATGAGAAAGTGTAGGGATTTTCTTAGTTCTCTTTTTATATGGCAGCAGTCACCACACTATCCAGATCTGAGTAGGGAGTGTTTCTGTCTGACTTGATGGTTTTCTTCAGGAAGATAGGTCTGATCAGATGGCCAAAAAACCTTTTTATGTGCTCCCCTAACAGCTGCAGCTGGCTAAAGGAGGGAATGGGGCTGGAGTAATGTCTTTCTCAGAGGCTGCTGCAGCTGAAACGTCAAAGTGGGTGGAAGGTGTCCCAAACCAGGAATCTGGCCCCTGTGGTGCTGGAGGTTACCCACGCTTGACAGGAGCTGAAAGAAAGACCTTTTATTTAACACCAGTAATTGTAATGTGAATGCTGTTCAGTTCATCACTTTGAGAGTCATGAGAAGAACCAGAAAGATGCTTTAAATCACAATTACATCATCCTATGCACAACTTTGCACATTGCAGAATTTCTGGAAATTATTAAAATGTCAGGGTAGAAAGTAGGAATGGAAAAAATTGTTCAGATAAACTGATTTGCCTTCCCCCTGTCATCCCAAGTACGTCTTTTATATTCTTGAGATCTATGTTTAGAATCACCTAGGTGATACTGTAGTCCATTTCTGTCACCATGATTGGTATCAGGCCTCATGCACTGATAAGGAAACTACCTCAGGAAGCCTTGTTTGCCTAATTTCTTAACAATACCCTGATTAGGTTACTCTGAGTGGTAACTGTTCTCCCCTGAATTTATTGTGTTTCAGATCCTTTTAGGCTACGTGTAAGTTGACTAGACTGTAGTAATGTAGTTTTATTGCCTCTAACAATTCTGTAGTAGAGATGTGGGACTGGAATATCCTGAAACAGCAGTGACGTACTGAGCAGCATGGAAAAATGATTAGTGTGTGATGTGGAAAAATGACTAGTATCATACAGGTTTAAGGAAACCCTCTTTGCTGTCACCAGCTCAGGTTAATGGTATTTTCCTATCTTAAAATCTGTGTTTGGCTTTATTTCCTCTGTCTCAAAAAGGATGTAGTAGGAGAAGAAAAGCTAACAAGGCCAGCCTGTCTGATCAGAGAAATAGGAGAGTCCAAAGTATCACAGTATTAGTCAGTTGGAAAAAGTGAAGTAACAAAGAAAAGATGCTGTGAATCTGTGACATCATGGATGGTATGCAAAAAGTGAATAATGACTATTTATTTGTTCACCCTTAAAATAGCATTAATTTGGATGTTCAGGGAAATAAGGTATGAAGTACATAAAGGGAAGCACTGCTTTATGAGCTCGTCATGTTAGTGTGGGGTTCATTGAACTGGCGTGGAGGTCTTGAAAGACCAGGGCAGTTTAGTGAATGTTGTTACTCTGGGAAATCTGTGATTTCTAGAAGCCAAGGTACTGATCAGGGGAAAAATTTCCCTATTCATATGCAGCCTCAGTCTTTGGTAAGACAGAAATTAATGAGTAAAATGGACTGTTGCACCAAGTCTGCCATTGTCTCTATCCTCTCAGGCTGCTGAGTTTGTTTGCCTGGTGTAGAAAGTGGTCAGTCCTTTGTGCCCTTATTTGCTTCAGCACTCCTGCTGGCACTACCAGAGGCTGATTGGTGGCTTGGGACCTGCCCGGCGGGTTCAGCTGTCACTGCCAGCACTGTGACACCTCGTGCTGATTTGGGCTGGCAGCAAGTTGGTCTGCAGCATCGGTGGTGTGATGGTTTAGTCCTGCAGTGGTGGTGGCCTGTCCTCTGTGTGGGCAGCCCAGGAGACTCCTGATGCTCCTTGACCTATTCTATCTACTTATAGAGCTATTTACACAGTTGCAGAGGTGTAATTCTCCTATCATGCGTCAAGGTCTTTTGGGTGATAAACTGATTGACCTCTTTATCGTACTCCTTCAATAGTTGCTTTCCAAATTACTCTTAGGTAACTCTTTTTTGTAAGGTTTCCTTTAACTCTGCTAAACGAAATGTCAAGAGTCTGCTAGGAAACTGAGATACAAATGTATCATTAAGGGCAGAAAAATTCCCTTTCTAGACCTGTCTGTTTTCAGTAAGCCAGTATTTTCTTGCGTGTTCTCACTCAGCATTCTTATTCTCACTGCTTATTATTTTACTATTTTTACATAATTCTTATTTTACAAGTTTCCCAAACCCACAGAGAGGTTCAGTCCACCCACTCTGCTCTTTGCCTAAAAATGCAGTGTGATCAAATTTGCATTAACACCTAGTCACTCTTCATGTGTGTGCAATCCCATCTCCAGTGTACATGCAGTGCAGGAAAATTTGGGAGGCAAAACAGTGAGTCATTTCACCACTGAACAAATATTCAAGCTCAAAAAGTAGCCAAAGGCAGTTGTTTTAAAGCCTGTGGAGCTCTTCATGTAGTTCTGACTAAAAGAAAGGTGGTTCTTGAGGCTTCCATCATGCCTGTGTTTGCTCTGGTTGCCTTTGGGGGTATACTACAGCTCCCTGCCCTTCAGATCATGTCAGAAAATGTTTGGCTTCCTGGAGGAGAAGATAAGGGGAACTAGAGAGACGGTATATTGCGGTGCATTGCTTTGCCAGGCTTTCCACCCACATGCTGTAAACTGTTCATGTAGAGCACAATTTGTGACCTCAGCCTCATTATGTGTGCAGTATGTGGGCTTAGCAGTACCTGTCAGGTTTAATGGATTCATTGCAATTTTTTCTTCTGGTCTGAAATTTTTAGTTTATGATTTTAAATCTTTATATGAACAATTAAAAACATAGACTAGGTAAGACTTCACACTACTCAAATAATTAGGATGTGATCTTGAATGGACAGTGTTCTCAACCCTTTGTTGCTGGGATAGGAAAAAAAAAGGTGGGGGGGCAGGGGGTATAAGAAAAAAGTATGTCAGATTTTGGTTTCAGGAGACAAGAAAATTCACAAACTGTGACTGCTTTTTTTAGCCTGTAGCTAAACAGACTATACAACATATATTCTTGCACAGAGGTGTGAAAGAAAGGTGTCTAATTGTTCAACTTATTTAGGATCTATTAACACTTATTGACAAAAAAAGGATGGTATTTTGTTTAATCTAAACTCAGCTTGTCTTTCGAACTGCTTCTCTTTTTCTTGTCTTGAGGTTAGGGGTTTTCAACTATGAGTGCATATTTAGTTCACTCTTCTGTATTGCACTACTCTTGTGTTCAGGACCCTACTAAACAAACAGACTCACAGTCCTGTCAGCTGAGAACTAAAGCATATTATATGTCTTCTGTGAATACAGTATTTCAGGTGATAACATTTCCTGGATAGTATTTTTTAATCTCCAAACTTAGCAGTCAGTGCAATTAGTAGGACCTGGAAAATACTGTATATTTCACAAGGGGAGAGAGAAGTGTCCTACCTCCCAGGAAGGAAGCTGCAGGGTAGAAAGTTATCTATATTGCTGTTTTGTGGTGTTCTTGTGCCACAGTGGCATAGTGGTTGCTGTCGTGGTCAGCTCTCCATTTTCAAAGATAAAGTTTTGGAACAAAACATGTTTAGCTAAATAGGAAATGCTGTAAGCTCTTCTGAGAAACTGCTTTTATTGCATATTGTTATTTCTCCCATCTACACCCAGACTTAAACTTATTCCCATTCAGCAGGTGCAAAATCTCCCTCTCTCTCTCTACATCTCTCTGGCCTACTTTATTTTTATTCCCACTTCTCCAAGGTCTTACTGGTGCATGTCTAGTTAGTGTGAGATTGTTGCTCTTAACTGTTTCCTACCTTGTGTGCTGTTTCAGAGATAAGTAAGGGTAAAATATTGGAAAACTTGTCTAATTTCTCCAGTTAGATCAAATAATTTACTGAAAGGTGAAGTCTACCTTTCTTGTCTTTCTCCAGGGAAAGGCCACAAAAAGTTCAGGTAGTGTGCCTACATGGGTGTGATATGTAGTTGTGATTATAGTTATCCTGGACTAATTGAAGTGGTGTCACCTGGTAGCACAAAACAGTGTGAACTCAGTAGTTTGCAGAGTTTCTTCAGGCAGGATTGTGCCATATCGGCAGTTGTATGTAGGTAATGGATAAAGAAAACATCCAGTATTTGTCAGCCTTTTTGTGTGTCATGTCACTGTGTTTCTGATGGTTTAATACTGTGCCCTGCTGGTGCTGCCATCACCAATTTCTGCACGCTGCTTTCACTTTGATCAGTGGAAGGTGGTGTGACAATGGTGAAAATACAAATGGTCAGAAAAACGCAGGAAGAAAGCTATTTAAAAAGTTTCAGTATTGGTGTCCAGTCTCAGAGATGAAGTATCTGAGATCACTGGGTGATGCTGTGTTTCAAAATGCTGTCAGGGGAAAGCCAGCATCATCCTGATCTTCTTCTTCCTCCCGCTGTCCTTCATGCCATGTGTACTATGTGCATGTATTTAAATTGTGGATATTTGTTTTCTGCATGCTTCTTGCATCTGTTGCCTTATCTGCAGCGTCCCTAACCAATGCACTTCTCATGACTGCCTTCCCTGCAGGTGGTGGGTGGGATATGCCGGCAGTAACACCTGGATGCATGTTCAGGGCTGCTGTGAGTCTCCTCTGTCTGAGGGAGCAGCACACTGAGGCAGCCTCACGGCATTAATCCTGCTGTGGACATGGGCCAGCAGAAGGGTCAGGTGCAGCACACTGGGCCGCACCTTGTTTCTTGTGTACATTACAGTGGGGCCAGCGAGTCCTCGCCCTTCCTTTTGCTGTCTGCCTCTTGCTCTCTGGAAATAGCAAAGGTTGCAGCAAAGCCTGAATGCAAGTCAGAAGCCCTGCACTGCCCTTCCCTGTCCTTTCCTCCTCGATCTTCCAGAGCTGCCAACTTGGACCACAGGAAGAGTCCTCCCAGGAGGACAGGGTCTCCCTGCTCCTGGTCGTGGCTGCTGGCTTTGCTGGGCCCAGCCTTGCCTTGTCTTCTCTCCTCTCCCCACCTCGTCCAGGCTGCAGCACCCTGCCAGAAGCAGCAGGACCTTTCTGCTTGGGGGCAGTCAGGCTGGGAGAGCCATGAATTGCCTCCTGGCACCCCATCCCCACTCCTGGAGCTGGGGCTGCATGCTGCCCTCACCCCCCCCAGGTATGTGGGTCTGGGCTCTGGGTTTGGAGGGGAGCCTGGTAGGGCTGGGGCTGGCTGGGCAGCCCCATCCTCCCTGAGCCTTGGCTCTACTCACCCACTGCTGTCGTAAGAATTGGAAATCACTACCCTGCTCGTGGTGTAACAGCTTGCGAGGGCCTTTTGGGTCCATCAAGGGTTTCTGCAGCTGCAGTGGGTTTTGTGTATTGCAGCTGATAGAAAAGGTCTTCGGCACAAGCTTTCTGCTTTCTCATGCCTAACTGTTTTGCAGGACTCTTGGCACACTTTTACCTTCATAGATTAAAGTAGTGTTTAAATATAACGTACTTGTGGTGAAGTGGTGATTAACCAGTATTTGTTGTGGTCGTACCAAGGCAGTAGCAGTGTGTATATTCACCGGATGGTACAAAATACTTGTATCCAGCAGCTGAATTGTGTAGGAATCAGAGAAGAAACCATGGGAGCAGTTGTGTATTGATATGGTATCATATATACATTACTCTTGCAGAGTTCCTGAACTATTACTAAGTACTCAATGAAGTTTTCTTTTCTTACAATGCAATTTTAGGACCTAATAGGCATTTTTAATGTGTCCTCTTGTTCTTCACAGCTGCAATTTGCACATACTGTAGATCTCTTCCAAAACATGCTGAAAGGTAAACATCCTGACAGTCAATTACTTGAATTTTCTTTTTGCTCTTTAGATGACAATCAAAACAAAACCAATGAAAAGAAAGAGAAGAAAATGGTTTCTCAGAAACCCCATGGTACCATAGAATATACAGTAAGTACTGATGTGTGGTGTGTTCATGCCTGGTTTTTGAAAGGGGAGTTGTTGAGGTTGAGAGGGAGGCAGTGGCACAGAACTGTAAGCACTAATTCTTTCTCAGTTGGCACCTATCTCAGTGGGGATTGCTCCTATTGATGCCACTCAAATACCACCATATGTGGAGAGCTGGGGTCACATCCTGAATCTCTGTTCAACCCAGGTTGTCTACCTCTTGCAGCTACCAGTTCCATTTTAACTTCTGCATTATGGCTCTCTAGTAGAGGTTTTGTTGTTCTGAAAAATACTCCCATTCTGTGGTGTTGCTTAGTTCATCAAGCAGCTAACCTGTGAGAGATCTGTTTCTCTAAGCTGGAGCAGGGCAGCAGTGTGCTAGCTCTGCCCAAAATGCCTATGTGAGCCCTTAGGTCCCTAAGTACATTCCACTCACAGCCATACAGAGCCTCTTTGGAAGGTGGTGTCCCAGCTGGGAACTGCATGAATGCCTGACTGAATGCATGAATGCTGTGGCTACTGGGGGTGTAGTGAACTTTGCAGTGTGTGACCTTCTCCCCCTTGCCAGACCAGTTCTAAATATGGTTGTGCTGCTTTAAAGTTTTAAGAGAAAAGGAGAGGGACATCTGTAACACCTCTACATTTTATCTAGTGTATAGTGTGACAGAATATTTCTGTCCTTTATTTTGATACTGATTTATCACTTAAGCTATTAAATAGATGGGGTGTTGAGGTCATCAAGTCTATCCCTGAAAACAGTGTGTTAGATGGGTTTAGTTCATGTGTGGTGCTGTGTTCAGTATGGTATCTTAGTCATCAACTCTTTCTTCAGGCTGGAAATCAGGACACCATAAACAGCATAGCGTTAAAGTTCAACGTCACTCCAAACAAGCTTGTGGAGCTCAATAAGCTTTTCACACAGACAATTGTGCCAGGCCAGGTAAATCTTCTGTTTATTTGGGGTTTTTTTTAATACCTGAAACATGATTATTTGCTGTGTATTTAAAAGCTTTTTACTACTTACATGTATCTTTTAGGTACTTGGATACAAGGATAGTGGACAGTAATTTAGAGCCCTCCCTCAAAGTGAAAGTAGATAATTTCTTGGAATTGGTGTGGAGGGAAAGCTTTGTAATTGCAATGTCTGACTTGTTATTTATGTACTGTCACTAAAGCCTAAAGATGACTCTGAAGCTCAAGAAGATAATACAGCTGTTGCAAGGGAGTTGGATTCTTGGGAAGTCTGGATAAATACAATCTATAATGCATTAAAGAATTAGAGAGTTAGAGATAGAAATTGAAATGGCTTTGTGCCGTTATGTTGGGTATGAGTCAGTCTCCTGTAAGATGAGAAATAAATGGAGAGAGACTTTTTAGGAGAGTCCTGGACTGGAAATGCAAGTGCAGAGATAACACCTGGTTCATAAAGAGCAGATCTCTACTTCTGCTTCACAGCCATGAAGAGGTTGAGTTGTCTTAATTTACAGATAGGGAAACTGAGGCACAGAGAGATGGTGTGACTTGCCTAAGAATACCCAGCAGACAAAAGCTGGAATAAGGAAATTAGTTTCATTTTTCTGAATGTTTTTAAGGCGTGCATTGCAGATATGAGTGATCAGTATTGTGTTATCTTTCTAACAGAACATAGTGAATCACCTTTTAAAGCTTGTGCCTCACTGTTTTGAAATGCCTGTTTGTATTTAGATTCTCTTTGTGCCAGAAACAAGTGCTGGGAGGCTGTCTTCTAGTCCTGGTGCTCCTGTTTCTCCATCATCATCAGATGCTGAATATGATAAACTCCCTGTAAGTCAAGCATGGTTCACTGGTCTTAAACTCTCCAAATGTTTTCTGATTCTTAAGCTGAGAATCAAGGCTATGTAGACAGCATTTTTTGAGTTTACAGGTCTTGTGTGTAGTGTGTTGTGTAAAATTAGTTTGCTGTACTACAAAATTTTCCATGTCTTACAAATACTCCAAATTAAAGTAATTTTGAGTGTGGAAACTCATTATAAGTTCAGCTGGGCCCCAAATCTATCAAAACTACTGAGAATGGTGTAGTGCATAATCTTTAAAGAATAGAAAGAAACATACAAAAAATTATTTAGTGTTTTCTACTGGAGATTATTATGCTGTTCTGCAGTCCAGAGCCTTGATCCTGTACTGGTGTCCTTGAACAGGGAGGCTTTTAGTTTAGTCTGGGCAGTCAGCTTCTTTCTTGTTAAACAAATTGTGATGGTGCCTTTGTACAGACATATCTTTAGACTAACTGCTGGATTTAATCTTTGTGAAAGGCCTTGGCATAACTGATCTTTTATTTTCTTTAGAAGGGTGCTTGACCATGATGATTTTTAGATAGTACCTTTAGGCAGTTTAGCTGCCTTTAACATCTTTAACATCTGCTGAGGGTAAAGTAACTAGTCATTTCAAATACATCAGTAATCAAAAGTGGAGAGAAGCCTGGAGTGAGTAACTGACTTTAACCTTACCCTTCTCTGGGCAATCACACCTCTTCTCTGAGAAGAGGTCTTCAGTGCAGATGATGTGTCAGGGCAGGCCCTCTCCCTAATGAGAGTATATAATTGAATTTTGGTGAGCTGACTTGCCTTGGTGTTTTTTAATTTCTTGCCTGTATGGAGCTTCTTGTAAGGTAACAAGGGGTTTTTTTTTCTATACAGGATACTGTGGGAAGTGTACATACATACCTACATACATGACCATTGCTTTTCTTCCTTAAGCAAATGGAAAATAATGTTTGAACCTGGCCTTTTAGTTTTCAGAAATTTAGAAGTATATGATTCTGGTCCTGTTGCTCTGCACTGAACTTTTTGTTTTCTAAGGATGCTGATTTGGCAAGAAAGGCTTTCAAACCAGTGGAGAGAGTCCTGTCCTCTACTTCAGAAGAGGATGAGCCTGTGGTTGTCAAATTTTTGAAAATGAACTGTCGTTACTTCACAGATGGTAAGGTAGGTGGAACCTGATTTTTGGGCATTGTTCGAGACTCTTTGGATAAGTGAGAGATGAATACTGGGGGAGTCAAATGTGCTTCATGTTTATAAAGAATGTAAACGTTAAGTTGGCTTTATCTATTACTGCTGTGTTTGTTGGTACTGTGATAATATGCTGTATAATTTTGTTCTTTTGGTTGTGTGTTGCTAGATACACAGAGAGAACTGCATTTCAGAGTTATGACATGTCAGGATTAGTTGTCCAGTTCCATCAAATTAAGCAACAGCTTTATAAAATGAGTACATGCCAATCTATTTCATTTATGACTTGAAGATAAATTTTAACTGTTTCCGGAGCAGTATTTCCAAATATGTTCATGTTGCTTCTGCACGTGCTAAAGAATGTTGTGCAAGCTTAATAAAAGGATAAATATTGCACTATGCAATCTTTTCATTCTGTTTCTTGTAACATACACCAGGACTGCAATTCTAAATTACAGCAAGTGTTTTAGAAGCAGAGGCACAAATCTTGGGTAGTATTTTAGCCCTTTTCTCAAGGTTGCAAGACACTGTCTTCCTGAGCTGCCTGCTTTGATATATCTGTCCTTGTTGACTCTGGTTTCAGTTAGCTGTCTTTGTGTTTGGGTTTTCAAGTTCCCTGGAATTTATAACACTGGAGATGCTAATCATTGTAGTTTCAACATTTTTTTCCCCTTAGTCCTGACTTTTGTAAGATGGATGTGTTTACACCTACAGTTTCTGACTTCTTTTTGCATTGAGTGGATGTAGACTGTATTTAACAACTCTGCAGTTTTGCAGTCTGCTATTTTGTAGAACGTAATAGAGAACTATTTGACGTCTCGCATGTAAATTAGGGCAGTACTGTCACTTTGCTATGTGAGGCTTGTTAGGTGTAGAGGATACAGATTGCCAATTTTATGCCTGCAGGACAGAAAAAGTAATTTCTAGTCAGAGCAATCAAAAATGAGACAGCTTCTTTGCCAGTGTAGCTGAAATCCTTCGTTGCCTTGCTTCCTGAAGTGGCTGGGTGGGAAGTATGGCCTCCTGATGTATTGGCTTCTGGGAGAAGCTTCTGCACTTGTCTTTGATTCTGTCGTCCAAACACAAACCAAGCTTGCTGGCCAAGTCATACAGGAGAAGCAAATGGGGAATACAAACAGACTTTGCTTTATAAAGGAGCAGGCATTCATGTGCTCATTTGCCAGTGCCAAGCCATCAACTTGGTGTTTTACTGCTTTAAAAAAAAAGCCCCACAAACCAAGCTTGTGGTCTTTTACCTGCCTATTTATGAGCCTTCCTTGGCTGGCCTTGCAGATGACCTTGGATAATTAGGTGTATCTGCAGTGTGGGTCATTCCAGTTGATCTGTGTCTCCCATTTGTCAGATGTCATGATTTACACACAGCTTTTGAGTTGGTCTGGTGAATTTTGTAGTTCAT
Source organism: Drymodes brunneopygia (assembly GCA_013400955.1). Lineage (NCBI taxonomy): Eukaryota > Metazoa > Chordata > Aves > Passeriformes > Petroicidae > Drymodes > Drymodes brunneopygia. The sequence continues at coordinate 465,996 of VZTZ01028236.1, read as the reverse complement.
CTGGAGGAGAGGGTGCAGAAGCAAGACAGTGGAAATCTTCTTTTTAAACCTTGAAAAACAGTTGCCATGGATTGATGCTGAATAATGGCTGATGCAGCAGCCTTTTATCAAATCTGTTGCTGGAGCACATTTTGAAGAATTAAATTAGTTCTCTGCAGCTGTGCAGAATATACTTGGACCAATTGCAGGAACTGTTTCTGGGTTGGGAAGAAGCTGTCTCGTATCAGATCCCTGTATGGAGAAGCTTTTTGCATGTACCTCTGGGAAAGTAGATCAATGGGACCTCTGATGTAGCTTGGCATAGTAACCTGGATGTTTCCATGAGTGAGACTGCATGCAGGTGTATTGGCTGGATGTAAATTCATGGATCAAATGAAGGTGGCTGCATCCAGAATAAAATGCTATGTACATTTTTAAAAAAATAAATCCACTAAGCTGTTTTGTCTGAGATTGATTAACAATCACATTTTTAGCTTGTAGCAGTCAGCACTGAAAGTTGAATAGTTCATATGTTCTTCGTTATCAGCCAGGAACTTGGATGTTACTAAGAATTTTTTTTTATTTTCTCTCCTTGCAATATCTGACTTGATGCAATTGGAAAGCAGAATATTTCGCTAGCAAACACTGCATGGCACAGTATAAAGAGACAGGAAAGTGGTTTTTCTGTTTTAGGCTAGTACCCTAAAATCCAGTACTCAATGATAAGTGCATTACATGTGATGTGCTGACTCTTTCTTCTCCTGTTTTAGGGTGTTGTTGGAGGAGTCATGATAGTAACTCCAAACAATATCATGTTTGACCCACATAAGTCTGATCCTCTGGTAATTGAGAATGGCTGTGAAGAATATGGGCTCATCTGCCCCATGGAGGAGGTTGTCTCAATAGCTCTCTACAATGACATCTCTCACATGAAGATTAAAGATGCATTGCCATCGTAAGGAGTGTTCTTCCCTGAACTTACATTTGCAGATTTTCAGTAAGGGTCATGGAAAAGGAGTGGGGGAGCGGGGCATGGAGGGGAGGAGTTTTAGTGGAGCAGTTAAGTGCCAGGAAAAGGAATGATTCACTTTTGTTCTTTAGAACAACAACTTTCTCTTTAGAACACTAAAGTGGCATTAAACACAAATGGGTCATGAATGTGAGAGCCAAAGTGCAAAGGAGACCAGTACAAACCAGTAATTAATAAAAGCATTCATGGTATGCCATGGTTGGGCTCTTGCACTGACCTGTCTGTAGGGCTATTCCAGTGGATGTGAAGAGGTTTAGATTTGGACCATTATTGTGTTACTAGGACTGTTCTCAGAGGAGTATTTGAAATTTTTTAAGATAACAGCACCTTAGCTGCCATCTTCAGGACTTACAGAAACACCAGACTGTGGAATACTTCTTTCTGTCTCAGAACCAGAAATGCATTGATAGTTATAATCTATAATACATAATAGACTTTCTGGGGTGGGTTGTTTTTATTCATGCACAGACCAGGCACTGCTTGTCTGTTTGTTCTAACCAGGGTTTTTTTCTTATAGGCAATACCTATTTGATCAATGAAATTAATTTAATTCCCTCCCTTTTCTCATTTCAAGAAAAACATTCCAGATACTTGCTACACTCATTGCTGGAGTGTTTAATAACCTCCTAGTAACTTTTAAGGGATGAGGATCATGTATTCTCATTCTCCTCAGAGTTTTATCAGTAACAAAGAGCTCAAATTTTATGCTGATACGTTTATTCAGAATTTTTCGTTTTGAAATGTTTTATGATTGTCCTGCTTTAAAAAGAAGTATTTGAGGAAGCCTGCATTCAAACAGTATGTTTGAATAATGGAGACAAATAAGAAAGCTACTCACTCTGTTGCCTGTTACTGTTCTGCAGTAAACATATTCAAACAGGATACAGCTTATCTCCGATTTGTTTTTCTCAAAAATACATTTGTGCTGACTAGGGAAGCATTGATGGTTGTAGATGTTGACTCATTGTCAGGTGTGGGAAATTACACTATTAATACAATTTGAATTGAATTCCGACAGCTAAATACATGTCCTGTGTTATTTTGTTGCAGAGATTCTGATGACTTGCACATTCTTATTACATGTGTAACATTTCTTCACCTACATGGCATATTCTGCCAAGTGGTTTTCTCATTTTATTTTGGTATTATACTTTCAGCATTTTTCTCCATTGTCTTTAAAGTCACTTATTTCCAGTACTGTATGTTTATTTTGGAGAAAGTTATTTTTCATTGAGTTTCATGGTTTAAGTTGATGTTTAGTTTTTCTTTTAATTTTTTTTTCTGTTTCCATTTTGGTTTTAACATCGTATGTACATCCATCATTTCCCCTGACAGTGACATACCAAAGGATCTTTGTCCTCTGTACAGGCCAGGAGAATGGGAAGACCTGTCGTCTGAGAAAGATATCAATCCTTTCAGCAAATTCAAATCCCTTAGCAAAGAAAAGAGGCAGCAGAATGGGGATGCATCTGTTGCTCTGGGTGCCAAACAGATAAAGCCTTCAGATAAGGAAAAGTCTGCTGATTTTGAAGTTCTTCAGTCATCGGAGAGTATGTGCTCAATCAAATCAAAGTCTTTGGAATTTCCCAACAACACCACTGCCACTGAACATTTGGAAAAGTTTGATGCAGATTCATGTACCAAGGACCCTTCCAGGGAAAAAAATACTTCAGATACCAAAACCAAAGAAAAATCCCTTCTAGGAGAAGGAGAGGATGACTTCACTGAGCTGAAAAAGACATCATCTCATATGGATAGAGTGTTGGACAGGAAAATCTCAGTAATGGAAGGCTTGCTGGCTGACCCCAGGGACTTGGGGAGAACTAAGCAGCAGGTAACCAAACCTACAGAAGTCCAGGAGCACTTGACAGTTGATTCCTTGGAAAGAAAGGACAGTGTTGAACCTAAAGCTGACTTAGACTTAGAGCTGTGTGAAAAGCAAGATGTTATTCCAGAAGTAAACAAATGTGTCAGTACCCCGACAGGTAAGGTGGAGACTGAATTGGACACTAAGAAAGAGCTAGAGAAAGATAAACTTATTGAATTTTACCTCAATAAAGATGGAAGTGGGTCTCAGTCATCTGAAGACTTACACAAGGCTGAAATCCAGAAAGGTGAAAACAATAAAGCAATTGGCATAGACCTTACACTTAGCTGTTCAAAGTCCCAAGCTAATGAAGTCCATACAGTTAAAAGTATGGAGCTTGATTCCTGCTGTGTTGAAAGGAAAGAAACTTCATTAGAAATCAGCTCAGCAGCAGCAGAGGAAAAGGATCTGAAAGAGTCTGTGGACTCTTCATTAGTACCAGCTGTAGACAAGACCTGTCAAGAAACACAGTTAGACAATCAATCAGAAATCAGACTGTGGCTGCTGCAGAAAATTCAAGTGCCAATTGAAGGTAGGTCTCTGGTTATCCTTGTTTCCTCTGAGACTTGGACAGCATTACAACGGTAACCTTTGAATTGACAGCCTTTTCTAAGTTTGTTCTTTCTGTGTTACCTGATCTCTTTTTTACTCTTTGTGTATTTCAGTTTTGTATTACCTGCTGTCTTCAAATTCTCTAAGCTTTTAGTTTGATAAGTAACTTGTGTGCTCTTTCCGCATTCAGTGATCACTGTTTATATAATCTTTACTTCTGTTTGCTGGCTTCAAGAAGGATGATGAAATGTCATCCAGTTTCAGTACTAGCAGGGATACTTCATGGCCTAGGACTTGTCACTCCATATTGGTAACCACTGTTGCCTCATGGAAGTCTGTCATTTTTTTTTCTGATAGTATCCAGAGTAGTAGAGCATTGCTGTGAAGGGGGTGCTGAAGTATTCTTGACACTGTTTGCATGTGTCTGGTGTCTCTCAGGCTATGGAAACCCTTAAAGAAGTGATAAATAGGAATATATGTATAGTGCTACTGACTGATCACTTTTCTCCTGATTGGTCATTATCAGAAATAATTCAGGCTGTTCCAGGAAAGCACATAAGAGAATGAAATCTCTGTTCAGAGCGTGTGCACACATACTACCATTTCTGTGGCAGCCCAGTGCCTCTAAGCACTAGTGTGTCTTGGAGTGTATTGTCCTCTCTGGGTAATTGAATGAACCAGTGGACATACCCTTGATTCACATCAGGTGGTGGGGGATGATTCAAGTGGAAGTCTTTATTTTAAGAACAGCTGGACTTAAAATGATCTTTCCTTCGTAAGGGTTTATATCTTGCTGGTGGAATTTGGCTCTATGTGTACACCTAAAACAAAGAAGGCAACTTCAAGTGTGATTGAGGCTATAGTTTAATAAGCAGGGCTTTTTGTCACGCTAGCAATTTAAGGAGCTTAAATTGCTTTTAGGCTGGCCCTGTCTTGTGCAGATAAAAGGTGCTTGTATGGCTGAGTGTCTGACAGAGTTGAGAAACTGACTGGGCTTTTTGTGTGTGTGTGTGTGTGTGTGTGTGTGTGTGTGCAGAATTACCCTTCAACCTGGATGGCTTTTTTGGACCCTAACATGTCCCCTTTATTTGCCTGCTTCATGTTGCAGGCAGCACCCAGCCTGGTCATCTTACCTATTTCTTTACGGGGCTGTTCTGTACATAGCTGTACAGCTGAGAGGGATACAGGCTGTGACAAAATGTGAATAAATGGCCTCAGTTTAGGATGAACGTGGTTTAACTAACCCAGTTGTGCTGTTGAAGTCAGTTGTAATTCTGTGTATAGTGCCTCTGAGTATTCCTTTGCACAAGGTTATTAATCTTTGTCACCGTGTTTTATCAGCTGCAGGATTTGTACTTTCCTGTAAGCAGACTGTTTCTCTTGTGTCTTGTTCAGATATGCTTCCTTCAAAAGAGGAGAAGAGCAAGACTCCTCCAATGTTTCTGTGCATTAAAGTAGGCAAGCCCATGAGAAAGTCCTTTGTGTCTCAGAGCATGACCATGTCTCAACAGTACAGTAAAAAGATAAAGCAACCAGAGTACTGGTTTGCTGTTCCACGGGAAAGGTAAGCTGCACTCCTGTTAGCACAAAAATGTCTGTCTGCTACTTTTTAAATGTGTAGTGCTTTCTAGAGCTGAATTCTACATTACCTGCAGGGATGCTGAGGGGTGCCCTCATTTCATGGCATGCCAGTGACATAAAGCAGTGTTTGTTGCTGGTCTAATATGCCTCCCAGTGGGAAGGAAAAAGGGCTCAGGTGCCACTTGAAGATGGAAAGAGGGATATATGTGCAGCTAACATTTGATATGTTTATATTTCTGTGGTTTAAAAAGGAATGTTTCAATTGTCTGTAGTAGTGTGGAAGTTGCTGCCCTAGAACTCTTCCAGGAGGAGAGGGAGAGGTTTAATCCAGCTGAAATGTGGTCCTTGGGAGAGTAGCTGGATTACTTTTGGGTTGCTTGCTATCTGTGGATCCCAGTCCTTGGCTCCTCAGGGATTGCAAAAGGGTGGGTTCAGAAAATTCTAGGTTGAAGTTTGAGTAAATATTTCAAGGAGTTGGAGTGATGCTGTGATACAACACAAGGTCAGATACTGCTTTGGGGGTAGTGTAACTAACAGTGAATAAAGCTGCTGAGCTGACTGAGGTCGTCTCTAATCATTGCTCTGTGCAGCAGGTAAATCTATCAAGCTTCTAACCACAGACTTGGAAAAGAGCTTTTCTACTTGTCCTTTTATGAGCAGAAACTTTTGGAATGGTGATCAGACCTAATCCATGTATAAACTGAAGTGTTGACAACTGGTTTGTACTTCAGTTTTTATAATGAGAAAAAAGTAACTTCTGCAGTGAACTGCTGCAGCAACACCTGGCCATGCTGGCTGACAGACCACATCTTTGATGTCAGGGTTGCTGTTTGGATCTTGATCAAAAGTAGTGGTGAATGATTGGTTGTAAGATTGGGTCTTTTTGGTGCTATTTATACCTGCTTTAACACCCCAGAATTGCATGACAGAGCAAGTAGAACTTGAAGGAGAAATTAAATGCGAGACTCACTCCTTTGTATTAATGCATGTCTTCGCCTCTTGAATGAGACAGTGTTTTCTCCAAGCTCTTTGATGCTTTCCCAAAGCACAGCACTTCCTACCTGCTGGGGATATTCTTGCATCACTATTGTGTAGTATATGAAAATAAGTGTTGCATCTTGAGAGTGCCGTGAATGATAGGTTGTTTGGGATAGCTTTGCCGTGTAATTTAGACAAAACATGAGAAAATTTACTAAGTTTAAAACTATTTGGAATGCAATTTATATTCATGTGTGAAAATATCATGAATATCACTCTCATCTTGGTGGCCACAAAGCAGCATCAATAAAACAGTTTCTTCAGTCCAGTCAAAGTAGCTTGTGCAGCGTCTTAATGCTTTGTAGTAATTAAAAAAAGATCAACAAAACTAAAATCAAACAAACTGTCCAAACCTGGAGAGAGATTGTGAAAAAATTGGTCTGCATGTCTATATTAAGTGTAAATTAAATTTTCCTCTGATTTACTTTTCATTACATTTTTTCCATGGTCATGGTGTTTGCTGTTAAAACAGTTTCTGTCATCAGTTGTGAATATGGCTCCATTTTCAGCCTGGTCCCATAGCCCACAGCTTCCAGCAGAGCTGCTCTTCCATGTGCAGGCTGCTGCTGCTTTCCAAGCCCAGTACTTCTACATCTATTTTTTTGTTGGAAGTCTCTGGAAAATTTATTAGTGCAGAAGGAAGACTTTTAGGCTGATATTCTTTATAAAGGCACTAAATCTGCTGCCTCGTTTGCCTTTTGTATGTGCTGTAGGTGTTCTCTCTCAGTGCATGGCTTCCCAGGTGCTGCGTGTGTCCCAACACACGTCGCCCCGTGACCAGCACGGTGTGGCTGAGTTAATCAGTGACTGCAGCACTGCTTTGTGCTGCCCACCTCAGCACACACAGGGGGTGCTGGGCATCTTGAGTTGCCTTTTACACAGGTCACTCCATCTCGGGCAGCTTCTTGCCATGTTCAGCTGAGCAGAGGGGCACCCATGCCTATGGACACAAATAGATATTGACTCTTTTGCTGGGAAGTTTTGCAATGGGTATAGCTTACAGCATTAGAGGGTAAGTCTGTGTGTGCTCTTACTACATGACTTTATGTTTAAATGGTATGTAGGTTTCCCACCCTGGTGGATTTTGAGTAGCAGTAGCTCAGTAATTAGGTCACACATTTCCTCAAGACCTTTTAGAGAAAATTGCCTTGCACTGAGACAGAGATAGTAATGTAGAATTTCTCTTTTTAAGTAATAGCATTGACTAGTTCGTAGGTCAAGAAGTAAATCTCTTTACTTTTCCACAGTGTAAATTTTGCAAATATGTTGGTTTATAAATGTATAATTTGCACTGAAGTTGATTTAAAAGACATTGCACTGAGATCATGCTGCTGAGAGAGCATCCACCTTTTTGCAAGTTTCTTTGTTGAAAGCAGAAAGATTTTCAAGGATGAAAAGTAACAGGAGTTGAGCCTTGCTTCTCCTTTTCAGTTCTAGTACCCTGCCCCACTGACTTTTTTGTTTGGTCTGGGGAGTTGAGTGAGTTTTGGTTTGGTTTTTGTGACTGTTTCTGTGGGGTTTCCTTTTCTAGAACAAACTATTGCTTGGTTGTGACTCCCATTAGTGTGTAACACCCTGTAGTTAACACAGTTGAAGCTGAGACCCGGAAGAACTTACAGCACAACTGTCTGGCGTCAGTACCTGGATGATGCTTACATGCGCTTACACAGGGCTTTGCATAAAGGGACAATGATTAAGAGGATCCTTATGCTGAAGGATCATTCTTCCATGCACCTGTTAATGGAATGGAATAGGTAGTATAAAACTTAGATTTAGAATCCTTTTGAATTAGCCTTCTACAAGGAGAGCTCTCCTAGACTCCAGATGATATCAAATTGTACAGAGAAAATCTATGAAATCCTGTTTGCATCTATAGCTTAATGTCTTATAATGACGGCTCATAGAAGTCTGTATAAGCTCATAAAAGCATCTGAGGACTTAAAATACCTCAGTCCTCATAAGATTTGTGAAGAATCATCATTTAGTCAGGCACATTCTTAACAAAGTCATAGGACTCCTCTGGATTAATTTCTTTTTCTAGGCCAGGAGCAGTGGTTGGACTTAGAGCCTTTTGAATATTTTCTTTCTGGAGTTACTAACTTCAGATTTCTATAGTTGTCTCTTTCCAAGTACTTTGTTTTATTGATGTTTCTCTGTTAGTGCATGATACACTCATAAGCATGTGGTCACCAAAACAGCTATTGAGTTCTAGGATAAATTTGCTCACAGCTGTCAAGTTGATTGTAAGAAAGTTCCTCAAGAAGTGGCTTTTCAGTTTGGTAGCTTGGAAATACCACTGTAGCCTAATGTTAGAACTTTATTAGAAGAGCATCCCTTTTCAGAATGACATCACCTCTGTAATTACCTATTCCTATATTATGCTGGTGCTTCTTAAATGTGGACTGTCTGGATTTATTTATCAACTGTCCATTGCAGAGCAAAATTTAGTTATGTACTACTTAAATAAACTGAGCATATACAAGTCCATGGGGCCTGACAGGAAGCATTCTGAGCCTGTTGAGGAAGTTGGTTGATGTTATTGCAAAGCTGCTTTCTATCATTTTTTGAAAGGTTGTGTTCACCTGGAGTGTTCCTTAATAATTGGAAAGACAAATGCTGCAATCATATCAGAAAAATCAAGGAAGGTCTGTGGGAGCACAGGGCTGTCAGCTTCACCTCAGTCCCTGCGAAGCAAGTCCTTACAGACACCATTCCAAGCACACAGAGGGAAAGAAGTGATCAGGATCAGCTGTTGTGTATTTATCAAGGGCAAATTGCTTTTCTACTACTCAGATAATTTTTCTATTTGAGATTGCTGGCTCCTCGAACAAGGAGAAAGGAAGGGATTGTTGTCTTACCATCACAGTACTTAGGCTTTCAACACAGTCTTCTGTAGTATCCTTGTAGCCAAATTGGCAAGATACTACCCAGACAAGTAGGCTACAGGTGGTTTTAAAATTGACTGAACCATTGGGCTCAAAGGATTGGTAGTTGGTCTGAGTGGCAGCGAGGTACAAGTGATATTCTTGGGGACTGACACTGTTTAATGCCTTCATTGGTGACATGGACATTGAGACGGAACTCACCTTTGTCATTGTGGGGAATTACAAAATTTTGGGAGTGCTCATAATTGGAGGGCACGGCTGCTGTTCAGAGGGGCCTCAACATAATGGGCTGACAGTTCAGAAAAGGCAAATTCAAAAGTTGTGCACCTGGGATGGAGCATTCCCTGCGGGAGTAGGCTGCGGACAGGTGGCCTGGGGAGTAGCTCTTCAGAAAAGGAGGTGGAGGAGTTAAGAGCAAACTCAACATGTCAGTGGTGTGTCCTTGTAGTAACAAAGGCTTCGCTTCTTGCTGGCTCAAGTACGGAAGAATAGCCAAACAACTTAGATGGGCTCTTATTCCCCTCTTCCTTTTAGACACTTTGTTAAAAAATGGAAGAGGGGGGACAAGAAAAAGAAAATGTAGGATGGCACCAGACCCTTCTCAGATCACGTGCTGCATGCTTCAGAGGAAATTGTGATGAGATAAAAGAGAAAAAAACCCAGGAGACTGGCTGTGCCTGGAGAATTTGTAGAATCACTGTTGGAGATTTTCCAACCACAAATGGACAAGAATGTGCAACCTCCTCTAACTTGGAAGTTAGCTCTGCTGTAAGCAAGAGCTGGCTGAAATGATCCCCAGAGGTGGCTTAAAACATAAATACATTCTGTGATTCTGAGATATAAGTGTGCTGCTCTCCTTCATCCACCTGCATAAATGTGCTTTCAAACTGATCTTAGCCAGACAGGAGAAACCACTACTTTTATTGTCCCTCCATAGGGATTTGTAGGAATTAAGTAGTTAGCTTTCTAGAGTAGGACTACTGTACGTAAAATACACAGTGCTCAAGTCAACTGTCTCTTTCAGTTAAAGCTCACATTAGTTAGCAAAGAGATGATCAGGTGACTCTTTCTGAAGCCTCTGTGAGCAATGCTAATTTATTCCTTTTTCATTTTTTCCGTGATGAAGCAAAGTAAATCCTTAATTCTTTTTGTAGACTCATTTGAAAAAATCTGGAATTATACTAGCAACCCTTTCAGATTGTAACAGTGCTGAAATTGTATTTTAAGATTATTTGTGCATATACATAAATCCAAGTAACTTGAAAGACGGAGGGAAATGTCTAAATTTCTCAGAGGTTTTTTCTGTTTTCTGTTGATCTAAGAGTTGCTGGACATAACTTTCTGGTGAAAAGCTGGAGAAAGATCCAGTGTCACAAGCACTTACTATCTGTCTATCTGCCCTCTTTTATGTGGGCCTGGTTTTGTTGGCAATTCAACTTCTTTTCTAGTGGATCCACTGTTGTATTCCTGTTTGAAATTACATGTGTTTGTTTTAACTTAATACATAAATTCCTTCTTCAGAAATTGTTTCGTGGTTTGTTGTGGATGTTGTCAAGGAATATCTCTTTAAAAACAGTGGTTGAGAGCTGACTACATTTATGGAAGAGCATGTGCTGCTGGTACTATATCATTAGCAAAGCTGTTGGTAACAGCTTATTTTCATAATGCTAAGAGAATGAAGATTGTTTTGTGGTTAGCCTCTGTAANCTGGGCCTAACTTTAAAGCTATAGAACTTAATATTTGGCATAAGCAAGACAGACGATTGGGGATACAAGGATCATATAGTCAACCCAGGACACTTTCAAAGGGCAGCTAAAACTGTAGTGTAGACTTCACTGGTGATCTCATTGCTTGTTTTATGCTGGAGGTCAAACTAAATGGGTAAAGTGAATGTTTTATGGAGTTAACTTTTGTAAGTATGACCTAATATCAATTTGACTTCTTAATATGAATTGTCTGGGACTGGAGAAGCCACAGTGCTTTACCATGATGCTTTGGCTTTGTGTATAGCAACGGGAGGAGGAAAATACATTGTGGATAGTGAAAACAGAGAAACTTTGAAGTGGTTCAGGCTGCCAGGTGGAGGGAGCTGTTGCCTTGTGTGGCATGGGAGGGTGGAGGTACACAGGTATCCTGTTTGTGTAGTTGTCCCTGCTTTGGCATTGGGCAAAACCTCTGTGCTACATGACAGTGTTGTGTTCATGGACCACTGAGCAATGGTTGTCTCCTCCTCTTCTCTTCACAGGGTGGATCACTTGTACACATTCTTTGTTCAGTGGTCACCAGAAATATATGGGAAAGATGCCAAAGAGCAAGGTTTTGTTGTGGTAGAAAAGGAGGAGCTTGACATGATTGACAACTTCTTCAGTGAGCCCACTACTAAAAGTTGGGAGGTGAGTGCTTTCTGCTTTTATCTGAAGCATGTGCATATCAAGTGTGCATCCTCTGCTAAGAATCTCAGCAGTTCTTCTTTTGAGGATTTTTATGGTGTTTCCTTATAACAGTTGCTTCATATAGGGGTCTCTTAAAGGCTTCTATCTGTCTCAGAAATGTACTCATTGGTCCTTCAGTCTTCCTTTCTTCTCTCCCTAGATCAGGTAAATAATTGGGAGCTCTCTGGTGTGCAGCCAGCAGAAGTTGTGTAAATATTTTGATCATGTGATATTAGTCTTTTGCAAAGCTATACAGGCGTATGTTGTCAGTATCGCTAAATTCCTAATATATTTCCTAATGTATTTATATGCTACAAATAAAATCTTCAAAATGTATATATGCATGTAAACACCAACCTGTGTGCTGGTTGAAACAGATTGGTGTGTAGTGATGTGTCAGACCCTGGCTTTTCTGGTGCACACAGCAGTACTGTTTGAGTATTGGGTGTAAATGGGATAAGTTTTATCATTGGACTTTGGCTTTTTCATGTGTGGTCTTCTGCAATCTGTTTTAACCACTTGGCGTGCCTGTGCTTGTTATCTCTTTCTTCTGCATACAAAGCCTAGTTTCTAAGAGAACTAAGCTTGCACACATTTTAAAATCTTATTTCTGAATGCTCAAACACTTTCTGTGCTAAGGATATGGGATAAATGAAACAGACAACTAAATCCCAAAGTGGAACATACATTGATGGTGATTTAAAAAGTTATCTGATTATTTGTCTTAAACATAAACTTTTTCTTTTAAAATTCTACTGCCCTCTTTTTTTTGAGCGTTGTTATCTTCACAGTATGTTCTGTTGAAAAATGAAGCTTGGAAGTGGGACTTGTCATTTGAAATATAGCAACTTCTATTCCTAAGGAGCTAATATTTTTACAGTTTTGTAGTTTTTGAGTGTTGGTGCTTTGTGAACTGAAAGATGGAGGAAAAAAGCCTTCCTTGTTTTGCTTAGAGCTGAGTGCAGTCATACATTGCTCTAGATTTCACTATTCAGTTATTTGCATGCCATTTTCATAAAACCAAAATGAAGGAGAGTCAGTGATCCGAAGACAGATGTAGGAGCTGTGGCCACACTGGGAGCTTGTCTCTCATTGTTTTATTTAGATATTTATTGAAAGGAAGAATTAGCTAGAAACTGCTTTTAAAGGTATGTCTCTTTTATTTGTAATATATTCCAGCTTTACCAATTTAAAGTAGGTCTGCCAGGAAATCTCTATTGAATAAAGTCCAAATTTGGGCATGATGAATGTGAAAGTTTCACTCTCCCTTGCGGGGAAACAGAAACTGTAATTGTAGAGCAGCATATAAGCAATTTTATCACAGCATGCCATGGCCAGTAGCTGTCTGTCACTCTTGTGGTTGAGAACTCTTGCCACTAGAGCAGAGGGTAGAGTAGTGGGTACTGAAAATAAACTGCTAGATGATGAAACAGAGACAAATACCTTTGAATATTCGAATTATTTACTGTGCCAGACCGGACCAGGGGGAACCTTTTGTGGAGGTATGTTGAATTGTGTCCTGTTAGAACAGTGTGGATCTGCTGATAGAACTTCTATCCAAGTAACAAATGTGCTCCATGCTCAGGTGGGGGGCATTTCCACCTCAGGTAGCTTCCTTTCTCAGCCCTATAACATCTTTGAAAGATTTTGTAGATCTGGTTTCTGCAGTGGTCGATTGTTTTAATCCATTTCTGCTTTTTTGTGGTCTGTAAATACTTGATCTTGCAGATGCCTCTTTCTGCAGTTGTTGACAGAATTTCATTCACATGTGCAGCTCAGAGGCTGAATAGATGTGTATGCAGAGAAGGGGCGGGGGGGCTGTCTGTCTCTGGAGTCAATTTGCAATTTACAACTGTGTTAATATTTTTTCTCTGGTTGGCTGTGTGAGTTTGGTTGTATTTTGCTACAGATACCTCTTGTTGGTTGATTTGCTGTTGGCTGATACTTTACCCCCACTCTTGGGGGGGGAGACTATTCCTAAAAGATAGTCTTCAAAAGGGAAATTGGGTACTTTTGATTTAAGTTTAGATTTTAAAAAGGAGTTAATTAAAATATATATATACAGTAATGGTCTGGGAGATGAGGAGGGAAACCACTCAGAAGGTGAAAAAAGAACAATGATTAAAGTAGAAAGGTTGTTGTCTTTGAACAGTTTGTTGTGGGCCTTTTCTTGGGTTTTTAATTATCCTAAATTTGCAGTGCAAACCTTTCCTGAAATTCACCATATGAAAAATTTTCCAGAAGAGGATTTATCTGCAGCCTCAGAAGGAGAGGCTAGAGGGACAGGATGAAGCTGTAGAGCTCTTGCAGTATCATGGGCAGGAATACCTGTAACTGCTTAGGTGCTCAGGGGCACAGAGCAGCGTTCATTCTGCAGGCTGGATTTTGCCTTGTGATCCTGCCTTCCTCTCTTTTCCTAGCCCTGCACTGGAGTGCCAGTGCCCAGGTGCCCTGCTCAGTTCCAAGCCATCTGTGGGAGAGCGTGGGCTGGACATGCATGCAGCAGATGTGCAGCTCTCATCCCACTGGGATGCCAGGTGTGACTGAGGCTATTAGGGCTGTGTGAGCTCCTCACTGGCCCTGGTCATCATGGAAAACTTCTGTGCTTTGTTTTGTGGTTAAATCCACACCTGGAGTCAGTCTAGTGCATTTGCTTTCTCGCCTGAGGGGCAGGTGTGTGTAGGACCTGCAGGCATCTCTTCCCAATTGTCTCGACTGTTGACAGCTTCTGCAAGTTCCAGCAGTGATCATGAAGGCGTGGAGGAATTATGCAAACCTGATCTGTGTGTAACACATGAAAGCCATTTGGAAAGCTTATTGGCAGCGAGGTGCATAGCAGAGCACAGTGGGCTCTGCAGCTGCATCCTGAGGTTCCTGCTCCAAGATAAGACCACTGTGGTGATACACTCATGGAAGGAAGAGACTGTTTAGGGTTTCCTGTTTGTTTTGTAGCTAGGCCTCGTTGCTTCCCCTTTTCTTTCTCATCATCTCTATTTTAGAGCTTTCACTGTTGCTTCCTTTGTGCCATGGTGGCACCGAGCCCCAGCTAAAGATTCTCCCTATTTGCTTAAGGGTACCTGTGCTTGGTAAAACTATCCCATATGGTGGTTTTTCTCCAGACAGTGTGACAGCTGAGGAGTTAGTTTTAAATGAATTGGCTTCAACAGAGGATTGATGGTGAAAGAGCTATGCTTTAGGCTGGACACTTGTTCTGTTACCACAGATAATTACTGTAGAAGAAGCTAAACGACGGAAGAGCGTTTGCAGTTACTATGAAGAAGAAGAAGATGATGATACTTTGCCTATCCTAAAGCATCACAGCGCTCTCCTGGAGAACATGCACATAGAGCAGGTATGGCTGGAAAAACCCCAAGTTTCCTTCTTAGATGTGGTGCTGGCTCTGTCGAGTGAGAGAAGAAGAGCAGGCTGGGGCACTGCCTGTGCTGCTTGTGTAACCATTTCTCTGGTTCCCTGCTCCCTGCGCAGCTGGCCCGGCGCTTGCCCGCGCGGGTGCAGGGCTACCCGTGGCGCCTGGCATACAGCACGCTGGAGCACGGCACCAGCCTGAAGACCCTGTACCGCAGATCGGCTTCTCTTGACAGCCCAGTGCTCCTTGTCATCAAGGACATGGACAACCAGGTAAGGAGCGCTTGTTCTGCGGGGCTGGAGCTGAAAGGGCAGCATTGTGAAAAGCGATCATTATGAAATGCTACTCATGCTATGAGGTGATGTCATACCAAAATAAGACTCTTTTACATTTTCTACTGCCCTAAACTAGAGTTACCACAGGAAAGTACTTCACCACTAATAAAAGCTTTAGAATTGCAATGAGTGCAGTAGTGCTCTTGGGAGTACCTTTCTTAGTTATTTCAGTTAAGCTGTCACGAGCAATGCCTCTCTGGAGGTCTCATTCTTCAGTAGCTGCTGGAGTCAGCAGTCCTGCTGCCATTGTTGTCATCTGGATTTTAACTTGCAGGATACAAGAGATGTAGAGAAATACTTACACATCTGATACACTTCACTAGTTGGTTCTTCTAACATGAAAATCACCTCAGTTGTTCTTAGAAAGTATTCTGAAATGTTTGGGGGTTTTTCTCTTGAATTCTGCACTGTCCACAAAAGTAGTGTAATCATTTTATTCTGACAGATATTTGGAGCATATGCTACACATCCCTTCAGGTTTAGTGACCATTACTATGGCACTGGTGAAACATTCCTCTACACATTCAGTCCACATTTCAAGGTAAGTGGGTGTTCACTTTCTCAAATAAGATTTTTGGGTTCTACTTCTGAAACATTTATGAGATTTTTATGAAGGCAGCATATTTGAGTGTAGAAGATGTGCCAGATGGTGATGAATGCAGTTAATCATTAATTGCTTCAATGCAGTACTTCAAGCAAAACTGTCTGTAGTTATCTGAAGAGAGGACTGTCTGTAAGGGTGAAGAAAGGGTTTTAAGTGGAATGAAGGGGGAAGCAGGAAGGATTTAAAGATGCACCTTGAAAGGCAATGATATCAAGAATAGAATATAATTTTATGCATTCTTAGGATCACAGTGACAACAAAACAGAGATAAGAGTGCTACTGAAACACCCCTTAATGTTCTTGGCTTATGCATTTTTTCCATATTGAACACATTGTTTCTTTTTAACAGGATGCCACTTGATTTACAGAGGGAAGCAGAATTTAAATAAGGATTAGGGTGCTGTCTTGTTCATAGTTTTTAGTATATATTCATCCTTTACTTTCTACCTCACCTTTTACCCTTTCAAGAAAAAAAAAAAAAAGATGACCACATCTCTTAGCTGCTAAGAGTGGTACCCAGTAGTTTGAGAGCACAAGACTTCTCACAGTCCAAATATGTTCATCTTTTTTCCCTTCCTCAGGTATTCAAATGGAGTGGAGAGAACACCTACTTCATCAATGGAGACACTACCTCTCTGGAGCTTGGAGGTGGAGGGTGAGTGAGTGGTTGTCAAATCATATAGCCAACTTTTTTTTTTTTTTTATTTTAAGTGAAAATAGGGACAATAGTAGGTGCAAGAAAAACTTACCAGTGAAGTGGCTGAACTTACTTGTAGTAAGCTGTTCAGAGGAGATACCTCAGCAATCTGATTTCTGTTACAGGCTGAGAGCGATTCTTTTTGCTTAGAATGACCAATGTTAGGCAAGTAGGGTTTTCTGTTTTGTTGGTTGGGGTTTTTTTAGCCAGGAAGAAACCAGATGTTTTAGGTAGATACATCGCTCATTGCTGAAGCGGTTTGTTACTGGAAGATAATACCTAATGGCAATTTTGCTGTCAGTTTCTAGAGTTTATCAAGTGGTCCTTACTAAGTTGTTTTTCTGTTGATTCATGGAGCAAGGATACAGACAGGGCATAATCAGATCATGAGTTTCAAAGGTCAGTCAGTACAAAATCAAGGGCTAAGGCTGTACAACCAACTAAAGCTTACTTGGAAGTTGCACCATGGGACAGCTGGGCATGGTTTGCATTGGGAGTGGATAAACGTCCCTCTTCCTCCATCTAACCAGAAGGTGCTCTGTCCACATCCAGCCAGCCAGGGAAGGGACCCCAAGATCTGTGCCCTGGTGTAGCCACAGCTGGCAGTGCAAACAGCCCGGGGGCTGTGGGCACTTGCAGTCCTACGTGCTGCTCCGCTCACCGGTGCAAACAAAAGCAAGGGGCTGCTCCATGAGCTTCTTGGCAAGTGCTTTGCCAGAACTGAGCTCTTCACATTTGGCCTAAGAGATCCTCAGTCACCTGGATTCCTCCATATTGCTTCTTTGATTGTTTATACAGCTTCCAGTGCTCTTACTGTTCCATATAACACCAAATCTGTTGTTTATTTCCTTTCCAGTGGCCGGTTTGGTTTATGGTTAGATGCAGATTTGTATCATGGGCGAAGCAACTCCTGCAGCACCTTCAATAATGACATCTTAACTAAGAAAGAAGATTTCATAATACAAGATGTAGAAGTATGGACATTTGAGTGAAACACTGACTGCCTTAAGGACTGGATCCATTAGGCACTTAAAAGCTGTCCAGAAGGTGCAGGCTGCCTCACAACGTTACACGCTTTTTCCTCAAGGTTGTACCAGAGCATGACTACGCAAAAAAACCAAACAAACCAAGAATAAAAGAATTGGTTTTGAGAGGCAGTAAGAGACAGAACAGTAAGAGGTCACTCTGAAGTGTTTTTTACTTCCTCTTCCAGCACTCTTCCATTGAAGATTCAATGCTTATGAAAACGTTCATGATACATAAGTTGAAAACTTTTTATGTAACTGTGAAAAAGATCCTGTGGAAGAACTGTAACTGTCTAGTACATTCCATGTGTATTTATGTTCAACATGCAAATGCTGACCAAAAATAAAAAGTTACTTTACCAAAATCTACAGCATACTGATTGCCATGGAAAAGAATCAGAAATAGGTGTACACAGCACTTAAGGGAACGTGTTTTTAAAATTATTTTATTTATTACTATTGTATAATAGATTTTTTTTTTGTAAATGTGTTAGCTGTGAGTTTTTTTGTTTAATGTTTCAAATCTCATTTTGATAAATAATTACTGTTGAGGTAGGTTTCTTATGCATTGGCATTTATTCTGAATCAATTTATTTGATTTCTGAAGTTAATTTTTATATTTTTATTTTGTAAATGAGATTTGGTTTTCATTATACCCTAATTAGAGGGTTTGTTTTCCTGGCAGAAACACTTGAGTGCATAATTCTGTTTCATTTTCTTTTCCTGAAATGAGGGAGAAGGTGGATAGTGCTTTTTCTTAACTCTGCTGTCACATTCCTGTTAATGGATTACTATTTTGGCAGTATATGGAGACACTGGGCCACTGCCCCCTGGTGTAGACTTTATCAGTTCTTTTGCAGTCCACAGAATTGGGATAGCATGCTGTGAGCACCTGCCCGAGTATTATTTGACTGTTTACAAAGGATGTTTCTAAGAGAGAACTGCTTTTCTGTGTCACCACCAAATGATTCAAAATAAGCCAACCACTGTGCTTTTATGAGCATTTCTCTACAAGTTGAAGAATTTGTTAAAGAGAAAATACAACTGACATTTAGAGAAGAAAGTTCTTCTCCTAACAGGCCAGCTCATGTTAGTGTAAAACTTGTTTTCCTAATTACGTATATAATTTTCTCTAAAAAAATACTTCAAGCAGCAGTCTTGTTTAGGATTTGACAGGCAACTCAATATTCTTGTTTGTTTTCAATGGAAATGATCAGATACTTCCCCTCCCTCCCTGCCAAAGCTGAAGACTCTATATTATAAAATGAAAATTCTGGTAAATGGGGAGAGTGTGAGAGAGGACTGGCAATCTTCACTGTTTGCTAAGGAATTCTGCTTTGCCATTAAACTGTGGTTTTGTTTACACAATCTGGGCCAAACCAATATTAGGATGCTGTCCTGCCCTTTGACTACAATGTTTCATTGTCCTGAGAAAGGCAGGCTTTAGAGACAGTAGAGACAGTACAATGTAATGTTGGAATATTATTAACTGAGTAACACAACTCAGTTTAGTTACTGCTCTTTCCTTTTTGAATAGATTAAATAATAATAATAAAAGAAAGCAAATTGCTTTCCCTTCAAAAGCATTTCTAAATCTTAATCCTGCACAGAAGTTTCACAGTCTAAAAAAACAATGCTATACACAATAAGCCTGTAACACGCTGCACATGAGCTTTTCACATTTCCTTTCTTTGTGGTCTACTACAGCCATGAATAAAGTTCTTGCTGGTAATGCTTTAAAATATTTTGGAAGTTATTAACAGCATAATGCTTTGAAGATACCCAGAATATCTAACACTCTGCTCTTTTAAATGGTGGCAGAAGACCACTTGATAGTTAAAAAAACCCAACCAAACAAACACCCAGCAAAAAATCCCCACAACAAACAAAATGAAACCAAGTTCAACATTTTGCATACATTTCACTATTGCTACCTACAACTTACTCCATTATATTATCCTTGTCAAAGCATATCTAAACGCTGTGGTCTATATTCAAAACAGTGTTGTTCAATCAAAATTCTGTGACCTTTGAAACTATGAATATTGAATATATGTAATGCAGTGCTATCACAATATTTTCAATAAAGGAATTTATGCATTCAGAAACTTGTTACAGATGCTTTCTCTTTTATTCACAAACTTTAGAACATTTTAAAGATGAAAGGATGCAGCTTAAATTACAGGTTATGCTGACAAATACCTGTACCACCTCAGAAAAAGAGAATTTTGGCAATACTGTATTTTACAAACACAGATAAGGAAGCTGGAGATTTTGGTGGGGTTGGTTTTGGGGTTTGGGGTTTTTTTGTGTGTATAGTATGGTGTGTCCTTAAAGAGAGCTGTGTTTTGAATTCAGTCTGAGACAGACTGTGACAGAGAGCTAAGAAATGCCACGAAACAGTTAAACAGTTGACGTGGTAGTCCTTGCTGCTACTCTCAACTGCAGTGAATGACATATATCCCCTCATCTTTTGACTTCTGGGAAGAAGTTGGTCAAAAAAGTCCATGTGCATCAATTTTGTATGTACCCTTTCCATATTTCCAAAGTGTTTGAGTATATTTTTATGTCCAGCCAAGCAAGGCAAAGATGTCTTATAAGTACCTGGTTCTTGGGTTTTATTGGTTTTCATTGTATACAGAAGAGGCATTAAGAGAAAACAAACTACAATTCTGTGTGAAACTGAACAAGTGTGCTATCCATGGGCCTTGCTCTGAGTGAAATGACAGTAACAACTTTCCTGAAGTAACTGGAAAATTATGGTCACTAATAATTTTTCTCTCAGGGAGAACAGCTTTTTCTTGCAACAGCAAACATGTTCCTTCAGTGGTACATGGAAACAGATTTTTGATTCAGGACTGTGTTGAAACACATACTCACAAATCAGGCTTGTCAGTGCCCAGGTAATTGGAGATGTTTTATTTGACACTGCTTTAAGTGCAGGTTTTGTGTTGGATGTTTTGTACAAAGCTGGCTTTAGAGCAAAGGAAAGTCTTGTTACATTTAGAACAATCCTCATTCGTAAGCTCTTTGATTTTCCTGTTTGTAACAGAGAAAAGGTGCAGGTTAGCAATTCAAAGGGACTGCCTAGCACTCTGCAGGTTGGCACATCTGGCAAGTGAGCTGCTTCAGGTAGAGTAGCCAACCATGTCTTGTTTGTATAGGCACAGCTTGCTTTTAAAAAAGAGAAGCATTTTTGAAAATCTCAGTCTAAACTTTTCATCTCATTACCTTTTAAGACACTGTAGCCTGTCACCTGTGGGACAAGTACTTTGTGCCTTTTGAGCTGCATGAAGAATACATTTAAGTTGCAGGGTCAATGGTTCTGCAGCTCTGGTCTAATGAACAGTGCAAATGATTTTAACTACAAACTATTAAGAAAGCATTTTTAGAAACTGAATGCCAACTACCACTTACCAATACCATCTGTTAGCTTCAGAAGCAGTTGCTGGGATGAGGGTTGTGAGGCACTGGAACAGGTTGCTCAGAGAAGCTGTAGATGCCCCATCCCTGGAAATGCTTAAGGCCAGGCTGGATGGAGCCTTGAGCAACCTGGTCTGGTGAAAGGTGTCCGTGCAGGGGGGGTTGTTGGAATGAGATGACCTTTAAGGTCCCTTCCAACCCAAACCATTCCGTGATTCTATGAAGTATCTCACTTTGTGAATTAGCATAGCTGTCATGAGCAGGCAACAATTTCAGGGCTGTCAGCTTATGCAGTTGGAGCTAACATCAGACTTTAGCCCTCACTGCTGGGAGTGTAGAAGAAAAAATGTAAACTCAGTTGGAAAAGTCTCTGGAATTTTATTAGTGACCCTGAACAAACTGCAACAGTGCTGAAATGGTGATTTTGAGATTATTTGTGCACATCGAAAAATCCAAATAACTTCAAATATAGGGGCAAAATGTCTACATTTCTCGAAGGTTTTACTTCGTTTGTATTGATCAGTGAATCGCTGGACAACTTTCGGGTGAAAAACGATTAAGATCCAGCATCATAAGCACTTGCTATCTTTCTATCCGCCCTCTTTACTGCGGATTTTACTGGGTTTTGGTTGTTTTTTTTTCTTCCCTACGGCAATTCAACTTTTAATGAACTCAGAATGCGTTCACGTGGTTTTAGTCTCCTCATTTTTCTTTAATACATATATATATATTGGTTTGGTTTGGTTTGTTTGGGGATTTTTTTGTTGGTGGTGGTGGTGGTTTTTTGTTTTTTTTTCCTGTGTGTGTGTGAAAACTTCATGGCGTGCGCCGGGCGGGGGGAGCCGGGCGGTGCCAGCGCTGCCTCCCGGGCCGGGCGCTCCTCCCTGGGCGGGCGGGGCTCGGGCAGCGGGAGGGGCCGGGAGCGGCGCCGGGAGCGGGGCCATGGCCGGGCCTGAGGCCGCGGGTGCCTCCGCCGCCGCTGAGGGGAGCGAAGCCGGGAATGGCGGCCGCGGAGAATACGACGGGAAGTGCGTGTTCTGCAGGATCGCCCGCCGGGAGGAGCCGGGCACGGCGCTGCTCCCCTGCGAGGTGAGGTAGTGGTGAGGGGCGCCCGCCCTCCTTCCCCGCTCCGTCACGGGCCGGCCCCGGCGTCGCGGGCGCTCTGAGGGCCCTCAGCTCCTGCATGCACGTAGCAAAGGAACATCGCTCGGACGGAGAGCGCCGTGCCTTCCGTCAGTGCTGGCACAGCAGCCGGAAGCCTCAGAGCTGGCGCCGAGGTCTCCTGCCTGCGGAAGGTCAGCGGCGAACACGCACCGTGCCTGGAGGCTGCCCCCAAAACCCTCAGCTTTTGTTGCTAGTCTCATCAACTATCACATTTGGTATCGCATCGATATGGGGAATGCAGATACTGTTACCTACTGTGTGCCAGTATCCTCGTCCTAATCCATTTTAATGCGTTTGCATCCTTTTTTAGGATGAAGACCTTGTTTGCTTTAGAGATATAAAACCTGGTGCCCCCCACCACTACCTGGTGGTGCCCGTGAAGCACATGGGAAACTGCAAAACACTGAAGACAGAGCACATACCGCTAGGTAAGGCTGCAAGTGTCTTCTTAACCTAAAGGAAAACCATTTTTCACAGCCTGAAATAGGGGGTTGTCAAGTAAATGACAACTTAGGATACCATTTGTAAACATGGAAATAGCTGATGTGAGTGAGTGTGGATAGGATCTTACCCTTTCTGGGGACTTCTGTGTGCTGTTCTAGAATGGCACATTTTTTGTGCAGTTCTGGAAAAACATTGCTGTTTGCATGGAGTATAGAAGCCTCTGCACTTTGTTGGAAGTACAGCTTTATTTTTAAAGCATTTATGTGCTGCTTCATTACATTCTTTTAGATATGCATATGCAATTCTAAAAGCTTATAGAAGAATTTTATAAAGTGCATACTTTCAGAGATGTGCAGATAAAAAAGGGAAATGGTGTTTCAATGAACTTAAAAAAATTTGAAAAAATAAAATTCTGAAACGTTGAAGCCGTGATTTATTGTTGCTAGGCTTGTTTTGGGTTTTTTTCCCCTTAAGAAAGCATTGTCCTGGAATTTGTTTCACAAGATATGGCTAGCTAAGTGTGTTGAGTAACAGAAGAAACTGCAGCCATGAAGAAATTCCACCTTAGGGAAGTTTACAGGTGACGCAAGAAAAGAGTTCTAGTTGCATTTTGCAAATCTTGCATCACTGTATTTCTCTTGTAAACATAGGGTGGTCTTCTCTAGAAAAAAAAAAAACTTCTGTATGTGTTTGGCTTCAAGGCAATTCCTCTGACTTCTGCCTTGAGTCTTTGTACTAGAGTTGCTGCATTTTTCAGTGATAGAGTAATGAAACTCTTCTGGTAATAAATAAGACTGACAATTTTATTTTAATTTATGTATCGTCTCTGAAACTTATCCCAGGCTTCATAGGACCTGGAGATCAAAGTCCTGTAGCTGTGTAGATACACAATACTGGAATTAGTGTAAAGTCATCTTTCTGACCAATCAATACTTGCTGGGTTTTTTAATAAGAGTGTGGTGATAGCATGGCTTTGGCCAAAGTTCTTAGAATAATATCACACTGGGAAGCATTGCAGGTGTGGAAGTTGGTATCAGTGGCGGTTTTCAAGTAAATCATTGCACACACTCTTCTTGATTGTCTGTTACTTGACTAGGAGTAGCTACAGTGTTTATATTTTGCAAAACCCACGTCTGTGATCTCAAAGTAATCAGTCTGTTGAAGTTAATATACTGAGGAATACCTTTTAAAAGTTAAATTTATTTTTGTTTTAATAGTGAAGAGAATGATGGAAGTTGGAAAAGCTGTTCTCCAGAAGAATAATTTTAGTGACTTGAATGATGTAAGGTATGTAAAGGAAGCCTTTCATCTTTCTATTGTGTTTTTTACTTTTCCGAGTGTTACTTTACAGATGGCGGCTGAACCTGCACTGTGATTTATTGAAGAAATTGGGTCTACATTCACTTTTGCATAACCTCTCAAGTAGAATCTGCTGGCATTGAATATTAGCTTTTTGTTTTCTGATAATGTTCTGGCACAAATTAAGTTCCAGCTCTCATATTCTTTCTTGAACACATCTTGGAGTAGGGAGGGCACTTCAAACAACTTACAAAAGAGGCTGCTCTTTCATTATGTGCTGCAAATATGCTCTAAATCCCAGGTGCCAGAAGAGAGGTGAACTCTGGCCTGTTGAAGCAGGGCACTACATTGTGTTTGAGTCATACCAGAATTCACTGGATTTTGGTGCTGGACACTTCAGTTTAAGGCCCTTGATAGCTGAAATAAACTGTAATATAATTTAAGCAGTGTAGAGAAATAGGGAGCCAGCTCTTCACGATTAAAATTGATAGTTGCTTTTCAGCTGAAAACTAGATAGGATACATTTAAGACACTTTTTCTTTTAACTCCTTATCTTTAAAATGTTTCTTAAATACAGAGATGTGAAGGAGGAGGTTAATGGGCTTTTGAAAAGCTTTTTGTAGTATAATGAAAGGGCATGTTTTTGTTCTTGCTTTTATGTACAACGAAAATGCCATGAATTGTTAGTTCTGTGGATCCTGTTAAATAACCTGCAATGTTCCCCTTCTTCCTGAATTAACATCACCACTGTTTTGTACTTCTTTTCCTTTTCTGAAGAATGGGTTTCCACTGGCCTCCGTTCTGCTCGATAGCCCACTTGCATCTGCACGTCCTGGCCCCAGCCAGCCAGCTGGGATTCTTATCCAGGATCTACTACAGACTCAATTCCTACTGGTTTATCACAGTAAGTGTCATGCACGTGAGCTTTGCCATAGCTTTTCAGTTGTTAGCTGAAAATGCCATGTCTTTCTGACCTCTTAACTGTGTCCAAAAATTCTCTGACCAATTAATTTTGTTGTTACTCTAATTCTCAATTATGTATATTTTGCATTAACTGAGAAAAAAAAATAAAGGTAAAAATCTTAATGTTTATGCTTATTAAGGGGAGTGGGGTGCTAATAATTAGCAGCAGACAGTAGAATAGTTCTGGATCTTGCCTGAAGCTCAGGCTCTGTGATGTGCATCTGTGGACACTTTGTAAATATTTGGGGGTTAATATAAAAGGATATATTCAAATGTGATGAACTGTTTTGCATGTACCCTGGATAATCCCGTGTAGGTGAAAACATCTCATAACCTAATGATTGCATTTTTCACTTCATGTGGTTTTTCTCATCTTGTCATCTATAGACTAAACCTAGTGCCTGCTTTACAAAAACATTGTTTGTACTGATTTATGTCAGTAAGGATTAGCAATGAGACTGAACTAACACTGATTAAAGCACTTTGAAAATCTCTCTCTTGAGATCTAAACCTCACTCTCACTGCTTTGATACAGCAAAGCACCTATCCTTCCAAGGTAGCTGCAGCACCCTGGTATCATTGCACATCCCCAAATCAAAGTTGCTGAGAAAGGTCTGTCTCATCTAAAGAATATAGAAAGCTTTTCACTTAAAGAGAAGAAACACGACTTCTTCACAGTGGGGCCTTGCTGAAGCTCACGTGTAGCTCAAAAAAAGCAGATGTGTCTGCTGTGTTATTGAGCATCTTACAAATATTTGTCCCTCAAATACATATAGCTGTGTAGTTTTACTGCTTATTATCTTGGATTAGTTCAGGCAGATCCGTCCTAAGTCTCATTATCCGATATGGATGCACTTTGGTTTTTTGCCCTATTGTTAAGCTGGAAAATGTTCTTGGGTTGGTGGCGGCTTTGTTTGTTTTTTTTTTAATTATAGTGTCTTGAATGTGGTACTTGTTTAAGAATGCAAAACAGGATTCAGATAATGTCATTTTCAATTGCTGCATGCTTTATGTAGCTTCATTTGTAAATAAACTGCAGTAACTACTGAAGTCCTGTTGAGTTGCTCCTACCTGAAGTAACTGATTGCATTTTTACTGTCTGTATTTAAAATAGGCCAAACTTGAGCTTTTCACCTTTTAATATAGTTCCTTTGGAGATATCAATAAAGCCTTCAAGCTCAAATTGAAAGATGATTCAGTAGGACTGGCAGATAAAGCAAAGGCTGACAGTAAACTGATCTGTTTCAGAAGTGCCCCTGTTAGCCTCCACATGCCCAGTCTGGCCTGCTTGTTGGCAGACTTCCTCCCGCCCTGAGCCTTCCTGAGGGCTCTGTGAGCTGGTGCTGTTACATGCACAAAGTACAGCTGTCCCAGTTCTGCCCATGATGTTCAAACAGCCACGTGAGATGACAAAAGTGTGTGTTGGTGCAGTGATGTATCCAAAGGACAAGGTAATAGCTCATGACAGGAGCCACACAGGTGAACACCCTCCATCCCTCGGCAATGTTCTGGGCTGGTGGCGCAGGTAGGTGGGTGATGGGAGGTCACAACACACTGTTCTGGAGTGGCTCACAGAGAATCCCAGGTCTCATGACTTGGTTGTCCTAAGCACTGCTTCTTCTGAGGTCTCTGAAGGCACAGTGCTTTAACAGATCTGCTGTTTATTTGCTCCAACCTCCTCTGAGCTCCATAGGTTATGGTTCCTCTTCTGATCACCTCATGAGTGTTTGGTGGAAACTGTGAGTCTGCTGTTGAAAGGAACTGTTGCATTCTGCTTCTCCTGTATACTTTATCTGTAAAAGTGAAAAACAAATGCTCAGTTGGTGTCACTATTTTTAAAATGGAATTTTCAGTAAGCTGAAGGCCCATGGTGTAGTTAATGCATTGCTTTCTCTCTTTCATAGGCTGAACAACTGATCGAGAGACTGCAAACTGAAAATGCTGCCAGCTGAAAGCTTGTGTTGTTTGGTCTTTGAGCTCTGATTTAAGGTTGCACAGTTTGATGTTGCCAATAATATCCCAGGATAAAAAAAGCTTTAGCTCCTTATGAGGAAATACAGAATTTGTAGCTGCCAACCTAATTCTTCCATTTGGATACGTCAGTCTGTATACTTCCCTGACAATAGCGTGATGTATTTTAGTTATAACTTCATATTTGTATAGATACATATGTAATAAATACACACATGCACACAGGCAGAGAACTCTTCTTATTGAAAGGCAAAGTGTAGCAGCAGAATGTATTGCAACCAATGCAACAAGTAACAGCATGTGAATGGTACCAAAGGGAGTATTTGTTGCAGAATCAAGCTTTAATTTTCAAGATGCATTGTTCTGGGATTGCAGGTAACATTTCAAACATTTGTTCCCATCTGCATTTGCATGATATGTTACTTATGCCTAGTGATGAGTAGGTAGATTGCTGAAAGTACAATACTGACTTTCTGCTGCTAAACCACTTCAGTGTTACCTGCCTTGTTTGCATCACAGTGATACATGAAACATCCCATTGAACTATATGTGCCCAAAATGTGATAATGCTGTAAAATATAGAATATAGTTTATGTGTAAATAGACTTACATTTTTTTCCTTCTTATGTGCACAATATTTGAAATTAGTTACTGTAGGTTTACAAAGAATGTGAAGAGTTCAGACAAATGGATTTAATATACTGCTCTTCTGAATGGCAGTAGATCAAAAAATCCAGATTTTCTGATCTTATTATCTCTGGAAGTCCCTTGCAGATTACTAATGCCTTGGCCAAATTTGGATTCTAAATGAAGTCATAAGAGAAGTCTGAAATGCAGTGTGTGTGTGGCAGACTTACATAAGAGCAATGTGATTTGACTTTGGGATAGCAGGGACTCAGCCCAAAATTGGAACATGCCAAGTTGTTTAAGGAACCTGCCTTTGCTGCATGACTCTAATCAGGAATGCTAGCACTTGTTTTTCAGTACCATAATAAGGCAGACTGTTGGGCAAGTTAAAACTCCCAAACACATGGAGTGGATTTTCTGTGTTCACAGAGCTTGTCTTGCTGCTGAACCAACCAAGTGCCCTTGCTTGATGCATTCAGATACAGCTGAGGTGAGAACATCAGTTGCACCTGTAAGCATCCCTGAACATAATATTCTGTGTTTTCCACGGATCCAGCACCTGTTGCCTTAGTGATTCGGTGTGTTGTAATATTCTTACAGTATTTCAGAGACTGCACCCTTCTGAAGAACAGCATTTTCTACCTGGCAGAGTTTACACCTCTCTGCCTGTAAGATCTTCTTCCTAATGTCTTGTTGTTCTTACTAGTGGGCACTCGCATGTCATTTGCAGCCCTTTAGGGTTTTAATTTGTTACATTTGGTAGGAAGAGTGTGACTTAAAGCCATCAAACTTGGACTGTGCAATAGATGAGGAGATTTGAGCTGGCTCCTAACTTAGTGAAATGCCTGAACATTAAGGACTTCCAGGAATTAATACTGTGTATGTGTTCTGATCTGTAATTAATTTATGTAACTTTACTGAACTGTGACATGTAATATTTAAAATATCAACATGAACTGTTGTTAAAAAGAATTAATAAATGGTAATCTTGGAGTGATTTTCCAGTGCAGTGGAATAGTTGACTGTAGGGCTTGACCCTAGATAGCCCTTTGCTCATTCTTAACCCCTTAACCCATAGGGTGGGAGAACAGAAAGAACAAAATGGAAAAAACTTGTGGGCTGAGATAAAGACAGTTTAATATGTGAAGGAAAGAGGAAGAAAAAAGCAACAGTGACCACTCATGACCTCCCACAGGCAGGCCAGTAGCAATGGCCCCCACCCCCCTAAAAAGCCCTCTCTTTAGGCTTTTATTCCAGATATTATATGCCATGGAATATCCCTGCTGGCCAGTCTGTGCCAGGTGTGTGCAGGTTGTGCTCTCTCCAAGCTTTTGGCCCACTGGAGGGGCAGAGCAGGAAAAAGAGAAGGCTCTGGCATTGTGCACGCACTGCTCAGCAATCACCAGAACTGCTGTGTTACCAACACTCTCCCAGTCACACCCAAAACTTGGGATGGTCTGAAGGACGTTACCTCCATCCCAGTCAGACTCTCTATGTTGCCAAAGGTATATGAAAGCACAAAGGCCAACTTTCATATCTTTGGAGAAGGGCCCCACTAATGACAAGACTGGAAAGGTAAAAATCTGGGTATAATGTCACTTACAGAGTTTTGCTGATGAGAAAGATGGGAAATTCCTGTGTTCCCTGACAGCAACAGCCAGGCCTCAGAACAGCTGAAACAGCAAAGCATTAAACAGAGGCACACTAATTACTGAGAGGAATGCTCAGCCTCTCGTTAGTGTTTTTCAGCACTGAACTGTGGCCTGTTTTCCTTCTGCATTGACAAGCTTTCTTGGATTCTGCAGATAATTTTTTTAATTAGGTGAAGTAATACTTTCTGAAAAGCCTATCCTAATACTTCCAACACGTTTCTGAATTACTGGCTAGCCCCTGGAAGAGGCAGTGGGCAGATCTGGTTAACTTTGTCATTGTCTTCTATAGAAGCTTTTAATAAATTTAAAACTTCAGAAATCATCTGTAGAGCTTTCCAAGGAACAAAGATCAATAAGCAGCATGCACACAGAAGCTCTTCCTCTCCAAGAGCCTGGAGAAGCAAAGGAAAGTTGTTTAGCCACTGCTGCTGGCTCTGTTCTTTGATCCAGTATTAGCCGTCCTGAGAAAAGCTGCTTTTTTGACCTCATATTTAGGAATGACAAAGCTTTATTTGTACTGTTTTGCTCAAATGTTTTACATAAACTCCCAACCTAACACGAACCCAGAGAACAATGCTTTTATGCTGAAAGTCTGAAACAGATATACATACAATGCTGTTAAAAAGAAATTGTGTTGAAATTGGTAATAACTCCTCAAACTATTCCAAAGTCTTTTTAAGTGTGAATTGTAAATAAAAGCATGACAATGGGAGCAAACCAGTGAGAACTGTATTTGAAATTTGAGAAACTTGGAAATATTAAAATGCTGCATAAAAACTCTCTTATTTCAAACTAATGTGCAACATTTATTGAAATTGTGAAAGTGCCTTCAGTGTTTGACCAAACAAACCACAGATAATCCCTATATGATATACAGTCCAAAACAGATGGAGAGCTTATGGGGTTCAAGTGGAAGGAAAGACCACTGAGGGAATCCGTCATAAAGTGAAGTTTAGGAGAGATTTAAGGAGCTGAAAGATGCTTGGTAGTGCAAGAACACCTTTTAGAAGGTTGGCGTTTGCTTACTACTCCAAATAATCTGTAATACTAAAACCCCTCACATGCAACAATTTTTGCAAAAACAATTTTATAGATTCTGTTCCATTTACTCTAATGGGAGCCTGCTGAAAAAAAAGAAGTTGCATGTTGAAAAGTTTAAATTCCTGTTTCATCTGTAGATGTTAATCTAATCACAGATGAAGAAGCATAATTTTGTAAAACTTGTAGCTAAACTGAGTCATGTGCATAAAATACGATGCATTCATGACTATACAGGCTTCAGGAGTAATTTTTTCTTCTGGAGTGTACCAGTGGTCAAGCTAACCAGTTCTATTATCTATCTTTAATCTTTTTTTTTAAATACTGGCTATTGCTGGAAGCACGAGACTGGGTTTGTCAACCTGTGTGCTGAGCCAGTTTGGCAGCTCGGTGTTTATAATCATTCCATGGGCACACAGAAAGATTTCAGTCACGCTTTCCAGAACACTCATCTAAAGCTGGCAGGTAGGAAATGTCCTCTGTAACTGTTCAAAATAAAATCCCTTTATAAATAATAGTTTTGTTACGTAGTAATCCTTAGTTCTATTAAAAATACAATAGCAGAGCAAGCTTTTTTTAATTGCTTACTAAGACCATGTCATTAACGGCTTGCTCTGCTTCTGATTTGATCAGAGGTGTACTCAAAGTGCTGGTAGATGTGCTTAAGCATCTACCACTTACATGGCAGTGAGAGCCTCTAGTACTGATAGGTAATTTTTTTTATGTTAAGATCACAAATTATATGTTTTCAGCTGCGAGATGTAGATCTGTTTAGAAAGAAGCAGTAGGTTTGAAACATAAGGGAGCACAGCAGCAGTGCCTGGTGCAGCACATATTCCCCCTTTTCTTATGTGGTAAAACTAGGTGGTGATTAAAACCCATTCTCTACCTGCATCTGACTGCCCTGTTCCCCAGATGTACTTATTTCAGCACATTAGTTTATTCCTTTCTTTTCTAATTTCATTGTCCTTTCACCAGAAAAAAAAAAACAGGAGGCAGGGTAATAATGAAATCCTCAGTCAAAAGACTTAGTTTGATGCAAATCCCCATTGGATGAAAACATCAAAACAAAACCCCATTCTTTTAGGCTTTTTGCAATAGAAGTTCTTTTATATAAATAGCACAAAATTACACATCACTTTTGTCAAGTTCCTAATTTATATTATAGTATCTTTTTGATGCAAGACAGTATCTTATTTTAAAGACCCATCAAGTAGTGTAGTTAACACCACACAGAAGCTTTTATTTGCTCTGATAAAGAACCAGAACTTTAGATTTCTAATTATAAAGCTTTATTGGTGGAGAACTATTGTAAATACAGCTCCTCATTATTTTTCATAGCACAATTACAACTATTTGATATAACCAATGCTTGATTTTTCTTTCAAACAGTCTGGAGAGCTCACAACTGTGCTCTGAAAGCAGGTAAACGAGGTATGGGAGTGTGCTGCTAGACTTTTATTTATGCATTTGGCACTACAGTATCTCTACTCTCCTCTTGCAAAAAACATTGCTACATTTTGGTGAAAGAAGAGCCTTTTTTTTCCTTATGAATACACAGCTGCCCCAATACAGAGTTTCTGTTGACTTCTGCATCTTTACATTGTGGCACCCTATCTTCTATGAAGGGGTATAGCTCAATTCACCAAAAAGGCTGCAGAGCTTTGTGAATTTCTTCTGAAGCATCAGAAGAACAGAATCGGTAAAAATGGTGTGAGATAGAGAAGAAAAAGAACAAGAGACACAGAAGGTTTGGAGAAGATAAGATTGTAAGATTAGACTACTAAATACCAGAACTAGTGCAGCTGTCCAAAATCCAAGCAAGATGCAACTAATTTAGGAACCATCAAATATCCTTGCTGTGGTATTTCTGTAAGTTTGGGAATTTCCATCTACTTCATGAAAATTACTTCCATTTATTCAGTTTAACCATGTGAAATTGAACCTAAGCTTTTGCTATATACAAGGTTCTTTGTTTGAAGAAGTATATGAATTCCCACAAGAGTTTTCAATTCCACCTTTTACAAATCCCATTCTCCCACGCAGTATTTCACAACCTGCAGGAATCAGTGTTGTAGGATAGCAAGTTAGTAATTTATACTTTCAGTAGCCTAAAAGCAGTAAGCCAGCAGAGTTATTTGAAGAATTGTCATATACTTGGTAGTAGATGATAGTAAGAACAATCCAATGTCAGTGTGATGGAGTAGCTCATAATTTGCCATTTCTGTCCAATCTGCTACCATTTTTACAAAAATATGCTTTATCCTTCTCACCCATTTCCTCTCCTGCTTGTGTGCCAGTAGGCAGCTGAGTTGAAATTCTGTAACCAAAACCTGTGAAGATGGTATCTAGATACGTTTTTCCAAATGGAACCATGCAGCAAAGTTCATTCCAGGACAAAGCCTTATTGTAGTAAAGTGATGACCACATCATCATCTTTTCCTTGCCAAAGCATTTCACCTTCAAAATGAACCAGACCATGTTTTCTGGCTCTTAACAAGATTCCCACTACTTTATTGGAAATAGTCACGTATGTTTCAAACAGCTGCCCGAATGTCACACTCACGTGTCCATCTTCTCCCACCTCTCCAGTTCTTCTGATGATCAAGCACAGCTCGTCTACTTCCCTACCCACGTGTGAGTGAGCATCCTTCCCTCTCTGCTCTGTCCGAGACCCCTCAGGGGGTCTCCCGTAGGTAGGATCTCCTCTGTGAGTATGCGCAGGTTTAGATGCAAGCCTGTCATCACTGCTGAACGGATTCTTCCTCTGATACTCGATGTGATCCTCTGCCCAGGTCTGCCAGCTTTTCCTCAGGTCACCCACTGCACTGGTGGCTTTAGCACTTTGCCCTTTGTCTCCTTCCATTTATTGAAAATATTTTATGGCACTCAAGCAGGAAACGAATCAGTGACTGGCTGTAACTGGGGTTCCTATGTGGACTGTCAGCTGTGAAGGAAAAAACAACAAATCAGCCTGATATTTTTTGGAAGAGTTTTGCCCGAGTGAGAGGCAGGGCTGCTGAAAAAGAGCTTAAATGTCTGAAGACTTTAAGTTCACTCATAATTCTACAGCAATGAAGAAAGTAAAAGTGATTCAGCTGAAATTCAGAAGTAATTTAGGAACA
Source organism: Drymodes brunneopygia (assembly GCA_013400955.1). Taxonomy (NCBI): domain Eukaryota; kingdom Metazoa; phylum Chordata; class Aves; order Passeriformes; family Petroicidae; genus Drymodes; species Drymodes brunneopygia. The sequence goes on along the minus strand of VZTZ01028236.1, from coordinate 432,897 downwards.
CAGGGCAGTAAATCATGCTTACAAGGTTATACAGGGCTCCAGCGGTCCCGCAGTTACCGAGCAAACCCCGCCGCCTCCGTGCAACACAAACATAGCGCAGTACTCACTCTTCTTGCAGTGACGCCTTTTCAAGAACTTTATCCTGGTACCCGGCAGCCCCGCTGGCTTCCCAAACAATCTGATGCAGTGCTGGCTGAGCTGGGGAGAGACCAAACCATTCCCCCAGCGGCAGGAGCCGCACACCAACCCATGCACAGGGGTGGGAAGCCGCTCTCCTGCCTGAACGCCGATTAAAGGTGGACAAACCCACGCCGTGCCGACAAGGTTCCCTGAGGCTGCGAAAGTTATTATGCACAGAAGATATTATCTGGAGCCGAAACGACAAAACATGCTGGGAGCAGGGGGATTTTCCTCGCCAGACACTGCAAGAAGTAAAAATCCAGTTAGCGAGCGCATCGCTGTCTGCAACACCCTATTTAGTGAAGAAGACAAGGGCAGAATAGATTGTTCTCCCTTAAAAGGCTGCTGTGCTGCACAGCCATGTCTGCCGGCTCCATCCGCGGGCACGCAGAGGTGCAAGCGCCTCACCGCGCCCGGTGCGCGGCTGCCCACCGCCTACGGCACTCCATGCGCCTGGATTATGGACGGTCTGTGCAGGACGCGGTTATTCTGGTGAATTAGGGACGGACTTTTACACCCCTGCAGGGATCTGAATGTGCTACTGCCATGTCTTTGCTGGGTCGGATCGTCCACCTGTTGAAATACGCAAACCGGAGTTTTCAGGTAGCACATCAGTAGGGCTGATACTTTCACGGACATTTGAAGTAAAAACACAGGATTGGTGCTTGGTTTTCTACAGGGAAATGGACAGAAATGCAAATTCTGAGCAGCTTAACAACTGAATTACAGATTGGGTTATTTCTGTATTTTGAAACTTGTTTTAAAAGTAAGATTTCATGGGCATTTGCCCACGTTGGTGCTGTTGCACATGAACCCATGAGGAGGGACAGGATTCCTGAAATTCCCCAGCAGAACCTGCAGGTCAGTCAAAAAGCACTTGAGTTGCCTCTGGATGTAGAAGAGTGCACGGGGTGAGCACAGAATGGCAACACAATCACCACAGAAGGGAATTGGGAATAATAAGCAACAGCACACATGAAATAATGGCTTTTCATTCATGGTCTCTCACTTTTAAATTGAAACTTGTGACTGTTGTATATTACTGTTGTTATATTTTTTGCGAGAGGAAGGTGGCTAATTCTAGTTTCCTGGATAAATTTCAAGTTGAGTAATTACACTTGCTGTATATTAAATTCCCTTGAAGGCTAAAAAGTGTAAATTTTCTTCCTTTCCCTCCCTAAAAGAGTTATGTAATGTTTTTAAGATGACTCCCCACATCCACACCAACAAGCTGCTTCATTCTCCTCCGTGGCATTATAGGAATGTATGTTCCGTTTCCGAACACAGAATCTGAAAAGCATTTTGTTTTTATGTCAGAATCAAATACTCTGTAAATCTTACTTAGTAATGTACATTCACTTTCAAACTAAGTAAAGCAACAGCTATACGCTGCCAGAGATTTTGCATGGATCCTGAAGTCAAAAGCAAGAAAAACCCAAGGTTTTTTTTAAAGTCTTCTGTAGGAAACAGCATCCCTGAAAAACAAGTATTCACCTTGCGAGAACTGATAGCAATGCCCCGAAGGTAAAGCAGTGCAGATAAAGTAAGCAAAAGCCAGTTTCAAAGAGATTAAGCTTAAAAATAATACCAACAACCCCATCTAAGGAGTTTTTAAAATGGAAACAATACAGCTAAGAAATTTAAAGTGAGACAGATAGGAAAAATAAAAGCAGATTTCTTCCACTAAAGCTCTCTATCAATTCCAAGATTCTGTAAGCAGCCTCAGGCTCGCAGGGTATGTCAGCAGTTCAGCAATGCGTTTATTGCTGGGTCTCAGCACTCAGCTACTGAGCTGAACAAGCTGGATCCACATCTACCTTTTCTTTCTCTTGTAGGAAGCTCACGTTTAGCTGCCAGGTCGCTTTAGATTGCTTTTTTGTCAATCATCAGGGCTAAAGCTTCACAGTAACCTCAGTTTTGATTCCTGCAGGAAGGGATAACTGGAGAAGCTGCAGGATGAGATTATGGAGATGCATAAAGAAGGTGTCCTGTGCAGTGCTCACAGGTCATGAACAAAATCTTAGCCATGTAGAAAAAAAAACACCTGTCCAAAATCAGCACATAAAACACAGAACATGAGTTCAGTGCTAAGCTGGCCTGCTCCTAATAACCAATTTACCAAAATCTGGATAAAACCAACCTTTCAGATCAACACAACAGGGAGATCAGTGACTACAGGATTAAAATTATCAAGACTAGATATTATAATAAAACATAAACCGCAAGACAAACCCTTTTTGCCCCTCTGTCGGACCGTCACACCTCTGCCCTTTCCTGGGAATGTTTCTCTACCTGCTCCGACACCCACGCCGCCGGCGCTGACCTCCTTCCCACGGAAAAAGGAACGCGACTCCTTTGGCATCTGTTAATTCTTAATGTTATTTAATGCTCCAGATCCTTAAATGTGGCCGGGAGAGGCCGCAGCGCGCCCCTGGCAGTGAAACACCCCTGAGCGAGCGTGTCCCCAGTGTACACGGAGTTATTTATAAACCACACGCAGGCACTCCTGCACCGACACGTGGCGTGCATGATAACGCACACCCAAAATACAACCACAGGGAGGATGAGAAGGAGATGAAATGAGCGGTAACTCCTGAAGAGTCCGCGCAGCCCCTGCCCCGCTCCCGGCGCCCCTTGGCCCCGGGGGTCTCTCCGCCACACGCCCCTTCCCGGCTCCTCCCGCCATCCCGCCCCTCGCTGCCGGCGGCGCATGCGGGAGGCGGGGGATGGCCGGACATGGCGCTGGCGGGCCCGGCGCTACGGCGCTACTTGCTGCTGCTGGCGCAGGAGCACCTCGAGTTCCGCCTGCCGGTGAGCGCTGCGCGGGGCCGGGACCGGGGATGGGACCGCGGCTGCGACCGCGCCCGGGGCCGGGTGTGGCGCTGCCCTCCCCTCCCCTCGCCTCCGGGGCGCTCCCGGTCAGCGCGGCCCCGGGAGTGCCGGGGGAGCCGGATCCCGGCGGGGGTCACCTCTCTCCGGGAGAGCCGGGGGCTCGGAGCGCCCGGGGCCCCTTCCCTCGCCGCTCCCCGCGTCCTGTGGGAAAGGACCCCCAGGCGTGGGACTCCCCCTTCCCGCTCCTGCCCCAGGCTCGGGGCGGCCTCCGCGTGGTGGCTTTGAGGCAGCACTTCCCTTGCCGCTCGCTTTTCCAGAGCCTCTGGGGCTAGGAGAGGTTGCTCGCAGAGTACCCGGGGCTCCGTGTGAGAAGCGGAAGCTGCGGTTACTAAAATGCTTTTATGTTTTTGGCTTTGGTGACTTTTGAAGTTTGTTTAAGTTATACATCAGCTCCCGCCAGGGTGCCCTGGGTGCAGGAGCGGCTGGTGCTGCCCTGGGCACACGCCAGGGCCTGTCTCGATGGGCTGCACGGGGAGCTGGTGCAGTCACCTCCCTGCAGGTGCTAAAGGAAACACTCTGGATGTGGTACTCAGTGCCATGGTCTGGTTCACAGGGTGATGTTCCCTCATCGGTTGGCCTGTTCCACGTTACAAAATGTTTAATGTGTCTTGAATAATTTATTTTTCTTGTTTTCATTAAGGTTTTCTTCTGCGCATTGCTTTTTCCCATTTGCTTTGTGGAACTGGAACCTGAATTTATGTATTTATGATCAGTCCGATTTTTCTTTAGGCAAGGTCATTGGATGAAGTAAAAATAAGATGCTGCATAGGTAACATAGAAAGTTTTTCTTTTTATCACCAAGGTTTTGGTGACAATTGGTTGATACTGTGCTGAAGAAAGCAGCGCCACTTCTCTTTCCTTGTATTTTGGTGACTGCTCAGCTTTTTTGGTTTTCTGATGAGCTATGTTAGGGACGTGACTTGTCAAAAACTTAAAGAAAGAGCAAGGACAGATTTTTTAGCCAGATGATCTGCTGATCCTGGCCCTGGGTCAGTGTTACTAGTGAAAGATCATTATGTGAATTAGTCAGAAAAATATTTAAAGAAGAGAGTGGATAATACTGTAAGAGGAATATTGTTGTGAGAGTCTTGGTCTGAACAGTAAACATTGTGATGAAAGAGAAAATGCAAAACGGTGGGGTTTGATTACTGGAATTCGTCTGACCTTTGCCACTGAATTCTGATTTTACAGCAGGAAAGTCTTAATTTTTTTCAGTTCATGAACAGTACATACAATCTGAATGAACTTCTGCCCCATCCACCATCTGCATTAGAATTTGTGTTATGCTGCCCTTTCTTTTCTTTTCTTTTTTTATTTCTTTATTACAGTGGTTAATTATTCTAAAGCCCGACCTTTATATTTTCACTTTAGGAAATAACATCATTGCTCTCACTTTGTGGTGGACAATTCAGTGGTGAGCAGGAAATTCGTGTAAATGTAAGTGAGGACCAAATATTTTACTTGAGTATGTGTATGGTATGCAAGTATGTTCCTTACAGTATTTTTGTTAAATTGAGGCAGCTGAATAAATATTGAAGTTTCTTAGGAAAATCAGGAATCTTCCCGGAACTGAGGACTTCTCAATTTCAGTAATGACTCAGAACTGAAAAAAAAATGCACAAAATGCACCTCAGGATTCACTTACCAGCTTGAAAAGAAGCAGTGCCATCTGCTGGGAGGCTCTCCTTGCTTTTTAGAATATCTAAACCGTGAAAACACTCACCAGCAGTTTGGAAATTGGTGTTTGCCTCTAAATCAATGAGACAGAGGAATGCAGCTAGGAAGCCGTATGATTCTGGTCTCAGTGCTTGGTCAGAGAATGTTGTTGGGATTTAGTTACTGCTTGTGTATTATGAGGTGTTCCCAGTCTTTAGCGGATGAATAATCAAGAGAAGGGCAAACAATATTTTACCAAGCCAGTTATATTGGCAAAATTAAATGCGTAACAGAATTTCTCAGACAGTCAAGCTGAGCAAACAGTTTTGTCTCGAATTAATTAGTTTATCCCCACATTCTCTGTATGATTAAAGGTAACAAATGTATATGTATTGTTAATTTTTTTGATCTTCAGCGTGTATGTTTTGTTTTTATAGAACAGAATTGTGTAGTTGTGTAATTCATGTGACATCTTCCAGCCAGGTATTTGCATCACTTACCTTCTCTTGATTGCAGTCTCCCTTTTGGATTCTGAATATTCCTTCAGAAGACATGGCCAGGGGACTAATGAAGCGGACAGTATGTGCAAAGTAAGAGATGAAAAATCTTGTAAACAATAACATAAGCAGTGGAATTTTGTTCTGTTACGGCAAATATCAATTTTATATGGAGTCATAAAATTAAGAGTTTCTGATTCCCTCTAGAACTGGGAAGGTGTAACTGGAGCCTGCAGGATTCCTGTAGGATTGATTATGTAGCATGCCTGTCTTCTTTACTCAGCATATGATCAATTCAGGGTCTCAAAATGGTGTTTGTCACTCCAGAGACAGTACTTGTAGCATCACTCATGTTTTATGTGCCTTGTATAATGCTGAGTTAGTGGTTTGTTCTAAAATATGTATGGAATTAAAAGATAAAACCAAAGAAAAAGATAAAAGATCTGTGAAAACTGACAGTCATGTTTGGAAGGGAAAGGTTGTGTCAGCCTCCTGTAGTGCTAGCATCTGAGCCTTCAGCCCAGACTGCTGAAGCAGAGGTTCCTTCTGGGAAATTCAGGAGCACAGGAATATGCTGGAGAGTGATTGTTCTAGCGGGTCCTTTTTAGAGGTGTCTGAATAATGTGCTTTCTAGTGAGGCACACAAGAGAGGCCTTCAGGTATGGTTCAGGATGAGAAGCAGCGCAGATGTGTTACATCTCTCTGACCGTGCTAAATTTGTGGTGTCTGTGCTGGGTTCTTCAGACCTTGGGCCCCTCTGCAGAGTGTTGCATAGTCCCTGATGAGTGCTTGTTGTGTCAGGTATTCAGTTTTACCTACGTCTTGAGCTCTCCACTCTTGCCTAAAGAATGGAGCACTGCACTTCAAAAAGCAGCTGCAGGCAGCTAAGAAAGTGTGACAAAACAGCTTGCAGATGTTCTGCACACCATGCTCTCTCAGCTAATGTATGCTGATTTCATATAGAAAGCATAACTAGCCCATGGCTTATTTTTCTAGCCTACTCCTGTTTGTGGGGAGATGTGTTAGTTTTAGAATAAGGTCCCTGGAGCACCTCCATTGCAGTCCTAATCAGTGCGAAAATCTCTGAAGCTTTTGGTGCATGTTACCAAAGAAAAGCATCAGTGAAATACCAGCCTAGGAGAAAAAATAAGCTTGTCCTTGTTACAAACAAAAATTTAAACATTTGCCAAGAATTAAATGCTGTGCTTCAGTACTCCATGAAGTAAAGCCTAAATACATTGGCAAGAAGGTTAAAAGGAATAAGTATCTGTAAGGCATTTTCCCTGCTCTGTGTGACTGCACTCCAAAAGACTTTGTAATTTCAGGTCTATATTTGAGCTGTGGGGCCATGGAAGATCTGCAGGGGAGCTCTATGCATCTTTGAAGAACTATCCTACAGACAAGATGGTATACGTATAAGAATCTGGATAATATGGTTTCTTAAACCCACTGAGTAGCACTGCATCTCCACTAATTAAAGCGTCTTTACCTTTTTTTTTCAGCTTCCATATCTACAGTCAGACTCTACTTACAAAATACGTATTCATACATTTAATAAAACACTGACCCAAGCGCAGAAAATAAAAAAGATTGATGTAAGTAGATTGTTAAGAAATCTTTGTTTAGTTTAATATATTCATCTGGTTCTTATTCCATGTTATCAGTGTATTTAAGTTTCTTGAAGGTCTTAAAGAAGTTTATGGCTCATGTCTTATCAGGCCTAAATGAGATTTTTGTGTCTGAGTTAACATTCCCTCAAAATCTGTGACTTCTTTTCTTTCCCCTCTAAGCTGACAAAGCCAAACAACTATCACTGCTGATTTCAGCCCAGTGTGCTGGGGAAACTGAAGCTTATTGCTGAAAACTATAAGATTCAAATGGCAAGAATTAGGTGCTGGATTCTTGGAAAATCTGTTATTTGATCCCGTTATTAGGCTTTTATTGTTGCAGAGTGCAGAGCGAGTGACTTCAGCTGTAAGCTGTGGATTGCGTGCTGATCTCCTGTCATCATGCTCTTGTCTGTACTTGTGCTCTCTTCCTAAATATATCAGTATTTCAATAAGAAAATTTTTCCAAATTACTGTTTATTTCTGCTCTTCCACATTCTATTTTGGCAGCTATTTATTAAATTTATTTAATTTACAGAGACTGAAATTGTCTGTATTACTTGTGGCTATTTTTTTCCTGTTTGTTCTGTTTTTGTGTACATGAAATAATGCTAAGTATGTAAATTGTTGTAGCTGCACATCACTGAAATTTCACATCCCGTTGTTCATCGTCAGTGTTATTTTTATAACTTGAAATTTTCATAATTAATATGCACAGTTAATTTCCTTTAAAATTGAGTTCTGTTCAGTCATTAAAAAGTGTTATGGTTCCTGATTTCTAATCCTAATCATTTGAGCTGTTTTTGTTGCAAGAAAGGCATTTCAAAAGCCTAGAAAAAATGAATGTACTTTTTAATACTAATATACCATTTCTCACAAGTGAAATTGTGGTTTGTTTTTTTTTGCTGGTTTTTTTTTTGGTTGGTTTTGGTTTTTTTCTTGGGGGGGAAGGTACCTATTTTAAAAAAAATTACCTTGTTTGTTTTGACTCTGTTTTTCTTTATTGCATAGGCCCTTGAATTTCTGCCGTTCAAAGGAAAAGTAAATTTAAAGAATCCAGAGCACATCTTTTGGATTTTGGAAGATTATGGAATGAACCCAAACGACATTCCAGAAGAGCCCATTCATCTGTATTTTGGTAGATGGGTGCGTGAGCATGCTTGCTTCAGTTCTTACAAGCTTGTATTTTCAGGAGAGTGTACTTCAGTTTAAATGTAAAAAAATGTTTTGACTTTTAATAGAAGCAGAAAATACAACTGCCTGAATCTGTCATTGCATAATACTCTGAAGCACGTCTTGGGAGTCTTCAGTGCGACTCGGAAAAAGTGGCTTTACTGAACAATTTAGATGTGGAAAGAAATGAAGTTGTGTCTGGGAATACACTTTTGTCTCACCATCCACTGAGAGAACTCACCACAGCAGTGAGACTGCACAGCTGGCGTGGTGTGTTACATTTTTTTGGAGCCAGCTGCAGCTGAAAGCACCTGTTTCAAATACATAGAAAGATGTACAGAACTGTAGGTGGCTTATGGCCCTGCTGAGTGCCATCAGCCTCACTGGAGCATTTTGTAAATGCTTCGTGTGATCCTGGCAGACACCCTTATGGAAAGGTGCAGACTGTTCCCTGAGGCTTTGAACATCAGTGAGTCCAGCCCACAGAGAGGTACCTGCCCGAAAGAACACTGACAGTGTAGAAAGAACCAAGTACAAACACTGTCTGGAGCCTGTCATCTGTGGTCTTTACTACAAATGTTCTGGCCTGTTGGCCATATGCACTCTAAATCTGCTGCATTATTAGGATATCCTGAGGAAATTTGATTTGGTCTTTTCATGTTTTTGTGAGGAAAAAGTGGCTCCTCTAAGGATATCTCCCAGAATGACACTAGCCACTGATGGGAATATGTGCTTGTAATGTTCTGGGTGAAGGGCAGCTGGAAGGAGGGAGAGCCACTGCAGAGGTTATACAGCTATGGTCAGTGGCTTGTTTACAGAGAAGCTAGAGATTCAAGTGATCTGTTAGGGCCTCTGAATATTCTCCATGTCTGTGATTAATGTGCAAGCACCCTGAGTTATGACAGTGCTGCAAAACATTGCAGCTGTTGTCCCATCTATGCTGAATTCCTGAAGTGTTTAAAATAGAGTGAACCAACCTGAAAAAAAATAGGCAGGTGTGTTTTGTTAACCCAGTAAGACTGATGCTGAGCAGAGGTGGGGGGAATAGTGTTGGATAGTATTTGAATAACGTACTTTGGAAATCTGTTGTAGAAATGTTAGCATTTGGTCCTTGTTTGCTTTTCCCTTAAATTCTGATTTGTCAATATTATCCTAAATTTAGATTTTTGAGTGGGACAGAAATGCCAGTGAAGAAAGAAATTCTGTATGACCTTAAGCGTCTGTGTGTGTATGTGCACGCGTGTGTTAACATGCATTTCTAATCATATTTTTGAAATCCTTTTAACTCTGAATTGCCAGGAATTGTTTTTCTGATGCTTAGAATAATAGTGAAGTTACTCTAATTGTAATTTCTTTGAAAGACTTTTCTCTCTAAAATGTTTGTATATTTTTGACCTCTGTCTTGAAGAATTTACCCAGGTGTTGAAGCAAGATAGCTGTTGCTTGGGAAGAAGTCTGTCATATTTTCAGACGTCAGAAAGCAAGGTGATGTGTCATGAAGTGAAGTTACCTGGTTTTGGATGGTGTCACTTAAGCAAGTCTGCTAGCCTGTCTGTTTATATCTTGTATCCAGGACCTGACAGGGCTTTTAAATGTTTCAACAGATTGCAGATGGCCAAAGAGAGCTCATCGAATCCTACAGTGTAAAGAAGAGACACTTTATTGGAAATACAAGTATGGATGCCTGCCTCTCTTTCATCATGGCAAACCATGGAAGAGTAAAACCCAATGACATGGTATATGATCCATTTGTTGGAACAGGTATATATATTTTTTTTCAACTGGTGGGTAAAACTGGAGGGTTGTGTTAGTGCTTGCACCAGTCTTTTACCTGTTGTCGTGATTTCTGGTGCCCAACTGATACTTGAGATGATACCAAAGGCAAAATGGTGTTTATAAAATTAATGGTTTGTTAACTTGAAAGGGATTCTGGGGGAAGAAGACCAACTGCCAAAGATTCAAACAGTTTATTTTGCACTTTTAAAAAGTCTGTCTTCACTGTTGTGTTTTATGCCACGTGGCCTAAACACCAATCTGTGTGTCATGGACTGCTTAAGATCAAAGTGACCAAGCATGGGAATTTGGCTAGCACACTTCCTGCAGTCGCTTTCAGGATATTGGGAAGAGCAGCATTTTAGAGCTGTCTCTTTATGGGAGTGCTGAGGGCACTTCTGGTCATACAACACAACATAGTAGTGGTGAGGTCATAGCAGCATCCTATGAGGAACGCTTTGTTGTGCCATTTCAGCCTGTCGTCAGGATAATATTGCTCACACAAGGTATCCTTCCCCAGCTGAACTTTTCTTATTTTTACCAGGAGGGGGAGCTTTTATTCCACATATAGCTGTGCATGGCATAGAAATACTTTTTGCCTCAGGGAAACTGAGTTGTACATGAAGTAGCTGATCTATTGTGTCAGCTTGTTTTTTAATTATATAATTAAAATGCTATCATTATAGCAGAGTATATTGTGTTAAGCCCTCCTGGCTGCCAGGGCACTGCTGACTCATGTTCAACTTGCTGAATTTTAATCAAGATGACCACATGTGAGATACATAGGTTTAAAAATACTTACATTAATTGGAAAATGGAGAAAAATCACTGCAGGGCGGTTAGGGAGAGAGAAGACAGCACTAATAGGGTCACCAGTAGGATAAATTCTTACTAGCACTTGTCTTCTCTGTGCTGTAGATATAATATTTTCAGGAACGGAAGGGTTCGGTCAACTCTTAAGTTTTTGTCTTAAATTTTTGTTTATATGTGACCTGATTTCTTTCATGCACAGTAACACCCTATGAAATTTTCTGCTCTTCCTTGTGCTTGTCCTTTAAAAGGTTCAGGAAATTCTTCTACTTACCTCTTAGCAGTTGATTTCATTTTGGTGTCTGTATCTTTTTGTCTTACTATCTGCTACTTAATCACAAAAAAATCTTCTAACTTAAATCACAAAAAGTGTCTGAGAGCATTCTTTCTCTTGGGAGTGAAAATTGAAGAAAAATAAAAAGGAAGCATAAAGAAAGAAGAAAAAATCACATCAAAATGATGAAGCAATAGAAATTCAAGATAAATGTGTTTCAGTTCAAAAGGTAGCATATACATAATTCTCCCCAAATTGCCTAGTGGTTTGAATTGCAATTTTAAATTTTTTTTTCACAAGATATTTGGAATATAAAGGCTAGAGATTACAGGGCATACTGCAGATACTGGGTGGTATGCCATTTGTCAATAGAGTGTATTTATGACTAAATAACAGTGGCTTTTGCACTTACTTCTATTGAGTAAAGGAATTTCAGTTGTCTCATTGAGAACCTTCAGAAACTTTTCAAGATTGTCAATACAACAGTGCCCAGTCACTGGAGTTTCTGGGAAGTGAGTTGGAGTTGAGAGTGATGCAGTGATTTTGAGCTGATGGGTTTGGAAAAACATGTATTCAGAATCTGAGGAGCATTTTGAAGAACTGCAGTTCAGACTTCTTTATCAGTGCAACTTTGTTACCTGGCTGTGTTTCTGCCTGGCTTTTTTCACTGAAAAAGTGAATAGTACCAAACCAGAATGGCCTTGCAAAATAGTTCTTGCTTGTTGGAAACAAACTGGTTTTTGCTGCATAAGCCAAATCACAAGTCTTTCACATTAGTGTAAGAATGGAGAATTGGCATTTTTCCTTGAAATATAAAGTGCTCTTTGACCAGGCTGGCTTTTAGAAGACTTGATTCCCCTTTTTATTGTCTACCAGAATTGGAATGGCCAAGACTGTGTTTTAAATTTCCATAAACTGTTTAGATATTCTTTCCTCCGTGTTGGGCAGAAGGAAGCCTGGAAACTTCTGGAAGAATAAATCAAGTCTTTTACCTGAATATTTTGTGCTTGCTCCTAGACAGTCAGTTTGGGTTATCTCTGTAATCTTGTTGATTGTACTTTTGGAAGATACTTGTGATACTGTGTAGTTGCAAATGACAGGAATTTTTTTTCTTTGACATCCTGGAGGACCAGACCTCATCTGTGCTGAAGAGGTGAAGGAATAGTGTGTGATAGAAAGGCATGAAGTTCTGTGCCATCATCATTCTGCTAAAAGTCACTAGGGACAGAGTGATTCCCTGATTAACCCTTTGTATGTGTCTGTTTCATATACTGATCAAAGAACTGGCCATGTTAAGAGTATTTAAGTATTCACACCCCTTCTGTGTGAACACAATTGAGCTAGTACAAGCTGAGATTTATTGAAAGCTGTAAATTAATGATTTCCAAGCTTCTTCTTTTTGCCTGTGATTATAAGTATTCTTAGATGGGCAAAGGACTTTCTTCTTACTTTTTTTATAGGACTGGGTGGTATGCCATACTTGGGGTCAGGGCTAGCTAAATTTGTCTTGACCCTCTTGATGTACTGCCCATCTGTTCTGAGGGATTGCAGCCAAGAAGGGAAATGGGTGATTCCTTTGGGGTGAGTAACCTTGTTTTTCCCTGATCCATTTCACAAGAAAAAGCAGAGGAATTCTAAAGGTTTTTTGTTTTCACTCACCATTGGTTTTGGTGTCGTTTGTTACCATATGGTGCAGAAGTTTTCAGGTGCACACAGGGCACATTAGGGGTTTGCTAGTGCTCAGTGGGTGGTTCAGGACAGTGCAGCCACCTGAGGTGCTTCTTTCCACACTCCTGCTGAGTGCTGGCTCCTAGCCAGCTTGCACATTGTCAGCCCTTCATCCTGCAGCAGTCATCCCCTTTATTTGGCAGGACTGTTGACATCAGTGGGGTTCACAGCCTTGTTCTCAGTTGCTGTTCTGTTCTAAACCATTCTGGTAGCCACAGACCTCTTAATTAATAACTTGACCACACAGGTGTTGGGTCATCTCCTGCAGTCTGTTGTTTCATTTGGAAGCTGTTGAAAAGATAAAGTCATTTATTCTTTTCTGTGGGCTGTTCAGCTGTTGTGACGTTTCAAGGGGAATTCACACCTTTTTTTTGGTAGGGTATTTTTTTATTTTTAATTAGGTAGGTGGGTCACAATAGCGGTAATTGAAAAACTGGCTTTAATACAGAATAAGTGCACTGGTGAAAGCACTGACAAATAGGCAGCCTACTCACAGAAAAATGCATTTGTATGTAGTTTTCACACTTCAAAAGAATTGCAGAAACTTTTTTTATATTTATAATTTTTTATATTTATGTTGTAGATATTTACATTTGTAAGGCTCTTGACCATTGTTTCTTATATTATGGGAATGGCCACCTTATTACAAGCTTGATTTTTAGACACAGTCAAAGAAACTGGCTTTGAGAACAGACACAGTAGAGCTGCCATTTGTTCGATGATGGTTTTTCAGGTTGTTTAACAACAATTTGAAAATCTGCTCCTTGCAAAGTTGAATCAAAAGTTTTGGTTCATGTAATGGTTAAAGGATCTTACTGCTTAAAATACAGAAAACCGTAAACAAAAGTGCTGAGCAATCTCCAGAGATAAGGAGTGACATAGGGTATATCAAGATAAGGAAAATGATGTAGAGCAGACAAAGGACTTAGTGTTATTATGTCTGATTATAATTACATAGTGATTCTAACTGGTTGATAGTTCTACTTCTTTTTTTAATGTTTGTTTTGGGTTTTTTTCTTTTCCTTGGGTCTAGTGTGCTGCTGGTGTAGGCTCCTGAAGTTCCTGAGGAAAAAAACCTAACACAGGTGTCATTTATGACAAAAATTTATACTTTTCCTCTTTTCTCTCCTGTGTAGGTGGCCTTCTAATCTCCTCAGCACATTTTGGGGCATATGTTTGTGGTACTGATATAGATTACAACACAATCCATGGACTAGGTACGTTACATATTTCTAAGCCACTGAAATCTTACTCTCTGGAATTTAGGAATACTGATGATAGCAGATGATACTTAGTAGATTTTAAAGCAACATTTATCTTCGCAAGATTTATTTGGTCATTCACATGTATGCTAATTAAGATATTATCTTATTTTTAAGCAGGAAATATTTTTTTAAAAAGAATAATGAAGACCAAAACAAAGTTGCAAATAATAATTACCACAACTCTGTGCTCTTTTAACCTGTGATATGGGAAGCTCCTCAAAACCTAACCCAGGAACCCTAATCTCATTCTCACTTCTCTGCAAATATGCAAATTATATTTGACCTAGTGGACAGCGTTGTGACTGGTGGATGGAGAGAGCATCTTGCAGACCAACATTTCTTTAAATGTGTTCTTTGACACCCTATACAGATGGTGCAGCAGAACTTTTGTCATGTATTTTCGTTTTTCCTTACTACTTGTGAAGTTTATTGCAAGTACTTCTGACAGAATTTTTTGGTGACATTTAATTATTTTCCTTTAATTTAAATGGTAGACTATATGAAAGCTTTTCTTATGTGTCGAGTGTGGTTTTTTTTCCCCCCCCTTTCCATTCCCCTCCCAGGCAAGGCAAGCAGAAAGAACCAGAAATGGAGAGGACCTGATGAAAATATCAGAGCTAATCTCCGACAGTATGGCTTAGAGAAATACTACCTTGATGCACTCGTTGCTGATTCTTCAAGACCAATATGGAGAAAAGGGATGTTGTTTGATGCAATCATTACAGACCGTGAGTTTGCCTTTCGTCGCCCAGTAACAATGACTAAAACATTATTGCCTATATACATTGATTAAATGTCTGGACAAGTGCTCAGGTCTGCAGCTTCTGTCTTTCCAAAGATGATCATTGGGAGCAGCACTATGGAAATTGGATTTGCATTTGATGTCTCTGCATGTATTTTAAGGGTAGTTATAAATGTGTAACAAAGCTGGCAATAGCACTTCCTTCCATAGAGAGAATGTTATGTTCACTAGCAGAAATCAATATGGCTGAAAATCGTCCTTTGAAGAAGTCTCCTTCAGTAAAAGCATAACATGATTGATGCATAGAGACTTCTTATCAGAATGGCCTGTATTGCTGTTGCCAGCACATTGGAGTCTGCCGTGCATCTCTGATGGACTTCTGGAGACTTGTATTAAGTGCTTAACATAATGCTTCCAAAGAGCAATTTTAATGTGTTTCCAATACACTTAGCTACTGGAAGCAGAAGCAGTTTGAAAGTATCCTCTGCTCTTTTAGACACCTATGTACTAAACACCATTTGTCTTCTATCAGAGGGAAAAGAAACCAAGGGAATAAATGAAAGACCTTGATACAGCAATTTCTGATCTCAAGTGTTGGCTTTTACAATGACACATTCGTATTAATTAGGAATTGGAAGTGTGACTTTTCTTTGTGGGTTGCTTGCTAACTTTTATTTGGCCTGTTTGGCAACAAGACAGAATATTAATATGGACTTAGAACTGAGTGTGAAACAATTTGTAAAACTTCTGCAATGGTTGCATTGCTGTTTCCACGATGCTGAAACAAATCTCACAAACTCTGATGTTTTGAACATGAAATAAGTATGTTATGCTATTAGAAATGTGCAAAAAACGTATGAGAAAAAGCCTTCTCTGGTTCTTATGTGTGAGAATTACCGTTTGTGTAATGTG
The DNA here is from genome assembly GCA_013400955.1 of Drymodes brunneopygia. Classification (NCBI taxonomy): domain Eukaryota; kingdom Metazoa; phylum Chordata; class Aves; order Passeriformes; family Petroicidae; genus Drymodes; species Drymodes brunneopygia. Next base: position 417,388 of record VZTZ01028236.1, on the reverse strand, counting down.
CTGACAAGAAATTCCAATACACTTCATTTTGAAAAAAGTGAATTAAGTGCTATAGGGGACATATTTGTGTCTGTCAAACAAAAAAGGATGGGATTATTTATCACATGTTGGAAATCTAAGTAATGTATTTTAACGAACAACACAGCATTGTGCTTTGTCATGTAGCAAACATGTAGGCTGCTAGAAGCTCTTACAGCTGAAGGGATTTCTTTGAAACAGCTTTAAAATAACTTTTTGGAGCAAGAAACTTCAAATAGATCTTGAAGAAATTTCCCTTACTGACTTGTACTTCGTAAAAGCTTTCCTTTACTTTTTTTTAAACTTTGTATAAGCCACGGTTTGTGCGCTGTTATGTATGTATGGTATAATTGTATGTTATTTGGACAGAGAGTTCTCATCTCTGCATTTTGCTTTTGCTTTGTCTAGCACCATATGGTATCAGAGAAGCTCCTCGCAGAATGGGATCACAAAAGGAAACAGTTAAGTCAGTTGAAAGAAGGTAGGCAAGCTGTCTCGTCTGTTGTAAAATATAAATGTCTTAATGGAAACCCAGTTGCAGTTTTAGAAATTTATTACTTCTTGATTGGCTGTCAGCAGTTAAAAAATGGTAGCAATTATACTTAAAGAAGAAAAACCCTTTTGTTGTATTTGCAAAAATACTACATCACTTCCTGACCTTCTCAATTTTATTCTCCCTCCTTATCCTTTGTGTGTGTTCAGATTTTGAATCCTATTTCTCACCATTGTGAGCCACCATTAGCTTGTATTTCCCATTCTCAGAAAGTTCTCTTTGGTCCCTGCAGGCTACAGAATCAGTCTAAAATGGAATACCTGTAATTTTGCCTTACCCTTTTTTCTTTTGCATTTTCCACTGCTCCTTCTCAGAGATACCGCGTGGCTTCTCCACTGCCTGGCTTTCCTTGCCTTCTGACTTTAATTCCTTTAGAAAGAGGCTGTGCAAAATAACTATTGCCAGCATACCTGTGATTCTTTTGACTCATCGTTAGTATATGTGGAATCAAAGAGGCACTTAGGGGGGAACTTACGAAGTTGCATTCCTTATAGTAGCAGTCTTACTCCTGGATTGTCCTAGGTAACTTTGCAAAGCTCAGATAGTGCTTTTGTGGTTTAGTGTATTGTTTTGCTTTTTTAGTAATAATAATAATAACAATAACAATAATAATAACATAATAATAATAGTTATTGTTATTAAAAATTTAGGATTTACCCATGCTTTTGTGTTTGTTGACACTGGTACATTTTCTGTTTAGCACAGAAAATCACTTCTTCGTTTCATCCAGTTACCATCTAAGTGACATCTTTTTTGACCTCTTGAAGTTTGCGGCAGAGTATCTGGTGATGGGAGGAAGATTGGTTTACTGGCTGCCCATATACAGGCCTGAGTATGTACTGTTGATTTCATGCTGTGTTGTGTGTCAGAATGGATGCTGCATTCTCACTGTTCATTTTGGGGCATAGTACAGCTGGAGCTTCCACAGTACCAGCACTTAAGAGTAATGTCCAGAGTTCATATTTTAAAACTGTATATGAGGGAAACCAATTTTTGTAACAAAGCTTTTGAATGGAGATAATTCCTGACTGTTAGCAAACAGAAAATGGCCTTTGCCTCTCACTGCAAATGCATACCCAGTGGGGTTGAGGTTTAAGCTTAAAAAGTTAGACTTTCAAAGGTCAGGTATATTTCTAAGACAGTTAGAAGCAACACTAGGATTAGTATATGTTTCTGAGTAGTTGCTAGAGGTCTGTAAAAATCATCCTTGGTTCTTTGGGATTTGACACTACTGATTTAGCTTTCTGCTGAGAAACAAATTCAAGTGACCACGAGATGGCAGTGAGAGGCAGGAAGGATCCGGGAGCAGCCCTGTTAGGAACGAGAGAGGCCAGCAGGGACTGCAGGATCCTGTCTGCTCGGACTGCAGCCTGGGATCAGAACTGAGTTCATAAGGAAAAACAGCTGTTCGCATGCCTTATTTCAGCATCTCTGTAGATTAGCTTTGAGGGGGTTTTTGTTCTGTTTTTCTAAAAATTTTTCACTGTCAAGTGAAGAGCTGAGGTACAGTAGCTGTTCCGAGGTGTCTTCCATATATGATGTGGTCTGAAGGTAGTTTTTACAGTATTGTGTATTTCTATGTACAGTCAAACTATACTGTTCCATAAAGTGGTGGTTGTCCCTGGTTTCACCATGGAAATGGCTCGTGGTAGTCCTGTATACCACATGCTGTTTTGAAAATTTGGAAATCAAAAGAAGGTCTTTCTGTTACATGTTTCTGTAACAGGAGAGTGCACTTAGTAGTTTGCATTTTTTAGTAAATGATAGAATTGGTATTGTAGGCCTTTTTTCTTATAAGACAATTCACAGACAAAGCAATGAATGCCACTCATAGTATTATAGCTGATTTTCATGTCAATAAAATCTCTTTGGCATTACTGAATTTATTTTGTTCATCAAGATAGAGCTTTTTGTCTGCTCATTGAACTTTGGTAAAAGCATGCTTCCTCAGTATGGCAGTGAAAAGTGTTTCACTTCAGATAACGTGGCAACAGCAAACTGGGGATCAACTTTAGTTGCTGTTTTGGGGAGGTCTAGTTGAGTTGACTCTTAAAAAGTAAATTTGTATATCCTACTATGACTTGAAATACTATAGTTGCTAGAATTAGCATAGAATAGTAAGATGGTCACTTTATATTCAGCTGTAGTAATGAATATGGGGACAAAAAAACAATTAAGTGGGGGAGAAGTTGCTTCCTGCTAACATGTTGCATTATCAAATATTCCTTGGCAACACCTGCCTTCAGTTTCATTTTTTGAGATCTTTGTATATTACCTTAAATTAAAGCCGAAATTGTATTGAATTTGATGTCTGTCAAAAATCTGTATTTCTTACTTGACATGTTTCTGATTTTTTACCTGAAAGAATGTAGAAGTACATTCATTAATGTTAACAGACAAGGCTTTTTTAACAAAGTGATAATGATCTCTCCCTCTGCAAGATAGCATCTCACTCCATAGTTTACTCTTTCAATCAGACATTGAAATCATTGTTGAGTCCAAATTCTTCTAATTCCATTAATGTCAGCCTTCTGTATGATCATGGGGAGAAACTTTTAAAATGTTGTGGCAGAGTGCCTACCTTTGTAAGAGAAATGGACAGTTTGATGGTACTAGATGCATCAAAAGTCTCGTGTAATAGAAAAAGCAGTTGAGAATTAATTTTGTTCTCCTTTGTCAAGTGTACGTTCTGACTTCACCTGGCAGAAGCAGATACTTGTTTCTACACGAGAAGTGACTGAAATTTAGTTTAGTGGTCTGGAAATTTTGGAGGACAGCAAAGAGGCAGTACTGTTTGAGTTTTTTCTTATTTGCAGATCTGTATTTGGTATTGAGTTACTTGTTTAGCAGCTCACTGTTATGTTAAGAAATGCCAAATTTTCCACCAGCACCTAGATGCGTCCTATTTTAAGATGTTACATTTGACTTCTCTTTTTCCCAGACCAGAACCTTTAATTCAGAAAATCCACCTCTTTACAGGAAAAATGTAAAGCTCCTCCTTTGTACCTTTTAAATTCAAGTCATAAGTATTAAGTTGTTCAGTTCTGCATTTTGATGTCTGGCCTCTGTTGACCACCAAACATTGGAGAATCATTGGATTTTGTACAAAATCATGGTCTCTAACAATACCAGAACCCATGTTCTGTGTTACCTTTTAGTAACTATTACATGAAAGCTTATTACAAAATCTAGGAATAAATGACTGACTGTGTTTCAGTAAATAGGACGGATATCTCATATTTAGCATACTAGCTGGCAAGTACTTCTTGCTGCTGTAGTCCCATGCAAAGCTCTTAAATTTTTAAATTTCTCTTTCAGCATTTGGAGAAAGGGAAGGAATGAAAGCAATCTAGAGAAAGCACTTTCTATATAGAAAATAGTGTGCTTATGAGGTGGGGCATTTAAATCACTGTACTTCTTCTGTAGATAGTAGCAATGTTGGCCTATAATTAAATCTTATCTGATGTTAAATGATAGTGGATTTTTTTTTCTTGTTAGAAAAAGTAATTATAATGAGATAAATTTGTAACACCCAAGTTTGAAGTTCAGGAATGTCGCTGTCTAATAAGAGCTGTCTTAATAAGATCTGAAATTGAAGTGCTAATCTGCTTTTCAGGAGCCAGAGTAAAGTCACTTGTTCCTGAAATTTCATATATGTTTACTGTGGAATATGTTTTTAAAATCACAGCTCTGACTGGATAAGTTATTATTCCTTGTTAGCTGAGATATTTTCTACTTGAGATAATACAGGCAGGCCTGTGTGTGCATACATTAACATAATTTAAATACATGTAGAAAACAGGGGGACAGCATCTCTTTACTGTGAGGTTTTAATTTATTCTACGCACTGCATGTCAAGATGATTGGAATATATGATGTCAAAACTCTGGAGCACCAATATCTGAATTTATTTAATCAGGTTAAAGTGCTTAATAACTTTCTGCTGTGAACCTTTTTGTGAAGAGTCTGTAAAAATTTTGTTTCAGATGCAAGTCTTCCACTTGATGAGCCTACAGCACTATGAATGTTTATTTCTTCCAGATACACAGAAGAGATCATTCCCCGCCATCCGTGCCTGAAACTTATTAGCAACTGCGAGCAGATGCTTTCCAGCCACACATCAAGGCGCCTCATAACCATGGAAAAGGTGAAAGAATTCAAGGTAAGCTTGAATCCTTGATCATATTGTTTAAAATAGTAGCTATTGCCTTCGTGACAAGTTCGTGCTATTCAGCATTTGATCCTTGCTTCTGTCATACTTTGGTTTTTATGTTCACAGTTAGAGCTTTTGTAAAATAGAGCAGAGATTTAAGGGACTGTTCTGGTTTTAGTTTCTTCCTTTTTTATTCTCAGTTTTTGGTAAATTCTTCATCCTGACAAAGTCCCTTGATAGTGTGAAAAAACTCTTTGAACTTACGGTTATTTGTGAATCCCATCCACAGAAGCTTTGCCTTAATGCTCAAGTTTGATTTCAAAGTGTATCTCAATGCCCAAGTAAATTCTAGGTATCTTTGTGGATCTTGCAGTATAGGTAAACCTTATTTAATTCTGTTACTTCGTCTTTAGAGTGGTACATTTTAGCTTTTGAAATCAAAGTTGTGACAAGTACAGCAAAGCACACTGTCTCTTTTTTCTGTTTTTGTTCTGTGACACACTAAGTGCCTCTCCTGAGGCATTGGGAACAGGGAATATTGCATTCAGGTCTCCTTTCCATTCTTGTTATGTCTATCACTTAAAACTGTTAAAAAAGATGCTAAACGCATGTGAGGCACATTCTTGATGAAAATGCACTCAGTGAGCAAGTGTTTTTAGTACATTCCTTGTCAGCTGGAGGAGCTGTTTCAGATGGCCGGAGATGCAGTCAGACTGCTGTGTCTGTGTGGTCCTTGCAGTAATGGCACATCAGGGTTTCAGTGCTGCCTTCATAATGCTCGTGGTGACTGCAGTTCTCAAGCAACACCTGAACTTTTGAGTTCAGCCTCAGAGCTGCCAGCTTCACCAGTAGCAAACCAGGAGGGTAGATGATGAAAGTTTTTGATATGTGTGTCTCAGGGTATTCAGGGAGGTTTTTGACAGCAGTTTTATTGCTACCAGTGCTGTAGGGTAACATATTCTAACCTAAAAAATACAACCACCCTTCTGCAAGCAAGCTTGTGTCATTTGTTACTCTCCTCTTGTGCATCACCTGTTCTTCAGTTCTTGGTTTGACAGGTTCATGTCTGGAAATGCTTAGCTCTGAGCACCTGAGACTAGTTGGCAGGCTTGCTGCTTAGGTAAGACTGTGCAAGTGCTTACTTTCAGTATTCCAGATGTCTGTTAGATAATTTAAGATACCAGAACCCATGTGTGGTTTCTGATGATCTAAAACTTACCTAGAGAAGAAAATGCATGTTGAATCCTTAGCTGCTGCCTGCTTGGCTTAGGACCTTGTTTTGGTGTCTGGGATTTCCCCACCCCAGTGTCACTTACCTGGAACATGTTTTTTCCTGTATTAATATCCTGAGCAACCTTTGATTTGGCTACTTGTGATTCACCAGGTATGATCATAAAATTCCATAGTTATACTTTCGTCTGCTTTTCTTTTTCCTAAGTGAAAGAGTAAATTTTTATGGATATGCCAAACATTTATGTTTCCAGACAGTTCCTGTCTGCTTTACTAAACTGGTTTGTAACAGGCCATCAGTTGCTTTTTAATTCAACTTAGTGCAGCACTTGCAAGTGGCTGAGAAATGTTACAAATCATGTTACTGACATAAAGCAGTTCTTCGGTTCCCCCAGTGTTTGCCACCAATAAGGAATTGCAGATTTCACCGCAAATTTTGATTTCGCTTTTAACACTTTAAATAAATTCTTAACAGAAGATTAATTCAGTTGGTTGCTGAAATTGATGGTGCAATTTGATTGGAATTGTTTGTATTCAAAAGGAGACCAAAGTGAGGTTAAGAAGTGAGTATGTCTAGGTGAAGTATTGCTCCATCATAAGAAATCATAAGCATGAAGATCATAAGTTGCATTAAAACCTCACAAACCTGGTATATAACTCACTGTCTTGTAAGCATCCAGTCTGTTCTTTTTAAGTTTACAGTGAAATTGTGCCAACTGGAAAAGGTTTCTTCCTGAACTCAGTGTTGATATGAAAAGGCTCTTCCACCATGTGCACGGTATGAGCAGAGGAATTGTTTGGTTTTTTTAATTACCATTTCAGACAACTTTTGCCACTGTTCCTCCCAGCACAGCATTCACCCCAAAACACACACTCCACTCCTGCCTCCCCCACAGTACATCTGCACACTATCCCCCCAAAACCCAGTGGTGGGTGGAGCAGGGGCAACTGCAGCCTCAGCCCAGAGCCCTATGTTCCTTCTTCCCTGTGAGGCATCCCACTTTTTTAATGCCAAGAGAGATGTCTAGGAATTACGTAGTAAGATGTAACAGAAAGCTTGACTGAAGAACAAACTGAGCATATGATTGTCCAGGAAGGGCCTATGAAACACCAGGCACACAAACCCACCCTGCTGAATGGGTCAAGCATTTCCATGGTCAGTTCAGAGTTGTTGGTGTAGAATTTTTCCTACTGAATTTAGCCGTGTCTGTTGCTGGATATATGACCCTGCTGTCCCTGATTTGGTAACTGCTCCATTTTGTTTATAGCTGTATAACATTAGCACAAGTGGTTTCTATAGCTACTGTCCAGCACCAGATGTAGAGTGGTAGGAAGCAGTGATAAGGCTGGGAAGACTTTTTTTTTTAAACACAACCTAAATATAGGTAATTACCTTGAAGCTGAACTGGGGCATGCTAGATTAATAAAAATTTTTAGAATGTCACTTAATATTTGCCTAGATTTAAAGGAAAACAAAATTTTATTGTTATCATTCATCATCCCCTTCTCTTCCACCTCTTCATTATTTGAGATCTTTAACACCTATTATAGTGTTTTCTTTAGAACAAGTAAAAATTGTTTAATTTAAATTTTTTTGACAAGTAATTTTCTCTGTAGAGTTAAATGAAGCCTATCTCTGGTGTTCAGATTGTACCCATTCAGCTCCCTGATACAAAATACTGTACGTTAGAATTTGTTTGGAAATCCTTAGTCCCTGAAAACCAAGCATTTCAGTTACTTTGACCAGTTCTCATGCTGCCTATGAAACTGTTTTGACTAATAATTCTCAACAGTGATTGGTATCTCCAGGTAGTTCAGGATTTCTTACTTTCTTTTTTTCTTATTTTCTTTTACCTTTTTTAATGAGCAATTCCCATTCTTCTTCAATCTTGGTGTTTGGGGTTTTGGTTTTTTGTAAGTGATTGCTGTCTTTATTAGACAGTCATGCCTGTACAGGGGTGAGGTAGGCAATGAAACCTCTTAAACTGGAATTATTGTGATGTGGGCCAGGAACTTCCTTTGTAATCTCTCCTAAGAAATCCGTGCCTGACTGCAGATCTCTTGTTTAGTGAGCAGTGTTAGCAGAGCTTTTGATGAGGTCTGGATTTTCGAAATGAGATTCTGCTGTGGAGTGGTGCACCAAGGCTGTTTCCACCTGGTGCATGCAGATGCCCCTATAACACCTGTGTTTTACTTGAAGTTACTTCTACACAACACATCTTCTCTTTGCCCTAGCCAGCTTGGATGTAGAGGAGAGGGGGGTAGTTTCTTCCTTCATCTCTTCCTTTCAAATCAGCATTTTGTCTCCTATGGAATCAAGATGAATGTTGTATACATGTGTGACCTCTTAGAGGTTGTGGAGATTAATTTTTGTCCTAAAATACCTTTGATTCATATATCATTAGCCTTCAGGGTCCATTTCTCAAAATAAGTGAATTACATAGCAGTCTTGTTAAAACACATCCCGGTGATATAAAAATATATGTTTATGTCAAAGAAGGATTTCTGGCCTGCAATTTCAAGGGAAAAAAAGGTACTCTTTTCCTCGGAGTGGCCTGGAGACGTGGGTACAGGCTGATTGTGAGAGGAGTATATCTTAAATCCTTCTTGTTTCCAGTCTGTCTGTAGTAATTTTTTAATTTTGGAGTTTTTCACAAACATGTTAAAAGCCTGTTGTTTATCAGCCTGAGAATAGTCATGGAGATGGCAGTCTCTCACAGGTGACCAAAAGACAATAGATAGTACTGTGCCTGCATTGGGTTTCCTGAAGTCATTTTCTTCTGCTATTTTCCAACAGTGCAGTGTTTAAATAGAGCTGCTGCTACTGGTGTACATGCTTTACATAATAGATATCTACATGGCACTGAACATTTAGCTAGTTAATTTTAAGCTGGTGTCACATTCCTTATGTCTGCTGGGATAGCAGGTGATAGCTACTTCACAATAATATCTCATTGTGTCCAGAAGAGGGCCCTTCTACATGCACACAAGCGTTTTGCTTTGTTGAGAAACCTTTCCTCTCACTCCTTTAGAATGCTTGTTAAGGTATCTGAAGATAGGAGAGGTGTTGATCTTGCTAGGTGAAAACGTGGAAAGGCTGCAGAATAGCTGAAGGGAGAGCTTGTCTGCTAGGATTCTGTTCATCCTTGCATTGTAATACTTTTGTAATAGGAAAATATTGACTAAAATCTGTTCCCATGTTCCTACTAATGCTAAAGCATTCCACAGTAACTTTATTTTCAAATATGAACAAATAACTGTGAACTTTTTAAAGTAATGAACCTATGTCTGTTACTGCATTGGTTAAAAAATATTGAGAAGAAACACGTGGTGGAATAGAGGCTTGGTTCTGTTGTGTGCTTGTTTTTATTTTCTCCTCACGCCGTTCAGTTGTTCTGTGTGAGGCTGCTTGTCACTGTTCCTTCCTGCTATTGAGCATAATAATAAACTGACATCACCCAGAAGCATAAAACTGTTTTTAGAAGTTGCCATCAGTTTTCTTTAACACTCAGATTAAAGTTTGATGCAATGTTTATCTTACAGTATTGCTAATGTTAGCTGACAAGTATCTTAATTGTATAAAGCCACGGTACACGATGAACTAAACCTTTGTATATATAGTGGGCCAATTTTCTAAACTGTGTTCTTGGCTGGTATCAAATAGGTATTATGTGTAGGGATTTACTGTGTCAGCTTTAACTTTCAGAAATACATGAATGCTGCAGACAAAAAAAATTCTCTGAATGTGCTTCACTAACTGTAGGAACTCATTTTAGACATTTGTGTTCCTCTTCTGTTTGTACCTGCCTTCCACAGACCTCTGACTGACTGAGTTCTCCAGGCAGTATTTTTTCTGGAAAGTAACCTGTGTGGCGCATGGTACCTGTGCTCATTTGGTCATGTAAGAGTGGGATTCTGGTGGTGTCAGCTGAGATCTTTTCAGTGACTTAAGAGTGTGCCATTGAACTGTAAAACAAAAACCTGACTAGTTTACCCTTGCACGTAATGGTTTGAAAAAGCCTGGAGGCAGAGTGGTAGCAATACGTGCTGAATACATAACCCTCAAGTCTAATGTTTGCCTTTTGATGTCATGCAGGATCAAGATGAGAGCTCTTACTTGTTGGATGGTCAGTATATGCCATACAGGGGACACAATTCTTTCCGTGAGAAGTATTTCAGTGGTGTGACAAAGAGGATTGCCAAGGAAGAAAAGGACAATCAGAAGTAAAATATTATATAAACAGATTAAAAAATGAGAAAAGAATGAAGACCATGTTTCTTTGTAAGGACATCTGGATATGAACATTCATTTGGATGCCTCAGAAAAATAAATACTGTTTTTAATTTTAAAACAAGATGAAACCCACAACCCAGGTTGGGAGCAGTTCTTTTTAATTAGCTTTGTTTATAGCAGATTTTATTGTACAAGTTTTTTGAGTCTTATTTAATTTATATTTGTACTTTCAAGTACTAATGATGATTGACTAAAACCATTATTATTGTTCTTTCACCATAAACGTTTACAAAAAAGCAGTAGTTTTATTTGGCTTCTTAAACTGTGAACATCTGGCTGTTTTAAAAACACGTGGTGGTGATCAAGGATTGCTGATTAAGAAGATCATTTTCATTTGTTTTGTTTTTTTTGTAAATGGTGTACAATAAACCAAGGTTGGCGTGAGGTTTTTCTAATTGTTGCATGCAATAATTGCTCGTATGAATTCCACTTGCTCTGGCTGAGTTCGCAAGTGTTTAAAACAAACAACACACGCAAAGAAACAACTGGGCTCATGCACACCCCACAAAAAGAAAAGCCTCTGTGACCTGACAAACTCTGGAGAGCCTGTTAAACCCTGTGAAGCCTGTCCACATCTGAAGCTCATCTGTACCTTGGATTTGCTTTTGCATTCCTAAACCTTGACTCTTGGTCAAGCCAACTGTCTGCAATTTTTGGTTCAGAAATTGATAGTTAAACCAGTAACAACAACAGCATAAAAGCAGTAATGGTTCCCTAATGGTATTAAGCCTAATGAAATCTTTGAAACCAAAGCTGTATTTGTTAAAGGTTAGACTTTGCTGAATCCACACCACGTCCATCATGAAAATACCTCATTTGAAAACCACTAAGCCCATTAATTCAGGATGTTAATGGCTCTTCTCATTTTGGTGGTCTAATATGGTCACATATTCTTCTTGGTCTACATTCGCCAAGCAGGACCTTGGTGAGTGCATGTGTGCTCCAGCCAGAGGAACCTGTAGATCATAATTTTTAAGTGCCTCTCCAAGGAAGGCACAGGTCATTGTGTGTATCCGATCGAGTTCATTAACTGAATTTGCTCTTCTGTGTATTGTGGTCCTCAGCTGCAGCAGGAAAGCTTACAAACGCAATGACAACTTAGTCTGGCCTTCTGGATCTAATCTGTGGTGTGCTAAAAAGTTCTCAAATAGTGATTTATTTTCTGTGTTTCCATTATAAATCTCTTTGTTTTGACACTTCTAATGTCAACTGTATAATAGTTGTTCTGGACTCAACTTGGAGCAAGATCAAAGCTCAGAAAATTTTTCTAAAGCAGAATTTGAATTGATCGTTTTCAAATATTACATCAAAAACTTATTGCTTCTGAAAACCTGTCTCCATTTCAGCATTACAATTTGGCAGTCAGCTTTTATTACTTAACAAATTAAAATTAATTTCTGCTCCTCATAGGCAAGGAATTTTTCTAGATGTATTTGTTTTGTACTTATAACTCCATTTTTGTGAAGTTGCCTTACACATGATCTAGATGGTTATACAAGAGGTAAGGTGGTGGCAAATCTGGCTCTGTCTATTCAACAAAAATGATTTAGTTTATTTCTCCTCTGCCTGGTCCAACTTGTAGTCCCTTCAGCAGTGGTGGTGTGGCCTCTTTTTAGCAGTCCATACATACCAGCCCTGTCAGTACTGAAGGATACCATTTTGAACAGAAACTGTCAGTGTATTTGGGGGACTGCATCAACATTGGCCGATAAGAAATCATTTAGAATTGAAATCAGATGTTCAAGCTCTGCTGATCCCCAACTTTAAAGCTATCATTTGGAAATGTTCCTCAACTTTAAGTTTCTCCTTGCTTAGTGTGCATGCTGCAGCCCCTTGTCCATGCAGACTTGCTGAGCAGAGGCGTTTATGGATCCGGAGCTGTGACACAGTCCTGGCGCTCTCCCTAGCGCAGGGCGGCCGGGGCTGAGTTATCCTTCCGGCAGGGTTTGGCCATCCATGGCCGCAGCTTCTGGCACGTCCCTTCGCTCTGGTTCCATTCAGTCTCTTTCTGTGAGGTTCCAGTTTCCTGTCCCTGGCGGGGAGCGTCAGTTCGTGAGCCCGCGCTGAACTCATGCCGTTGTCATTCTCTCCTCTGGGGTGGTTTGTGCCATTTTCCAGTTTTTAAAAATAAATGTTATTTTTGGAGTGCTTTGTTGTGCTGCGGCAAATTGCATGGAGGGAGGAGCTGAAAACGGCTGCGAGGTCGTATGGGCAGAGGCTGTCTCTTGCTGTAGAGATCAATTTGTTGAGGCAACAAAGGGAAAGAGACCCATCTTTTTACAGGATCCCTTTACCTGGTGGTGGTGCTCTGGCTGCAGTTCTCCCACATATCTGTGGGAAGAGAAAGGGGAATAGTAGTGGAAATAGATATTTTGTGCCTTCACTGTGTGCCGTACCTGCCATCTCTCTCTAATACTTTTTATAATTAATGGCCAATTTGACCAAGTTTAAGAGTAGGTCAAGGTTTGATGATGTCTTACAGATAACGGAGCTACACTTTTTGTTGAAATAGGCAGAGGGAGTGAAGAAAAAGACAAGCTCTTCCAAGGAGAAGGCTGTAATACGAGTTCAGCTCTCATTAAACATCAGAGAACCCTCATGGAAACAAGACCTGGACAAAAGCTCTAACCAGTTTGTGTTTCTGCTGCTATGAGCGCTGGCCCTGCTGCTTCTTCTCATTAAAACAGAGAGACACAAGAAAAAACATACAAAAAACTCTTAGTAGGAGCACAAGGGTCTTGGCTGAACTTCCCACTTCTACTCAAGCTATGAGGCAAACTCACAGAAACTCAGAAGTTTCTCCCTTTCACTGATGAGAGGAGTCAAGCAGATGTGTCGGCTTGATGAACTCAAGGATAGTGCAGCTGTCCCTGTAAAGAGTGTAAGTAGTGTCTGTTAACAGTGAAAGTAGTGTCTGTTAATGGGGTGACATCTGACTTTGGGTCCCTTCCAGTAGAGAGGCTATGTCCCCTGTTGTGGTTTGAAAGCAAATTAGTGAGACACTCAAAGTCAGAACTACAATTTAATAGGAAAATTAAAATACATGCAATGGTACAAAAACACTGATAGAGTCAGGATACAACCTGACACCCTGTTGGTCAGGGTGTTGGTAGCAGTCCAGGGATAGATGTGGCTCTGTTGAAGCAGTTTTCTGAAGGTCCGGTGAAGAAGCTGCCCTGTGCTGCTCAGGGTCTAAATTATATTCAGAATGGGGATGCTTGGTTCCCCCCCCCTCCGGGTGGGGCATCTCACAATGGGAATGGTGCAATCCACCAGTGGAGCTTAATGGCCCATTGACAGAGAGGACTTCGTGAGACCCTCCCTGCTAATGGCCCATCAACAGAAAAGATTCGAGGCACTTCATTTGGCCCCGCTCCACCCGCTGGCCCATTGGAAGTCCCACCCTGGGGCCATCAAAGATGGCTGAGGAACACTGCCCCACCCGGCCCCAAACAGCCCATGGAGATGGTGATACAATACACACTATTGTAACCTAAGACATCCCCTCACTGGACATGGGCTCTCCAACAGCAACTCTTGATGGTTGATTTTGGTGGACCCTTTATTCCTCTCTGCCTGTTCCAGAGGGCTGGAAGGCTGTGGTGGAAGTCCTTAACAGTTCAGTGTCCCTTTCCATTAGACAAGCACTCAGAGTTGTGACTTGACAATGTCACAGGTGTTCATACGCACCACAGCTGCCAGAAGGCAGTTAAATTTTTGTGAGTTCTCAGTCAAGGCTCACCTGTCCAAAATTACTGAAAAATGGTGCTAAGAAGACAAACCATGGACCTTCAGGCTGTTTTGATATTGGTTAAATGTAGAAATGTTATAGGGAGGAAATGCCTTAATAATTCTGAATCTTTGCTTTCCTTCTGTCTCTGCTTTTTAAGATTTCTTCTCAATGTTTTTTTCCAGCATCTCCAGGACAATTCCACAGCTTCAAGGCTATCAGCCAGAGAAGGGTATCAAAGAGATGGTGACCCTGTGACTTCGCACTGTTCTCTGGCCACAGGTTTTCCAGAGACAAAAATGTCCAGTTAGAGCAGGGAAGAGGGATTGGGAATGATACACAGTGGTTGTAGGTTTCCCTCTTGGACAAGAAGCAGCTCTGGGGTTAGCTGGCAAGAGGTTCAACTGCTGGCTCAGCTCCCATCACCACCATGTTTCTCTTTTCTGACTCTCCACACCTTCATAGAAGCTGGGAAGAAAATTTTAATGTGTTCTTTCTTTGCTGTTTAGTTTGGTTTGCAGTTTAAACTGAGGTCCAGAGTTGAACAAGGGTGTCTTTTCAGTCTGGAAACTTCTTCCTAAAAAAAATAGAGTTGTGGGTACCCAGGAGAATGAAGAGACCGGTATCCCTCTCCACCTTTTTTATTTGATATTTGCACAAAAGCCCTATTTCTTTAACCTTATTCTCTCCTGTAATTGATTTTGGCGATCACATAATTTAAAAAAGCAAAAGATGTCTTACCGTCCCCTATGCTACTCTTTTAATATATTTCTCTGATGTTCTCTTACTGGCTCAGTGAGCTGTAAAAATCTGTGCTTCTGTATGTATCCTCACAGCTGTTTTCATTATAGTTCTCAGTCCTGGATGCTGTTGCTTTGTACACCACATTTTGCATTTTGTACTGCCTCTCACCAGTTCCAGCTTTCCCAAGCCTGTGGGTGGGGAGGACACCGCTCCAAGGAGATGAGAGCTCTCTGTTAGCTAAAGCACTTCGTCAGACCCAGGGTCCTGAAGCATGGACATTCTGCCTGGCTGCACTGAGGGCACTGGACCTCGAGACAGGTTTGCCAAGTAAGATCTTTTTTAACTCTTGTAGGTTGCATAAAGTGAGGTGTGCAGCTGAAAGGTAAAATCCATTGACAGGAGGGAGATCTCGGTGTCTTTGCTGCCACTCTTGAGATGTTGGCTGACTACACTCGGGGAGGTGCCCAAGAGGTGCTTCAGAGGCTGCTGAAAACCCACAGCAAGCCAAGGCACAGGAGGCTTCCACTGTGTGTGTCAGGCTTGACAAGCAGTACTTTGAGTAGCAAAGTAGGATCAGGATATTTTGTTTCATGTAAAACTCCCCAAAAGATAATTTTTTCTTCTCAACTCAGTTTTTAGGTGCTGGGAAAATACCATTTTGTGCAATTATACATTAATGATAATCTGAGATTGTAATCCAGATTTTTATTGCCTTACATAAAAGAGGGGAAAATAAAAAAATCTAAACATGTTCTAAACAGCATAGTATCACTGGGGTAATTCTTTCCAAAAGGAAATTTTATTTGAATTTTTTTCCAATGAAAATGCCATTTGATGTATAAAATTCAGTTTTAAAATTTTTTCTTCATGGATTCATTCTAATAAATATTTCATTAACAAAGTGCAAAATAACAAGTCATATTATTATATGTAATGGGATAAGTAGTTAATTCTAATCAAATACAGAACTCCTAAAAGTCTCATCTCCATAAGGCGACACCATTGGCAAAGTAGTCAATCGCAATATTTCCTTCTCTGGAGTCTGTTTCAGAAGATGGGATGTCTTTAACTAATGTCTAGGGATGGATGTTCAGTGCCATGACTGGACAGCCCAGCATGTCTTTGCTTTATCCTGAGACCAATATGAAAGGTTTCCACTAAACACTGAAGAATTATGCTGTGTATTTTGGAGGCAAAACTAATCCTTGTTCTATCTTTTCGTCTATTGATGTAGCACTAGGGGAAACGCAAGTGGGTAACTGCAGTACAGAATAAATTTAGTTACGAAACTTCTTAACAACTAATAGCCAAGGTTCCATAAATACTATGATTTTTGGCTAGACATGAAACACAGCTGTGTGGAGAAAATCCCGTGAGTAGTTGGATCTGTTACAGAATCACAGAATATGCTGTGTTGGAAGGGACCCATCAGGATCATCTAGTGCACCTCCTGGCCCTGCACAGAGCATTCCCCCAAGAAATCACACCATGTGCCTGAGAGCGTTGTCCAAATGCTTCTTGAACTCTGCCAGGCTTGGTGCTGTGAGCACTTCCCTGGGGAGCTGTTCCAGTGCCCAACTCTCCTCTGGGTGAAGATCCTTCTCCTGATACTCAACCTAAAGCTCCCCCACCTCAGTTTCATGCCGTTTCCTCAAGTCCTGTCACTGCTTACCAGGGAGAAGAGATCAGTGCCTGCCCCTCCACTTCCCCTCACAAGGGTGTTGAAGACCACAATGAGGTCTCCCCTATGTCATCTCCAGGCTGAAAAGACACAAGTGACTTAAGCTGCTTCCCATAAGGCTTCCCTTCCAGACCCTTCACCTTCATGGCCCTCCTTTGGACACTCTCTAATAGCTTGATGTCTTTGTTACATTGTGGCACCCAAAACTGCCCCCAGCACTCGAGGTGCAGAGCAGAGCAGGACAATCCCCTCCCTTGCCCAGCTGCAATGTGGTGCCTGATGCTCCCCAGGACACGCTTACCCCTCCTGGGTGCCAGGGCACTGCTGACTCCTGTTCAACTTGCCATTGACAGGACCCCCAGGTCCCTTTCCACAGCACTGCTTTCCGGCCTCTCATCCCCCAGTCTGACTCTCCAGTCTGGCTCCTCATATTTACATCCAGGCAGTCTTTTCTCCACTGAGCTCTTTGTAGTAATTTCCTTTATGTGAATGTATGTGATGGGTGGAATGATGCCTCTGTGGTCACAATTCATGCCTTTATAAATCACATTTGTTTTGAGGCAGTTTGCTTAAAGCTTTGAGATCTGAGATTGGGAGTGCTGGGCAGGTGCAATGGGCTTATTGCAATAACAGCTGTGACAGACTAGGATAACCAGAATCATGAGCAGCATCATAGGACATAGGCTTCTGTCCTGGAGGGAGCCTTATGTCTCATTAATAAACAGACCCATAGCAATTCAGAAGCATTTTGGAATGTTCCTGCTCTCTCTTCAAAATGCGTGTGTGGCAGAGAGTACTTGTGTGCCTTTGCTTGAGCCTCATTCCTTAACACAACACTCCCTGGATAAATGAAATTACATGAGAAAAGGAGCTGGTTTGCTTAAGCAGTATTTGTCGAAGTTGGCATTTGCAAAATGCTATGTTTTAGTCTCCACAGCTTGGAACAGGAGCTGTCACAGAAGTGTGTGTGCACCTCTGGTCCTGTGCTTGCGGAGGAGCTGGTCCTGGGCAGTGTGAATGTGCTGGTGCTCACTGGGTGAACACACACAAGCCCCAGGTACCACCTGTGCGTGTTCTGCCTCCCCGTTCTGGTGCTCCCACTGACAAGCTGCAGGCTGAACTCGTTAAACTACTGCTGTTTGCTACAGGGAATGACCTGCCAAAAATCTGCACAGCCCTGTGCCACTGGGGCCAGGGGAGCCGGCCCTCCCCACTCACCCCCAGCCGCCCTGCCTCTTTACAAAGCAAAGAAATTAATTCTGTAATACTCATAGAACAGCATTTTTAGCCTTATGTAAAAATGTCAAGGAAGACAAAGATAAGGATTATTTCTTAATTAAATACGGATTTTGTTTTAGTTTTTGTTTTTACTCTAAAAGCAAACCAAAACAAGTTTGCGCCAAGAGCTGTTATATCCCCCCCTTCCTATTTTTTTAATTGTATTTTTATATGCCTGGCAGAATTAATGATGAAAATCTTTCCAGCTGTGACTTTGCCAGAATCCCTTTCTGAAGCTCCTACTAATTTGGATTAAAACTGGATGGATGAAAGCCTCAAACAGCAAATCCTGGCAGTAGATTTGCTGAGGCCCCACAGCATATACTTGTCCAACTGTTCTTATCTTCTGAGGAAAAAAAGAAGCAAAAAAAAAAAAGCAAACATAATTTTGTAATTACACAGTTGTTAGTATTCTCCCTGCCTCCTTGGGCTAGGACACAGGGTCCCACCACCCCAGCAGCCTGCTGGGGCTCCCCTTTGCAGGACAGACCCCTGGATTTTGCAGGGGGAGGTTTTAATTGCAGAACTGTGGGGATTTTTAACACTATCTCATACCAGCTACACTAAATGTTAACAGCCAGCCTGGATTTTAGAGTTGCTGCCCAGGGATGTAACAGTTCAGATTGGAAACAGTGGGTGTGCAAGCCTGTCATTGCAAGGATGTGAAGCCACCAAGCTTCCTGAGTCCCGGCTGCTGGGTGTTCACCTCACTTGCTTAATTCTAGCAGCGTTGGCGCCGTGTTGTCTTACTGTCCAGGCTTCCTGGAGCCAGCAGCTGCAAGCTTTCCTACTGCCACAGACAAATTAATTTCTTTAAATTGGACAAATCGATCTCTGGCAAGTGGCCCATGTTCCTGCTCCTCTTCCCTCTCGCCAGGAGAGTCTTCTGGAAACTTGTGAGCTTGCTAAGCCCTCGCTCTGTGAGTTCCTCCCTTCATGGCCATGCTGAGGCCAAGAAAAGGCTCTGAACATGGGCAGTGCTGTGGGATGCTGACAGCCTCTTCCCATGGCCTTGCCACAAGCTGCCCTCTTCACCAGCACAACCTCTCCAGGTGTGAGGCTGCAGCTTACAAAGGCACCTGAGAGGTACTTGTGAGCACATTGTCTTAGATCCCAGTGCTTCCAGGAGGGGACGGCAGGAGCTCCTTGCTGCAGATGCTCCAAGCGCCTTGCTGGCCTGCCTGGAGCACCTCCTGCATGGAGAAGGAACATGAATACTACCAATTATATTTATGACATGGTCTGTTAATCATTAGGAACAACAGCAACTTTCCCCATTTGCAATTTTTGGCAAATCTGAAGACTATGAAGGAGGTGGCCACTTCTAAAATATTATAGGAGATAGTGTAGCCACAGCAACATCTCCTGTCTCCTGGCTGTGCCTGCTGCCATGGAAAGACATGCAGCTCCTCTGTTCTTCTATGGGAGACCTACCCTTTCCACTAATTTCCAGTGGGCCAAGGGCTTTGTTTTTATGGGATGTGCTCATTGTCCCCATTAGCTGCTGTTTTGCTCCATCACTGTTCAGCAAGTATGAGCTTGAGAGGCTGTCTCCAGCTGCTTTGCACTTTTCTTTCCTTCTCAGGATGCCTTGAGGTAGGGGTGAGTGTAGTCTCAGGGCAGCACCTAGTCTTTCTTGTCAGTGCCATACATGTCAGTGCCATATCTCAAGCAGTTGTGTTAGTCTCCTTCTAGTCAGTGGAGAGGGATAAGTCCAGAGCACTAGTCCCTCTGCTCTTCTGGAGCTCTTGCATGTGCACAGCTCAGACCTGCTCATTTAGGAGCTACTCCAGTTGGTAATGTCTCGTTTTTTACTGAACTTCTTTGTTTACAGTGAGGCCAGTAAATTCACCTTCATTTCATGCATGCGTATAAGCCCCTGCTTCTGTTATGCTGGATGAGAATATTTATGAAATGGTTTTGCCCTCTTCATTTTCATCTACTTTGTCCATCCAGAAATGAACAAATTTGGTTTTGATATACAAGAAACAATAATTCAAGAAGTACACAGGAGAGCAAACCCCCAAAGATCAAAATCTCTCTTGCTCTCTTGGCGGTCACAGAATTTATTTCCTTCTGTCCTTTTGTCCATCTTATCAGGTTTGTGGCTCATGATTTCTATGTGCTGCTGCCTACTTCTCCTTTTATCGTGGGTTATCTAAATATTTGTGCAGCTAATTTTATTTCCCCTTTCACTAGATTGTTACTTTATATGTATGATGCTTTGGGGATCTGATGGGTGAGATACGAATCCTGCTTGGGAGTACTGGATTACACTTCATGAAAGGTTCTGCAGATGAGTTATTGCTCTGCAGCAAGTCCTCAGCCTGCGGTTTCACAAGCATGGATGCTAATGTGACAGTGCAGTGCTGTTGAAAGGAGTGGGGTTTGTGCCTTTTCCCTATTCCCTGGTCCTGGCTTTTCTCACCCTCTGCTCAGCAGAGTTACCCACTCTTACACTGACTGTGTCTTACTGGAACACTTCTTATGCCAGTTCAGCATACTAAGCCAGCATGAAACTGGTTATTTTTCTGAAACAGATTACCCCAAGGGAGTGAATTTCCATCTTCAGAGGTGAGCTCTTGGATCAGCTCGTTGTGGTCATGAAGCTCTGTCACATCACTCCTAGACCTCAGGCTGACTGTGGAGGGTGTGAAGCTCCTTGCTGAATTGCCCAAGGACCTTGTGGCAGAAGGAAAGCAGATCTTCTGTGTGACAGAGAGCACAGCTTCATGACCACCATGAGCTGATCCAACAGCTCACCTCAGAAGAAGGAAATTCAGATCATATCTTTGAGAAAAGGGAAGATACACTAAAGTGAGAAGGATTGGCTTTGGGGGTTTATTCACTTGAGACTTAATGCTTTATTACATTTTTCCCTTAACTGAAGGGCTGTGTTGTGGCTGCTGAAAGCTTTCTTTCCTTCTTGTGATCCAGGGACAAGGTGTGCCAAAGTTAACACAGAGGAAATGTGAGGATCAGTAGTGGAGCTACAAATGGTCCATGGGACCCACTTTGGAGGGACATAAAGAGTTTTGCAGCCCTGCAGCATTTGCAGTCTCTCTTCAGATTTTGGAGGGTTTTAAGGTGTAGAGAAGTCCAACCACAGTATGTGCCACAGAGCAAAAATTTCCTTTTTTTGTGTGTGATTGTGGATATTTATTTATTCAGTGCTCTCCTTTTTAATACCTCCTAATTACTACTACTCTTTTCCTTTCAAAAATTCTCTCTCCAAGCTGATTTGGCTTATAATAGTTAACAACACTGTGAAAGTGGCCCTTTTGGAACACAGTATGTTTCTGCTTTAATCTTTGGCCTATTTGGATTTGCATCTCAGTGGCTACTGATTTTTACTGAGAAATCAGTCCTTTCCTCACAGTCTATCAGCTGAGGAGTGTCCTGGGATTCCTTTCATTTGTTCTGGATCTGTAAATCTCAACCTGGATCTGTCCATGGAACTAGTAATTTTGTAGAGTTATGTTGTAGCATTTAATATTTTAGAGCTTGTGGGCACCACTTACATTCATTTGCTTTCTAACTGGAAATAACCAATGATCCATAGGACTCTACTAAAAATACATGAAAGAAAAAATTATTTTAAAATTAGTGGGAAATTCATGGTGAAATCTAAAGTAGTTATCCACTATATATGCACGTTCTCTTGAACAAAACTCTTTGATGCCATGACAAACAATGCAAGTGAATTTGTCAATTACTGTTAAATTTTTCTGGGCAATTAGTATGATCTTCAAGTAAAACTTCAAAGGTTGTAATCTGCACAGTTGGTTTCATTCACTCTGGCTTGTCAGTTGTAAGAAGGCTACTCTATTTTATACTAAACTACAGCAAACAGATCAAGACCTAGGAAACTGAAAAAATCAACCCTTTATTGTAGTGGTTATCTTCAAAGCTTGTCTGAAAGATTTTTTCCACAAAAGCCCCCTCTGTGTTAGGATTTCCAAAGTACAAAATGAATGTCTGTGATTGCCAACATCAAGAAAGACTAAATTATCTATGGAGCATGGCTAGTCTGTGAGCACTGATGGTGCTGGTACTAAAACACACTCTCAGATTTTCATTAAAACTGGAATTGTTGCTTATCCTCCACATCTAAAGCAAGCATCTGCTGTATTTAACTCAGCATTGGACTGAGATACTCAATATGAGAGACACAAGAATGACGTTTGATTTTTAAGAAAGCTTTCTGTTATTAATGGCAGATCTTCACGGGAGTCATATGAGAGCGGAGATGTCATTTAAAACTTACCATTCTTCCGTGTCACCTTCAGGCTCATCTTGCCAGATCTGAAATCTAGAGCAGTGTTGACACTATTCTCTCACTCCAGAGAGAATAGATCATTCAATCCTCCTCCATCACTCAGCAGAGCTGTGACAAGGTGAAGAGAAAAACATCACAACATTTCAGAGAGTCTATCTTAGCCTTCTTCACAGGATGCAACACATCAGCGCAAAGAAGAAGACGGGGTGGTGAGGTACCTCCAGCACATGCCTAGAAGATTATTTTCAAAGTTTTATGTTTGTTCTTCTAGAAATGAATTCCCATTCTATGATGATGGATATTTTCAGTCTTAAAGGTAAGAAACCAGACTATCAGATTACTGGCTACCAGATATGGATAACTGATCATGTTGGCTGTTCCAGCAGCCTGTGATTTTATGTCTGTGCTTAACTCTGCCTTTCTAGCCTTTACTGCTATAGATGAATACTGGACTGCTGTTC
Source organism: Drymodes brunneopygia (assembly GCA_013400955.1). NCBI lineage: Eukaryota > Metazoa > Chordata > Aves > Passeriformes > Petroicidae > Drymodes > Drymodes brunneopygia. The sequence continues at coordinate 394,967 of VZTZ01028236.1, read as the reverse complement.
CTAAATGAAGCTGGAATAATAGACTCTAGAGATGGAAAAATACCTAATGGTCCATTACCCTATAGCTGCCAAACAGACTTTATTAAAAAAAAACACAGGCAAATGTCTTCCATGGCAATATTTTACCATGAAATATTATACCATCTTTATAGTATGGGTAGAGAAAAGGAGACTTAACAGCTCCTTGGCTTAAAGTTTTGACAGTCTGTAAGCTTGGTACCCAAGAGTCTTCTGGTATCATTCACCTTTTGCTTTGCAGATTTCGAGCACCTGGGAAGTCAGATAGGATAGTTTATAAAGTGTCCAACTAATCTGCTGTGCTAATACAAAAGTTCTGAAAAAGGAGGTACAGAACATTTGCTGAATCGCAAACCCAGTGCCCCAAGTTGCTTTATTTATAACAAAACAGAAGGTCTGTAACTTTGCAGGAGTCCTTGCTGTAGCTGTAGGATACATTTGTAGCTACAATGGCTGGGTGTGCTTCTCTTGGACCCACAGCTGCTCTAAGTGGGGCAAAGGGGGTGCCTTTCTTCAAAATGATCCCCATCTGCTGGCTGTCCCATTGCACACATAACTGCACTGTAGTTTTTCAGTTTCCTCAGAACTGATGTCACTATGTGACTCTATAAACCAGGAGTTTCAGCATTCAAAGACATGAGTGTTTGTGCTTGTGTGTGTTTGTAAATCCAGACTCTACAGAAGTAACTAAAATACCTCATTTAGGTTATTGAACCTGTAATGGAAAAAATGCCCTGCAGACACTGCAGTGGTTTAATTTGGTTTCAATTGCTTGTACTCTTTCAGGCTTTAAAGAAGAATATCAAAGAATGAATTGTAAAGCCAGATGTATATCTCCAGAGACTTAAATTGTCCAGTTTCCAGTGACATGCCTTAATTCTCCTCCCACTTAGTAATTTTACATTGGCGCAAGTTCTTTGGATAAGAAAGGGCAACTGACCCCTCCAAAATTACTCTTCTTACATTGAGTTGGAAACTATGAGATCTCACGAAATATGTAATCTCGTTAATTATAAGTGTATCTGCATTAATGTCTTGGAGGTGAGCCAGAGGAAGACTTCAGTCTATGCAGTTTTGCACATGCTTAGGTGCTTAGCCAGGTTCAGAAATTATTGTAGGTTCAGAAAAACTGATGACCAAGCTTTTCCACTCCTTTCCCCATTCCTTCCCCTCTCTTTCCCCACAGTTACTTAGATTTCAGTTAGTTCAGGTGCTCTCTGTTACATTAATGTTTGCATGAAAAGGATACCAAACCCACAGCAAAACCCAGGCCCAAAAAACTCCACACCAAAGTCTGGGTTTTTGTTCTGAATGTCTTTGTTTCAGACAGTCCTTGTGAGGAGGGGATCCTGCTGCAGATGGCTTTTAGGCACTGTACCAGCAGCCAGTGTCGGATCTCCTCTGAGCTCCTGCCCAGATGGGCAGTCAGAGGGGAAGGGGATCTGTGCCCAGGTGCCTCAGGCCACCACAGATCCCATTCTCCCAAAGTTCCCTTCTCCCCCCTGCAGTGGGAAGGCAGCTGCTTTCTTTTGTGCTGTCAATACCTCTTCTGTCAAAGCAGGACATTGTGCCTTGCAGAGCAGGGCTTGGAAGGATGTAAGTGTGCCATGTGCTAGTCTCTGAACCTATCAGCTTTGTGCCAGTGAAACCACTCACCCCTGGGCAGGTGCAGAGCAGCTGGTCGGTCTCTTGGGCTGGCCACTCGTGACCTGGGCTCTCCTGGTGGTGGCAGTTCTGGGAACACACTGTGGTTATCCAGTCAAGTAAATGGTTAGGATCTCTATGCATAATGTTCAACACAGCAATAAGATGAGGTGGGGATTTAAACCCAAAAGAAATAGCATCTCTTTATATGAATTGGAAGGGAGTTTGAAATGCCCTGGTCTCATCTTGTTCTGTTTTCTTTGTGGGTTCACCTTCCTCTTTCCTATTCATTTCTTATGACAGAATGAAGTTTATTGAGACCTCTCATTTTCATGACTCCTGCCCCAGAAGCAGAAACTCAGGATGAGGTAGGATCTATGCCAGCCTCAGTTTCTTTTCTCTTCTCCAACAGTTGTCATTGGATTATTAACTGCCTCGAAATGCATACAATAAGATATATATTGGAGAAACAGATACAAAGTATGGTTTCTACTAAAATGATCAACTTATATATATTTATTATGGAAACCATGATCTTGCCTGTTATCATTGGTTTAAAATATGACTAATTGTTTGGAGAGACCAGCAGTTTAGTTAGACTGCTGACTAAATCTTCTAAGTTGTTTAAGAGTGAAGTAGTTGATTCTGATGATAAAATATGCTCAAATATTATTGCAGTTGTGTGTTTGCATGAAAACCGAGGGGGAAAGGTTCGAGGGTTTTTTTGTTTCTTTTTTTGGCGGAGTTCTTGGTTTTCTTGGCCAAGGAAATTGTTCCATGTCAATCTGATTTGCAAAGAAATTGTTCAACAGAGACCTGTAACAGCTTACTAGAGCTGTTGGGGTACTTTTGAGATCAGTGATGTTTTGTTAGAGACAGAGGACAGAAATTGCTTTTATTCAAGGGTCTAACTAATAGAATGAACCTAAACTTGTTATTAATTCTACTTGCAAGAGAAGAAATTGGGGAACCACAAAACAGAAGGTCATTCATATACATTCAGCTCCATTTCTGTTGCAACAGGGATCTTGGGAGAGGTTGATCTGTCTGTTTTAAGGTTATATTTTTCCCTTCTTAATCAAACTTTGAAAATCATGTGGTGGAGAACAGGGGGATTTATCATATATATGTCTGAATATTTTGAATAAGGGTAGTATTTCTCAACCTTTCTTTATTAAAGAATGATATAGTCTTACAAAATCGATCAACCTTTCTGTTTCCCTCTCTTTGCTGGATAAAAGGGTCAGTAATAACTAAGAAAATCCTTGGGAACCGAGGTAATCACTTTGTAAAATCCTAGCTTAATCTTGTAATCAGACAATTTGATTATATGTGTTGATAATAAAAATGTCTTTATGCCTGCCAACAGGTTCTGCCAACCCATAAAAAGTGGTGACTGAGAGTGACTCTCCCACTGTTTTCTCCAGCAGGTGGTGATGCTGCTCAGCAAAGCCCCTTAGAAACTGTGGATTTGCTTGAAACAAGGTGTAATGATGTTACCAGCCACCTCCAGGTGCTGTAGAAGCCCTGGTGCTCTGTGGATCTCAAGCTGAGAAGCAGAGATGAAAGTGAGCAGAGCTCTGGCCTCTCACTTTTCTTGGTTTTCTCTCCTTCATAAAGTTTCTGCTTTTGAGATTCATCTGGACAAACTGGGGATGCGTTTGTGTTGCTTCTTTACCAGGAACTGGGGAGCAAGTCCATTGTTTCTCAAAAAAAGAGAGAAGAAAATCCTAGAGCAGCAGAACAGTTTCCTTTCCTGTGTTTTGCCTGGGATGATGATGTGCCTGAGCTTTGGAAAAAGGCTGGAGAATCTTGAAGGAAGGAGAGTGCTGAGAAGCATTTAGCATGGGGCTGCCTGCAGAAATTGAAGAAATGCAGATTAATTTTTTCTACAAACCAAAGACTTTCAGGCTGCTTGTGGTAGAACTCTGGGGTGCTTTTTCAGCTGATGGCAGCAGTACCATTCACATAGCTCCTAGTGTAAACTAGAAATCAGAGTTTCTAGAGCTGTGTTCAGAGATCATGTGCTAGTCATCTTCCACAGACACAGGTTTTATCCCATCTTCAGCTGCCTCAGATGAAATGATCTACTTTCTGTGACTCTTCCTATTGAAGAATGAAGTTCAAGTCGCTGCCTCTAATGTGCTAGACCTAGAAGTAAAACTGGAACTTTGAATGTGCATTTCTAGCTATGTCCTGAACATAAGAAGATCCAAGTCCTGCAAATGAAGTTTACTGCTGGCTCAGTGTCTGAGTGGGGTTAAAAAGGAGGCATTACAGTAACCTACTATTTGGAGTCTGGCACTCTGAGTATATTCATCATTTCTTAATCTGTCCCTGGGTCTGGTTATAATTTGCATCTTGAGCAATTGTATTGCATTCTGTATTTGCATTTGTGTTTTCTTTTTCTATTGTTAAACCTGTTTTCATCTTACACATTTGCCATTCTTCTGCAGCCCATAGCCAGTGATAGATGACAAGGTTCAAATACAGAAGGTCAATTAGATCATCCAGTGTCCATCTCTGCCAACTCAGGATTACTGTTTTTGTGGTCTATTTGCTATTGTTTTGTCCAGCCAATTGCTAAATAGGTCCTGTGTATTCAACAAAGTTTTGCCACCAATAATACCCCACATACCCTTAATTATAACAAGGGAATAGTCTGGGGTACGGTTGAGAGGTGGGAGATGGTCTCATATGGTCAGAAAAATTGTCTATTTTTTGATTCTTTTTACTCAGACCAGTCTGGGTACATTGTTCTGAAGCACATTCCATTAACTGGTAAGTCAAACTACATCCCCAGCACTGTTTGAGTCCTGCTTATCTCAATCCTTCCAGTCTAGAATACTCAGCAGAAAACAAGGTGGCTTTTGGAATTCATCCTCATTAACTCAAAGGTTGTTTTGCTTGTTTCGTGCTTGTATGTTTGCAGTCATTCTGGGCAAAGAGGTTTGCAGTTTGCTTCCCTGTGGTTTCAAAGGGAGGTGGTTTATCTAGCAGGGCAGCCTGTCTTAAGGAGCTAGATAAGACACTAATGAAAATTACTTGTCTGCAGAAGGAAAGGTTCACTGGCAGTCCCAGAGAGAGAAATCTGCTGAATTTGAGACTGGGAGTGATGCCACGTTGAAAATGAGTTAGCGCACATTTATCTTAAATTTTAAAAGATCCTTAATACAAGTCTAAAGCATATATAATTCATGCCGGTTTCAAAATGTTTCTTTTTTCCTGAGGTTGGACTGTCAGGATTACTCTTAATTGGACAATCAGAAGTATATTTTAATTATTTTAAAGCAGATTTCTTTAGTGCCTGAAGGTCTGCATACCAACCAAAACTGAAGTGGAGAGGTTGCCTGCAAGCACTATACATCTGTCATAATTATAATATTACCTAAATAGATTCTGCTCATGCATTTTACTGTTAGCTGCATAAAATCACATACACATTCTTTGGGATAGTTGTTTCTTTGATATATCAGCTGATTAATATTACTCTTGTACACTTAATAAGAGGGCATAAAGGGAAGGTTGATTTCTGGCACATTTCTGATACAAAAGAAATACACAGCTGCATTTTTCTTCCCTGGGAGAGAAGAGTCTTCATTCACATTAGGGGAGATAACAAGAATCTGTCTGTCAGTTTTCCATGCCTTAACACAGGGGTGAGAAAATCCTGACAAAGAGCTGGCTTTGAAACTTCCTCATTAAGCTTTTACAAAGTTTATCTAGATGTGCACATTTCCTGTGGGTAATACAGGGAGCTTTGGGATTGGTGTGTTAGTGTCAGATGGGTGGATGTCTCAGGGCACCTAAGTCCTGATTTCTAGGCACACTTGAAAGGCCATGCTGTTCACCTCAACTTCTGTCTGTTGTCATGCTTATGGCAGCTGCAGCCAGGCTTTTCAGTGCCCCACTTATCTCTGAGTTTTTTCAGAGCAGCTTCTCAAATGGAGCACATCTTCCCCCAGCACAGCTGTTTGTTGGCCTTCACGCTTATCCTCAGCCTGGACCTTGCTTCTCCTTGCACAGTTGCTGGGGGAGGAGAGGGTGTGGGTGAGCCTGCCTTGATGTGAGTGCTCGTGCAGCAGTTGGCACCAAATCCTTGCTGCAGATCTGGCAGCATGGGGTTTGAAGCAGGTTTTCCTTCTCTGTTTAGAGTGACCTGGCTACTGAGATGCTGGATGCATCGGAGGTGAAGAAAAAAAGCAAAGTATCTTTCTGTGACAAAGACTTAACTGGGCTTGAACTCTTTTCCTTCAGGGGGAGATTCAGGCTGAGCAGAGAGATATTTTTGCTGTCTGTGACTGTGGTCCCATTCTCTTCTTCTGTGGTTTCTCCAAGGCAGTGTGAATAACTTCATACTCAGTGTGTTCATTTCTAGGAATACTTTTCTAAGGCACCTAATTCTCCCTGGGAATAGTATCTTGACTGTCTAATTCTTGGCTGAGTAGTCTGCTAGGCAACAGGAAATCTGCAAATTAAAACATTGCAACATCTAAGTCCCTGGCTGTACCTCAGCTTAGCTGGAGGACCAGTTTTCATCTGTTTGCCTATGAAAAAATATACTCAGATGTATATAATTTGTCTTGCATCATTTAAATGAATCCTCATGTTTCCCACTGGCTATTAGTTTTATTACCCACATGCAGTCACTTTGCTGCTTGTTTTGTTCATTGTAATGCAGCCAGTAGCACTCTTGTTTCTTGATCCCCCAAAATGTGTGGTGGAGGTCCCACATTAGCAAAAGCTGGTTAAAGTTAAGTGGGTCTAGCCCTCCAGCTTCTGCTGCTTTATGGTAAGAGCTGGACCAACTCATTTACTCAGTGCAGAGATGGACTGTCCATCCTGATTTACTGGGCTGAATGGCTTCTCCTGTTCCCTAGTCTTTTACTTTTCCTTATAAAGGTGTTGGAAGGGACTGTACTCTGAGTCACTTGCTGACAGCAATCAGTGTTCATCATCATCTTCATGTTTTCTCCAATGACCACTCCAGGGTCCTCTCTTTATCAACCCAAGAAATATTTCTCTTCCTTCCCCCACAACATGAGCCCACAGCTCACTAAAAGCAACACTAACCTGGTGTCAGGAGGGAGCTTTGCTGCTAGCTGCATCCTCTTTAGGAAGACAGAGTAATCCATGGTCACATGGCCAGAGCAAATAAATTGCAGTATTTATTCCTAGGGATACTTTTTAGTGTGGCCACAACTGTGTGCGCCCTCTCCTATTATTTGATATCTCTGTCCTTCCGTGACAGTTGGATGTTCAACACTAAACAAGATTTTCTTTCAGATGACATGTGGGCAGAAATATGAGAGTGAATAACTGATATTCTTTCTCATTTTCTGATGCTGACACTATAACCCACATTGCTCTGGGGATCTTTCATCAGCCTTCCACACCTGTATTTTAAAAATCTTACCAGAAAATCAGTGTTGATGTGCAGGATTTCTTGGCAATACACTATTGAAACTCTGGAGTGGGGAGCAGAGCACCTCAGCCTGAAGGTGTTGGGTCATCTGCTGCACAGAGAATCAGTATTCAAAGATTGGCTGACTGGCTCACTTCTTACTTCTGATGGTAAAGTAAGGCACACCCTGCAGGACTAAGAAGGTGTTTTATAGAATCACAGAATGGTTTGGGTTGAAAGGGACCCTAGAGATCGAGTTCCACCCCCTGCCATGGGCAGGGATACCTTTCACTATACCAGGTTGTCAAAGCCCCATCCAGCCTGTCCTTAAACACTTTCGGGGATATGGCATTCACAGCTTCTCATGGCAACCTGTTCCAGTGCCTCACCACCTTCATGGTAAATTATTTCTTTCTCATATCACAATCTAAACTTACCCTCTTTCAGTTCCAGGTCTATCTTCTCACCCAGTCTGTGGGACACGTGGTTTGAACACACACACACACCTTTACCAGAGAGAACCAGGGCTGTTTAACCCATCTTGTAGGAGAATAGGGGTTAGAAAGCTTAGTGAGTGTGGACTTCAGTCTTCTCATTGCAGCTGTCATCTTTGAGCTCAAGGATTTAATTGTCACATTCAGAGGAAGCAGTGGAAGAGGCAAGGCTGTCTTTCCAGGCTGCAGGGCCTCTCTGGGAACTGTGGAGATGTATCGCCCACTCTGGTGCTGTGTCAAATCTTTAAGACAAAGGCAGGAACCCACTTCTACCCCTCCCGGGTGACTGTCACAAATACTTCTTTAGTTCACATAATGCAAGAGAGCTTGTATATGAGGGAATGCCCAGAGAATGGAGGGAACACCCTGTTTTGGAGAGGTAGGATATGGGAAGGGAGGAGACATTGAACTGAGAAGGCCAACATCTTGCAAGAGGAAGGTGAATCATATCTATTTATGCTAAAAATGTATGCAACCCATACATACACAGTGTCACGGTGTTTCAGTTCTGCCTGCAAAGCTGGACCTCTGGTCTGTGTGGCTGGGAGACAGATAAATTCTGGATTTGGAAGGGCTTGTCCTGAGCCACAGGAATAAAAGGTTGTTTACAGTGCGCATGGTAAGATTTACTGAGCATTGTCACTATTAATAGCATGAACCTATGTAAGAATTTACTCCTTTCTAGATGACAGTTCCCTGGCCCAGGCTGAGAGTCCTGGACTGTCATCAAGGACTCAGCATTGCTTCAGATGATTTCTGATTACAGATCTCTCTTTGTTCCTTCCCAGTTTTCTTTTCCCAAGTCTGCTCATTTCCACTCTGCCTTTCCCCTGTTTCTTCTGGCTGTTCAGCTGCCAAATTTCTAGTCTGCCCCATAATGTAATCACTGCACCCAGGGCCAGCCAGAGATCTCAAAGAAAGGCAAATTTTGCGTTCCCACTTGGGTGGCACCACGAGCGTCCCCAAGGAGAAAGGGAGCCACTGCCTCTCCAGGCCAAGAGCTGGAAGTCTGGCCCTGTATTTGTGTACCAGAGCTGCAGGCTCCTGGCTACTGTCACTGTGTGTTGAACCAACCAGGGGAGCTTTACAATATACACTGGCTGAGGGTCTGATTCAGAAATTATGTTAGATTTAGGGGTGTGGAAATTACTTCATTATTGGAATTCCCCAAACTTCAGCAGTCAGCAGATTTCATATGCTAATAATATTTGTGACAACAGGGAGCCTATGTGGGTATTAAAATGAGGCTGGAGGTAGAATTAACCCAAATTCCTGGCTTTTGTCAGTTACAAATAATGCTGCACTATTGAAGTTTTCATCTTAAGGATTTCATCTTAAGATTTCATCTTAAGAATCACAGCACTATAGCCAAAGGTGATGGGAGCAACCTTGCATTGCCCTACAAATTCAGCTGACTAAACTATGAGGTCAAGCTGCATATTTAGATTTAATCTTTTCACAGAGTGGTGTGTGAAGTGCATTGGGAGAAATGGTTTTATTTCAGATGCCATCTAAAGCAACTGATTTTAATAATTGGATGAATGCTGAGCCAAAGGCCTGGATTTTCTGTTTATCAGCAGTTTTTTGCTACTTCATTTGCAAATTTGATAATATAATGAGTGTTGAGAGCTAGTTTGTCCTGGAGCATACGTGCAGAGCTGGCTGACCCCAAGGACAGGAACAGGATACGTGCCTCCAAAGGCATCAGGGGGACGCTTCATTTGCTTTACATAAATCTCAGCCTTTAGCAACTTGAGGGAGAACACTCAAATACTTAAATTAACATTATTCTTGAATATGAAGTTTTAATAGTGCACCTTTTAAGTTTGTCATCAATCTGTATAAATTTATAGCAGATGAGAGTCTGTACACAATGCATTGACTGCTTTGAAGTGAAAGCCTGTTCCATGACTGAGGAATCCCCCCTCAGTTTACTAGATCCCAAAGAAATCAACTCCCCAGCTAGAACTTACTGGGAGAAACTAATGATGAACAGGATGGATCAAAGTATTCCTACTGCAACTATCTGTATACACTTTGGGAGCAACAGCTTTAGCTTCCATGGTAATTTTGCTTTTAGCTTTCTGTCTGCAAAATGAGGAAAGAAAAGTCTGCTTTTAAGTACGGCATTAATTTTTTAGGCTAGATGTTAGCTGCGTGTCAAAACTGAAATCTTTGTTGGTGGAATTGACATATTCACTGGACGCATTTGAAAGCCTTAGAATTAAAAACAATACCAAAATAGTTTAAATATGTATTTAGTCAAATATACTTTCAATAGCATGAAATGTGTAATAGAGCTGCTTCTGGTTTGATTTCAAAACAGCCAACTTTTGTTTTCTGTCTGAAACCGCACACCGTTGTAGTTGGGTGACTTCCTCACAGGGTAGGATGGAAAGGAGCCACGGAAGCATAAAAACCCCCTTGCAGTCTCTGGTGAAACAGCCAGTAAAGGAAATCCAAGCATGGATGATCTTAAGTGCTTCTGCTGTCTGTGGTGGGACACCTGTGGGGCCAGCCGGGATCGGGAGCAGGGATGCGTCCCTGGAAGTGCCTGTCTCTGAGTCATGGCAGCAGCTGAGCTGGGCTAAATTGGAAACAGAAATACATTGTCATGTCACCCGGATGCTCTGCCTCCAGCCAAATGGTAGACGGAAAAAATGCTACCAGATGTTCTTATGTTATTAATATTGTTATTATTGTTATTATAAATAATATTCCATGTTGGCTGGCGTTCAGTCCTGGCCCATCTGGAGCACACATGCTTGGGAGGAGAGCCCCAGCAGCCTGTGGCTCCCCCAGATCCCTGCACACCTGTAAAAGAGGCTGGGCAGGCCCTCTCCCTGTGCTGGAGGATGCAGAGGCTGCCTTGTGACAGGATGCTTCATGCCCCACTCCCTTCCCTCTGCTGGCTCTGCTGGCATCCCGGCAATGCTGCCTCAGCCAGACCTTTGTTCCACTTCCCTCCTTCCAGCAGGGTGGAATGCTTTCCCCCGCAGCTCTGTTTTGGGAGCTTTGTATCCATATACAACCTTATATGATGAAGTCAAGCTCTGCTGATGTTCCTCTCGCTTTGCAGCAGGACACTTTGCAGCAGCAGGTGCCATGATATCCCCGTGGTCTGAAGCACCTCTGGCCAAGAAGACTAAGGTGCCACTTCAGTGAAAAGTTAGTGTTAGACCAGAAACTCTTTAAAAATGTTTCTATCTAACTGCTCCCACTCCATGTTAACAAAAAAACAGACTGGCTCTGTAGGTGAACATGGAGAGTGTGGCATCCCTCCAGTGTGGGTCTCACCATAAACTCTGGCATATTCTCTGTCTCAGGGGTGAGGCAGCTACCAAGCACTGTGTAATGTAAGTGCCAAACCATTGCTGGAGTGGAAATTATCCCATTATACCCATTTAGGCCAACTGTCTAGGAATACAGGAATGAGAAAAAAAATTACTGGAGGAGGTGATGACAGTGGTTCATTAAAAAATAATAAAATGCTAGGATACTATTAAGTGTGGTATACTAGTATTTGTATATCTCTGAGCTGAGGAAACAGAGATCCAGTATAAATAGATGGAACTTTATGAATGGACTTTTGTGGTCACACTAGCCGTGCAGTAAGACAGTGTACTTTTAATTATTACATTATCGAGACGTACAGAATTGGTAAAGCACTTCCCAGGGATACGTGAAGATGTTGCAGCCACCAAAAAGTGAAGTACAACCCTCTGAAGGTCACATGTCCCTGAGTGGGCTGTGCACACAGTACATCTCCCTGCATGTAGCTCTGTGCCCAGGCAGCTGGGGGCCCAGTAGGGCTCTCGGTCCCCCACCATGGGTCACAACTCCCAGTTAGGGGAGCACAGACCAACTTGTGGTCTTTGTACTCTAGAAACAGGAGGAGTGTCCATTGCAGATTCTGGCAAAGGGCAATGCCCACAGTGGCTGGAGGGTCTCTTCCTAAAGGCAAACCTGGACCAGGGACACCCTGGCCAAAACAACCAGCTGTGTTGTGGGTGAAATCTCAGCTGTTCTGCAGAAGGAGGTAACTACAACCACCACCAAACCAGTCATCACATCTGTCTTCAGTTGGTTTGGGTCTGTAGTGAAGCAATTCCTTTGCCATGGCTTCTATAATGATCATCAGTCTTTATCTCATTTAGAGCAAGGCTCATTCTATGCAATGGGATGTCCACACAACCATGTTTTCTGGAGGGGATCTCCTTTTCTGGCTGAAAGGTTTGTTCAGACAGAACAGAAGAGTTTTATGACACAGGCCAGGGCTTTTAGGTCCATGACTATGCGGAGATGTTTGGGCTTCTGAAAATGCAAAAATTGTAGGGAAAGGCTGGGGTCATGCACAGCCCCTCCATGCACACCATGAGCTTCCCAAGTTCAGGTCCTGCAGGTGCTGCCAGCCAGAAGCCCTCCTGGGAGCAGTGGAGGCTCTCGCAGGTCTGTGGCTGCAGACCAAGACCTTAATTCCCCTACAGACTAGCTTGGTATTTCTTCTTTCCTCCCACGCCCCTCCTTTTCCTTTTGCATCCCTGGAGAGTAGAATCAACCAAGTACATACTGGTGGAAGTGGCTTTTTCAGACACCTCACATTCCCCCAGCACGCCACTGGAAAACAAAACCAGTGCTAGTCTGAATCCATAACGAAACAGCAGGAAACCTTTTCTCTATGAAACCAACAAGGCATTGCCACTGATGTGAATAAGTCACAGACTTCATGCTCACCACCTGAGAGACATCCACTCATCCTATGGAAAAGAGAGAAGCAATTAGTCTAAATTGTTGGTAAATGAAAAGATAAGGGTGTTTTCCTTCTTTCTTTCCCCACTGTTTTAGAACCCAGCAGTTTTGTGCTTCAAGTGGAAAATAAGGATCATTACTGTATTCAGCCTTGGGGTGTTTTTTTAGATGCTTATAAATCTTGCTAATTAGCTGTAGAAATCATAAAAGCTCAGCATAATGTTTTAATCATAAGCTCCTCAGGACACTGATGTTCATGTTGTTCCCTGGATCCTCATTTCCATGTACAAATTACTCTGTCCGTAACACTTTGGCAGCTCATCTCTCATGCCAAGGATATTTTCAATAGAATTATTATTTCAGTAACTAAGCTACAAGCTTACACCTGCAAAAAATAAAAATAAGAGAATAGCAACATGCAGCGGAAGGTCCCCCCTCCCTGAGCTGGTGGAATATTAAAGCTTCTTCAAAGTATTTAAACACAGGTTTCAAGTATAAAGCCTGGCTGACAGATCAGTGAAACAATTTTCTCTTTCCAAGAAGCTAAAGAAAAGTTCCCCGGTCAGCAGCTGAGGAGGATAGGAATCCATAAGGAGCACTCTTAGATACCAGTGCTAACACTTTGGGAATTTCTGGGGCAATACAACAGGTCCAAGGCATCATGGACACAGCCGTGAAATCAAACCTCGCTTGAATTCTTATCCCAATCACCATAAACAAGGTCAGCATATGCTAAGACACTGGATAATAATAGCTTGCTTAATTACACATTTTGCCTGTAACTTATTCCAGATCAGCTTTCCTAGTGGCAGTGAAGGAGGGTATTTTCCAGTTCTTTTATATTCCTGTGATTAGTGAATAATGCCCTTGGTGTATGTGCATGCATCTAATTTTCACTTTTGACTTTAATGCAATTTAACATCATCAAAATAAATATTATTCTTCACTTTCCAAATTTGGTTTCAGCACTTGTAAAGTAAATATTTTGCTTAAGAATGTGGAAAGCCTGTGCCTTTCCTTTCCTTTCCGCGCCTTTCCTTTCCTTTCCTTTCCTTTCCTTTCCTTTCCTTTCCGCGCCT
>VZTZ01028236.1:291438-380943 GCA_013400955.1 Drymodes brunneopygia | reverse complement strand
GCCTTTCCGCGCCTTTCCTTTCCTTTCCGCGCCTTTCCTTTCCTTTCCTTTCCCTTCCTCCTCTCCAAACCTCTCATCTCTTCTCCTCTCCTCTCATCTCCTCTCCTCTCTTCTCTTTTTATCTTATTTTCTTTTCTTTCTTTACTTTTTTTCTCCTCCTCCTCTCATCTGCTCTCATCTCCTGTCTCCTCTTTTCTCCACTTAATTTTCTATCTGATATCTCCAGGGAAGTCTGTCTGTCCAGCAGGTGAGAAGTGTGGTTTGGGGACAGATGCCCTGCAGCACTGGTAGCATGAGGATTGAAACAGAGATCGAGGAGAAATCACCAATCTCCCTATGGGCTTATTCCTTATTTCAAGTTCAGAGGTCTGCAGGGAGTAAAGGGTCTTAACGCACTTTTTAGAGGATCAAGTGAGAGTGTGGTCAGCACTGCTCTTCTGCCTCAGCGTCTGACCGGCAGAGCAATCCTGTTACTGTTCTGGAGGTAGCCCTAGCTACTGTCAGCCGTACCTTGTGCCCCTGCGGCTGCCGGGGGCTGGGGAGGAGAAGGTGCAGCCGCAGCTGGCCTCGACACCTCGGTGGCTGGGCTGGGGCCGGCAGGCTGGCCGTGCACAGATTAACTTGCACGGAGCCTCAAGATCGAGTATAAATTACCAGACTGAGCTGAAACATCTGCAAATAGCTGGGAGCTTGCGTGCTCGAGGGGCCTGTCCGTGTTGCTGACTCCGTGTGTGTCCATCCATCCCATCCGACTCCGCTACCCGGGAGAACGAGCCGTGAGCGCGGTGTCCTCCGGGAAGCTCCCGTCGCTTTCACGCTTGCACAGGAGACACGCGGCTGCCTTGCCCTGGTTTTGTGAGAGAGGATGCGGCCACCAAACAGCAGTGCCCGTCCTGTGAGCCCCTCCGGCTCGGGAAGCGGGGATAGAGGCGCGCTGTCTCACCTGGCGCTCGCCGGGAGCGGAGCAGAGCCGCCTGCAGCTCATTAACCGAGGCAACCCGATCTTGTGTCAGCTCTCGCTCAGCCCCAAACACGCCAGGTTTGTTGACCTTCCAGGCACGCTGCAAACCACATTATTCCTCACAGGCTTTTGCAGAGGTTACGAGCCTGGGGAACATGTGGTTAAAAGGGAACTAGGCCATGTGTTTACATGAGTTTATTTTATTCTTTCCCTCTGCTGGTGCAGCACATTATTTTATTTGATACAAAATTGCCTTTGGCAATTAGATGGACACTTTTCTGCATCCGAGAAATCTAAAGACATTAAAAGTGTTTGAGGGGCTTAAACACCATCTTGTGTTTAGCTAAGATGAAGCTTAACAACAACCCGCACTAGGATGAGTTTATACACAGGCACATAAAGCTCCAGGGTGGTCTTAGTAGGTCTGCTGAATCCGCCCTTCATCTCCAATGCTTCTTGCCGTGAGTTTGCACAGGTGTCTGCATAACTTGGCTCCCAGTGTACTTATTTCTTGTGATGAGACACCAGACTGAAAAAAATCACATTACACCAGCTTAGCCTGAGATCAGTTTGCTGGACTGATAGTCAGGGGAAAACCTCTGGTGAACTGTGCACATCTGACACAGGAGTGGGGAGATCATCAGGCTCTGGACCCCTCAGGACCATTTTTAGAGATGTGCTTTCCAGGCCTGACCTGCCCTGAGTATGACATAAGGGAGCCCACACAGTGAGTCAGTGTTGGAACTGAATTCCTGGCGCTCAGTCCTCTGCTTGCTCTGCTAAACCACACTGAGATTAAACCAACAGAGGCAGAGAGGGAGCCTGGATATAAGGGAATTTAGCAGGGAACCTGCCTTGACTTATTAATGGAAACTTTTGAAAACAGGCAGCAGCAGTAATTTTATTATATTTTTTTCCCATGCTGAAACAATTTGTGTGCAGTAGAGTCATTCCCTGGAAAAGCATTTCTTTAATTTATCTTCTTTAATTATCACTCATCTTTAGCAGCATCTGGTTCTGATATTTTATTAGAAAGTTTGCATGTTTAAACCAGGCCTGGGTGGTATTTAATTTTTTCTTGTTTCCATTTTCTACTGTGCTGGTACTTCCTGTGTGGGAAGAGATTGGCTTTGCTTTATTTCACAAGGCATAATAAATCATACAGCCGCTCTGCTTTAACATCATTATTACCATGTAAGCATGCTCAGAGACATATCCTGCAGATTATGTGGAGTATTTACTTGAGGT
This sequence comes from Drymodes brunneopygia, assembly GCA_013400955.1. Classification (NCBI taxonomy): domain Eukaryota; kingdom Metazoa; phylum Chordata; class Aves; order Passeriformes; family Petroicidae; genus Drymodes; species Drymodes brunneopygia. The sequence goes on along the minus strand of VZTZ01028236.1, from coordinate 378,734 downwards.
TAGAACGCCAAGCACTACAAACAACAGGCTGGGTTCCTGTTGTGAGGAGATGCACACTGCTTATGGCAAGATGTACTTTCTACCCGAGCTCTTAGCATCTAACTGGTGGTGCTGAAGAGCTTATGATGTCCAAAACAGAGACTGATTTTTGAGAGGACTCCTTAAAATCTGGCCCCTGTAATATTTCTCATGTTGTGCTTCCAAAGCATGAGGTACTCGACATCCAGCTCCCTGCTGAGATTTTAAGCTGTAGTTTCTATGAGAGATTGTGGACAGAAGAAGAAAAATTGATGCTCTTACGGGCCAGTTGTTCCCTTGTTGGTAGTGCTTTTGGAGACTAGGTTCCTGCTAAGGGACAAGGGGCTGCACAGGCTCTCTAAGGTTCACAAACCTTTTGTTTCTACTGCTGATTCTTTCTTCAGCTAAATGTCATTTTATTATCATATATGAACTTCTCTAAATCAGAAAATCATCTCTCAGACAAAGGTTAATTCATCTGTAGCAAGAAGATACCTGTTTTTCTGAACAGCAGAAAAATGTCTTTTAGAGAATTCTAGATATAAGCTATCACCACTTTATATCAGCAAGGATAAAAATGAGATCATGACGTCATGTATTAAAGGAGAATTTTGGACAGAAGTAAAGAAGAGCAGATGTCAGTTTAAGGTTTTCAGCACCTACAGTATATTGTGTTTTCCTTCCTGTGACATCTGCTTACTTAACATGCTGTACTGGATTTTGTGGTGTATACTTGGTTCATGGTCTGACTATTTTCCCTATCATGCAATGTTTTCTTCTGGTTAGATGGAATTCTGGTTTATATGGTGAGGGTAAATTAAATATGACCTGGCAGTCACTTGTCCTCATATACATAAGCCAGTGAATCTTTGCTGTTGCCCAGCAAGGGCTGTGTCCTTTCTTCCTGGTGCACAGCTATAATGCCCACAGGAGCCTTGATGAAATTTCATCTAAATAAGCAGTTTGGTTTTGGGAGAGAAGAACTGCTAGTCTTGAAATGCAGCATGGACAAGCAATGCTGTGCAGATATGGCTCAGATGATCACGAGCAGGGCATGCACTAGTACTTCTTGTACTGCCCTGGAATCGGAAGTCAGGAGCTGAGCAGACCTGGCACATACTCTATTGCAATGTAATCCCAAATCACTAACATGCTGATAGGTTAAGCATGATTTCAGGTGACTTAAACAAGCCTAGTTATGTATTTGCAGTAGAGCAGAGGATACTAGGCTCTGGCAAAGTGCATTACCATCTACAGCACCAACAGGCGGTGCTTTCTCCAGCTTGCCCCATTACGTCTGTTCAAGCCCTCAGACAGCAGGACTGGCAGCACTTCTGCCCCTCTGGTGTCTGATGGGCCACAAAGCCCACAAGAGAAGAAGACAGATTGGCTCAGGCATCAGGCACTGCCTGGTGCTCTCACTGGCATGAGACATAGGGTGGAGAGAGCTGCCAGTGTCTGGCCTGTGGGGCTCACATCCATTGTTTCAGCAGAGTTTGTTGCTAGAAACTGGGTCTTGGCCTCACCTTGGACATTGAGCCTTGGCCAGGTGGGGCACATTTCAAGTGTCTGGGTCTCAACTTTCCTTGAATTGCCAGGGATTGTAATACAGGGAGGAAAGGTTTCACCAAAAACCATGTTTGGATGCCTGTGGACTTTCCCTCAAGGATAGTGTGACAAATGATGCCCACAAAATGTCAAAACCACTTTCTCAAAACTATAGTGTTGTTTCCTTTTCCAAAAAGCATTTACAAAATGAGCAGTTCTTCCCCATCCTCCAAATTATCCACAGCTCTGCCCCTTTGGCAACCGAGGCAGGTCTCTGCTTCTGCAGACACTGCAGCGAGTGCCTGAGTCTCGGTCTGGTGCCCCTGAACAGCTCCCCAAGATCTCTTTGGCTCTGAAAAGAGAGTCCTGCTGATGCAGCCAGAGTTCATTTGTGCTTCTCGCTTGTCAGACTTTTGGCTCTGTCTTTCCCAACCAGTTCAGTAGGCCCTGCAGGAAGCTGAACCAGACTCCTGGGAGCCCATGACTTTCCCATTGTCCTGTGTTAACTGCAGGGCTGGCTGAGCTCAAGCCATTTTTCTTCCTTTCTGATTGTTTTCCTTACAATCTGTTGTTAAGCATAACCCAAATATTTGTGCAACAAACAGTTATTAGGCCAGTGCACACCATTAAAATTATTGCAGGGTAGCCCTGTGTCTATCACACGATGCACTACTCAGCAAAATATGCAACAGGCTGCTCCTTGTCCATCACACATGCACATGACCCCAGGACCACAACATGTCATGCAGCACAATGAATGTAGAGTGATGCCTGCCCTGACACCTGTGCTCTTCTGGTCAGGCTAAGCAAGCTACAGCTTCAGGGATGTCTCCTAAAAGGTTTTATCACGAAGATTTGAACTGGGACCTTGTGGCAATGCTCAGGTTTGGTCTTGGCTGGTTTTATCTTGTTTCACTGATTTTGGAACAACAGTGAAGAGATCTCGCTGCTCTGAGGTCAAGCAGAAACAGGCAGCAGCTCGGTTTAATCAAGGAGATTGCACAAAGGTAGTGGAAGATTGAATTCATTTGTCTGATGGACTGTATTAGACAGATGACATCAGTGTCAATGCAGTGCCTAAAGAGCATTATTGTTTTATCCAGGTAAGAAGAAAAACACATCTCTGGACTCTTTGCTGGATCTCAACAGGTAATGAAAAAGAAAATGCACATGGAGACAAATGTGCTCTTCCATCTCTAGCTGAGTCTCATCCCTGTGCTCTCCTGGAAGGGAGGTCCATTTTTTGTGGAGGCAGTTGTATGGGGAATGTGGAGACAGGAAGGCATTATGGAGAGACTAGCAATCCCACTCAGGCTGAAAATAACTTGGCCTCCAACCCAGAGGGGACAAGAACTGCTCCAAGACACTCCTTCTGTCCCAGCTACCCCATTCTGGGGAACAACGAGACTTCATCTTCCTAGGGTACCAAAAAATAGGCTTTTGCCTGGATAAAGCCACTGAAATAGAAGGGAAAAAAGCCTCCCTCAGAAAGGTGTAAAATCATCATGCAATTATCAAGCTGGATTTCTTTTTTTCTGTGCTGTGTTTTTGTCTGTCATGGATGTAAACTTGGCCTTGTGGTTGAAATGGCAACAGCTGTAAACTTCAAAGAATGAATTCCTCCACGCTTTTTTAAATAAGCGTCTACCCTCATCAGCAGACAATCTGCATGGTTCAGCTGAGTTTCTAATTGTCCAGTACTTTCATGCACGAAGTATGAGCTATGGTTTCCCAGGCTTGTTTTAGGGCACAGCACTCACCCATTACAGGGAAATTTTTCCATATTGCTCACTGACAGGATATGGACGGAGTGAATATTTTGCTGGAAAGACCTGGGGTTATTCCCTAACAAATTGAGTGTGGTATCTGTGGTTTGGCATGAACATCAGCACTGATTTATCTCACTGTAGCCCAGAATCATCGTGGGCTATCTGACTGCTTCAGCCAACATGCGGGAAGGTTAGTGCACTACCTCCAGGTACTTTTTCTCTTGTGTTCTATTGATTCACTCCCAGGGGTATCCTAGAACTGACCCTTAGTAAAGCACACAGTCCTCTCTTGCTCTGCTTTTCTTCTCAGCCATTTTTAGCCTTTCTCTGTCTGAAATTAGGTGGAGAAAGGAGTAAGTTAGGCCAGAGGTCCCTGGCTCATTTATGGCTTATTTGGCAAGAACCTGTTTTTACTGTAGAATTTTCCTTCCCTTTCCTTTCCTTTAAATGATTTTCTCTCATAAGCCTAAGTGATTGGGTGCTGCTGAATACTGATTGTATTGCATTTGGGTCTTGGATCATACCTTCACACAATTTGGGAAGAGTCTTCTATGCCTTGGGCTTCCAGAAACAATAACAAACAAAAATAACTTTTGCATTAAATCTGAATGATGTGACTTTGCTGAGTCTGACTTCAGGATCATAATTCCTGATTTGTGTCTGATCAGTGCCATGGCCTGTGATTTTGGGAGGTTCCTGGATACGCTGAAAAGCCATCAGAGTCCAGCTGCCAACCCACTGATGTACTGAGATACTTCTCTTGTTCTTGTGTCAATAGCAGTGGATTTCTTTTTCGAAGGGGCCACTTCCCACTTCTTCCTTACCCTCTTCTGACTATTCTGGACAAAATAAAGGCACCAGCCTTAGCACTGGGCATCTGATCCCAACAACCAGTACTTCTCTTTGTAACTGATAATAGAGATACAGTTTATTGCTTCAATAAAGCATCTTTGCAAATAATATGTCAGTGAGTTTGGGGAACCCAGCCATTTGGAAGCTGGTAATGTGTTTTGAATTAATTTCCTTATCTTACTATCCTGTTGGTTAGTTAGCAACAGAAGAAACACGCGGGTTACAGAGCAGCAGTGGTTTCACCAGGCAGGACCGACTAAAAGCCCTGCCCTTCTTTATTTACCTATTTTTATAGGGTTCTAAGGACAGTTAAAGATTGGTGAAAGGGGTCAACACCCCTGAAGGTTTACAGGACAAAGACTTGGTCAATCATCTTTCTCCACCCCAGGGAAAGAAATGAAAAACAATTCTACAAGTGCAAAACAATCCTGGTTGGTTAAGGAAAACAAGGACCATGTTTACAGAACAAGCATGGGAAACTACAGCTACAGTGTTACAACTTATGGGGCCCTGTAAAACCAGGGCGACACTATCCCTTAACATATCCATGGCTTGACCTTTATTAGAGACTTAAGAGCAGATTCAACATATACTCTCAGCTGTATTTAGCCTGCCTCATACTGGCCCACGGAATAAATGGCTTATTGAGATCTCTTCTAGCTTTGTTTCTGGGATGTTTATGACTCTCACTTTACTACAACACACTATGCAAAAATATTACCCTATGTTTTACCTATGCTGCCTGTGTGGCTGTTTGTTCAAGCTGGACCCCTCCCCAGGCAGGAAACCTCTGGCTGTTTCCAGTCTATATATGTGGAATGGCCTCCAACTCAAATTGCTGCTTTTATGCCTGCTGTACAGTTGTCTTTTTGTTGCTTTGTCTCCTTTTGGGTGTCCTCTTAGGCATTTCAATTTGAAAAATCAGCTTCTTATTTTCCTGGTTCTCTTTTTAATAGCTGCAAGATGGCTTGTAGGTCAGTTTGATAGTGCTGAACAAGAAAAAGGGAAAGCTTTCCTGCAGGGCTCCTTCGTTTCTCTGAAAGTAACCACTTCTGGGGGGGGTTGCAATAGCTCTGCTATTTTAGGCACCAATAATGGGTGGATTGTTCAAAAATACTATTTTTATTTTTATGGATCATTGGAAGCCTGATGCAGTAAGGCTGCACTATGGCATGAATGTCACGTCGATTAACCGGAGTTTCCATGTGGGATCCAGTAGAAGGCGAGTTGCTTTGGATCTGTTCTATGGATCAAGATAGAGACATTGGGGTTTTCTTTTTCCCAAGTTGTGTCAAAGTCCTGGACAAATCCACAGAAGGTGTGTTTAAAAGGCCCTCTCAGGAATATCTGTTCCTAAGGAGAAACAGCTCCTGCTCAGGGCACCTTGTTGAGGGACTTCAGGGGACACACTCGTCTCATTTACTGAAATGCTTGAATTACCTCCAAGACGTGTAAAAAAAATGTTAAATTAGTCTCTAAAATTTAGCTCACTGAGTGGATCACAAAACACCATTCTAGTTTTGAATGTCTTTATTTTGTGGAAAATAACTTTGTAGGGATGTTTCTATTTATGTCAAATAAATGTTATTGCTATTTGGTAGGGAAGCCAGATACCACTGTCTGCATAAGAAAAATGCTAATTTTTTGGCACATTGGAATGCCAAGTAGACATGTTAATGTATGGCTACATGTATACATTCTGATATCAATAGTGGATGAAAACAATATAGATGTATTTACTGAAAAATCAGTGGATAATCAGAACACTTTTACCTAAAAAAAAAGAGATCTTATTTTGCATACTTGATCAATAAGAAATACAGTCGAGATCCTCTGAAAGAAAAAAAGAACCAAACAAAACCCCAACTCTGTAAGAGCAGTGAATGATGAAGCTGCAGCCTGTATCTTTTTCCCAAGGGAGCATTGAATGAGATGTTGAGGAATGCCTTCTCCTGGTCTGCTTCAGCCACAAACACTTTGGGGCTACAGGGTAAGTCAGCTCCAGGCACTCACTCTGTTCCAATCAAGGGAGCAGCAGGGGCGCTTTGCAGTCACCTCCTGGGCCATACATCAGGGTTCCCACTCCCCATGGGCTGGAGGGAACTGCCCTGTAGCTGGGTCTGCTCTCAACATAGCAGTGGATGTAGCTGGAAGGGATACCTGGGCAGAGAAGCCAGGAGGAACTCCTGGATCCTGCCAGACAGACATGGGCAAAATGCCTTGTGCTTGTAAAGTGTTTTGGAGCCGGGATAGATGATAGATAGCAAATCTTGCATGATTATTGCTTACAAATTACCTTTCCAAAGATACACTTCCTTCCCTTCAGCCAGCTGTTCTGCCTCAGCACTCTTAGCTGGTAGATCTCCAGAGCTGCAATGTGAGTTTAAAATTATTTATTGAAAAATCTTCCTCCTTGTTGCAGTTAATGGAATCTGCTGGGCTACATAAGAAAGAGGTAGTTGAACTAAAATTATTTTCAACAATTCTTGTTTTATTTGATAATAACACTCAATGAGCAAAAGACTGATAAGTCAAATATATTCTCTGGCCTTTTCTGTCCATTTTCTGTCCATTTCCTTTTCTGTCAAAACAAAATGTTTTTGACCATTTTCTTTTCATTTACATTACATGGGTTTAGGCAAGGGCTCAATCTAATACTTATCAAAGGCAAGAGTCCTTCATCTACAAATTTGTGTGAGCATTGAATCTGCCCCTAACTGCCCACATCTGTATTTTTGCCATGGAGGTTGAAAGCTTGGAGCTCCTAGATTAGACCCCTCACATAGGAGAAATAACCAGGGAAAATCCAAAGGATAGGCATGGGAAATCTACTTGAACAGCACCTTCACCCTTCTTTTATTTCTGAAAGTCTGGAACTCTGGAGGGACAGCAAAAGGTCTTGAGTGACGTAGGCACTCAGCAGTAGATACTTTCACTGCTCCCACTTATCCTGGTGGCTATCCCTATTCTTTTGTAAGACACTCATGGTCTATGTGTGGATAAGGTGTGGTGGAGAGGGAGGACAGTCCCCAACCTGGCATGGAGGAGAATGTGCTCAGATTGCAGCATTGTCAGTCTGCTTGGCTGATCATTCACACAGGTCTTTACATTCTTATATGCCTCACCTTCTTATAAATGAAGTGGGAATATAACACCTTGAGAAACAACCATAGTCTACTATGGCAAGCATCCGCCCATCCATCCCATTATCTTCTCTCTCTTACCACCCAGTAGCAGATTCCCAAAGCAGGAATTCTTGGTCACAGCCTTGGTGATTTATGTAGGAATTTTTAAAAGGTGTTTGAAGTTTTTTTTTTACTATGCTATCCCTTTTGCAGTCAAATAGACATTAGGCTGCCTCCTCAGCTGTCATAATTCACAGCCTGGCATATGAAGTTAAATCTTGTTCTCACTTCACGTCAGTGCCCTGGTCTGTGACCTGCAACAGATCAGTGCTCTGATCCCCAGCCCCTGCTGCTTGGTGACTGATGGCTCGTGGGAACAGTTACCTCTCCAGCCACTGCCACCAGATTTGGCAAGGGCCATGAATCAGAGTCCCAAAACTAGGGGAAGTCAGTGAATGTCTCTGTACATCTAGCTGTGACTGCACGTCATGCCTGTGCTCCCAATTCAAACACAGCCACTCTCTCTAGGTTATCTGCATAACACAATCATCCCTGTGTATTTTGGAAATGTCTACCCTTCCCAGTGTGATCATTTTATTCTTAATTAAAGACAATTGTTATGAAGCATCATGGATGAATTTATTACTAAAAATGCCCTCTCCAACTGTGCAATGCATTTATTTTGAAGTCTAATGGTCTTCCTTCCCTTCTCACTATGCAATCTTTATTAGGGTCTTCAATGATTAATTTTGGAGCAGGAGCATGAAAGGGGCAGATCTCTAAGAATGGCATTGTCTGCATCCACTCTTAGATTTTTTTTTAAAATTTATTTCTTTGTTAAAAGATATTTCATTCAGAGAATCCCCACTGAGCTTTTTATTGCAGAAAATTAGAGATCATAAATCGTCTCCCAGAAAACTATAAATCCAGTACTATTGAAACATTCCATGGGCAGATCTTGGCTCTTTGATGAAATCACTCTTTTTTCTTGTATAATTTATGAGCTTTTTTTCAGCATGGGGGGATTTATGCTTTTAAATTGCTCACCAGGGTTTTATTGAATATAATTTGCTAGCAAATTTATATGAGCCAAATATATTGCATTTTATCCACAATTATGAGCAATAAAATTGATGGGGCTTTACTTTTCATTTTCTTCTGGCAAGCAGAGGAAACATGAGTTTATCCTGAACTTGCAGTGAGGTTTCTCTGGGATTCACGTGTACAATTAAAAAAGAAAAGATTGTAGTCAGCAAGGCAGAGGTGCCATTTTGGAAACTTTATTTGTTGTATGGGAGGGGGCAAGTTAAATTTCTCTTGTTCCAAAGGGACTGTAAAACACTGAGGAGCTGAGTTAAAACCACTGAAGCCTGTGACACACATCAACTTTTGCAGAGTTTGAACCACACTGTTGGGAGGCAAGGTGTGGATAATCTGTGTAAGAGCTGCATGTCTTTCACGGTCCCCTTTGATCCCATTTTCCTGTGATATTCTGATTTTCATTTGATTCAACCTGGTATATTCAAAGGCACAAACAAAAACCCCAGTATAACCCTACTTTCCATGATTGATTTTATTTACTGTATCTTTATATAGTAAATATAGTGTATATATATATATATATAGTATATATAGTATATATAATGAATTGTGTTCATTCTGGTATGCCCATATCCCTTGAGGACTTCTATGACTGACAGAAGAGAGGAATAAAATCCCACATATCATTAATCTCGATAAGGCATAAGGAGCCACAAAAGTGTTCCATGTCCTGCTTCTTAACAGGCTGTTATTTCCAAATACTGGTTCCTCAAAATAAGACTTCTAAACCACAATAACCTTCACAACACAGATGCAAATATTGCAGCTTGCTTTCAAGTCAATGTGTGCGACATTTGGGGTGCACCACACGGCTTTAGTGACAGGGTGTGGAATAGGAAGAAAAATTCAGGTGCAGGGACTACAACTGGAAAAACACCCCTCCAAGGAGGGGCTTACACTGCTTTGAGCTTTGTTCCATAGATTCTCACCTGCTTTGGACAGCCCTGCCTGCCTTTGTGTCCATCTGTTCCTCTCTCTGTTGGCTCCATGGACTCTGAATCTTGTCCCTCTGTAGGAATACCAAACCCTAACAACATAGTCTTGTGGTCTGGGAGAAGAAACATTTAATCCAATTTAGCTGAACTGAGGCAACCTGGTTTGTAGACACACATTACAGGGGAGTAAGGAAAAAGGCTGACTTTAGCTGCTCTATAAATGGAAATAAGATTTCAAAAGCAGAGGAGCACCAGCCCCTGGTTCACACCCTGTGGCTGTCCTGGGGACAGCGAAATGACCTCTTTCTGTCATCTCACTCCTCACAGGAGGGAAACCACCTTCTGACCTTAGAGAAGTGTTTGGAAGAGATGTCCCAGGGGGGATCGTAGTAACTTATCCCTCCTTTTTTGGCCTTCTCCTTCAGGTTTTACAGCAGCAGGGCTCATTTTGACACAGAGCAGGTACCTTGAGCTTTTCTTTGCACTAAAGGAAATTAAGGCTGCAAACTGAAATGGGCAAATCAAAGGAAATTCAAAGCTTAAGACCCACATAACTCTTTGAGCTATTTGTCCCACAAGAGCCCAAGCTGCTGGTATGGCCAATGCATTAACAGTGAATATCCTGTCTGGCTCATGCCCATTTTTTGCCATAGCTGTATTATTATTATTATTATTATAACATTCTCTAGGTTTTGGACTTAATGTACACACGGTGATGATTGCTGGGGCCATAATAATGAAATATGACTTTCCTAATGAAATTTCAGTCCCAGCTCATTTCACTGCTGACACTGAGGTGACTGCAAATAAACACTTTCCAGAAGAGTCAGTTAAATGGCTGCATAAGCAATTTATCAAATACTGTAACATTTAAATAAATAATAAAGAAGTATTCAAGCATGCTGTATTACTGCCTGTGGCTTTGTTCCCAATAACCTCACAACTTGTCTTTCTAATAGCTAGATTCCCACTGACAGAAAACAAATCTCTCTCCAACTTGGAGAATTTTATCAGATTTATCTGAATGCCAGATCAATGTGTAGGAAACAAATGGAGTCAGCAACATGATTTAAATTAGAAGTCTAACAATTTACAGTCTCCATTGGTTTCTCATAAACCTTATTAACGTTTGGCATTGGGTACCAAGGAACTATAAATAACATTCCAAAACAACATTTATATCTGCTTAGACTCTTGTTATATGTCTTCAACACAGCTTAAATAATGTCTGTAATACCTTCATCATGAACAGGAAATGAAAAAGTTGCCCCATACATGTTTTGTCTTTTAATCAAATATTATTTTCTCCTTAGAACTGCAGAGCTGGTGGGGTTTTTTTATTTATTTTATTTATTCAAAACTTATGTCTACAATTTCCACTTGTTTTTCTAGATCTCAGTAGGGTACAAAGCTCTCCCATCCAAATAGAGCAGAACAATTTCTTCACATCTTTCATGCATTTTTCCCTCCAACCCCCTCACTTCGGCTGCTGTTAAAGGCCAGGCTCACTACTCAAAGATGTGGGCAGGGCAACACCGTGATGCCATGAGCTGCCTGTGGGAAGAGGCAGCACGAGGAAGGAGGGCACTTTTTAAAATGGGGTCTGATTGTAGCAGAGTAGGAGATGAGAGTGATTTATAGACAGCTGTCCCAAAATGCCCCCACTCTTTTCTTGTATTCCGGATCTTCTTTCTTTCTCTCATTTTAGGTTTTTTCTCTTGTGCAAAGATTTCACTTCCTTCCTTAGAAGATTGAACCCAGATTTTCTTTTCCATCTAACATATCCAAACACTCCTGTCCAAAATTCAGTTCTGTTCTGAAATAGTCTGCTCCCATTCTGCTGTGTGGTCCTTGTTGTTTTCATGGAATCATAGAATATCCTGAGTTGGAAGGGACCCACAAGGATCCTCAAAGTCCAACTCCTGGCCCTTCAGAGCACCATCCCCAAGAGTCACACCATGTGCCTCAAAGTATTGTCCAAACAGTTCCTGAGCTCTGCCAGGCTTGCTGCTGGGACCACTTCCTTGGAGAGCCTGTTCCAGTGCTCAAACACCCTCTGGGTGAAGAACCCTTTTTCTAATATCCAACCTAAATCTCCCCTGACACAACTCCAGGCCATTCCCTCAGGTCCTGTCACTGTCACCACAGGGAAGAGATCAGTACTTACCCCTCCTCTTCCCCTCACAAGAAAGCTGTACCTGCAATGAGGCCTCGCCTCAGTCTCCTCCAGGCTGAACAGACCAAGTGACCTCAGCTGCTCCTCGTGAGGCTTCCCCTCAAGGCTCTTCACCTTCTTTGTTGCTCTCCTTTGGACACTCTCTAATAACTTTATCTCTTTTTTATATTGTGGCCCCCAAATCTGCCCAGAGCACTCAAGGTGAGGCTGCCCCAGCTCAGAGCAGAGCAGGACAATCCCCTCCCTTGCCCAGCTGCAATGCGGTGCCTGATGCTCCCCAGGACAGGCTTGGCCTTCCCGGCTGCCAGGGCACTGCTGACTCATGTTCAACTTGCCATTGACAGGATCCCCAGGTCCCTTTCTGTGGGACTGCTCTCCAACATCTCATTCCCCAGTCTGTCTGTACATTCAGGGTTACCTGAATCCAGGTGGTTAATGTATATGTTGAAGAGCACAGGGCCTAAGATGGAGCCCATGAGTGCTAGGTGAGATGAGCCTTGGTGGCTGTAGCAGAAAGGATGCTGCCATTCATGCTGGGCTGACAAGAAGTGATGACACCCTGATACATCACAGGGAGCAGAGAAATGGGCTGCATATCCACGGCTTCATGCACACTGGTGCAGCCAGTCTCCCAGGACTGGTGCCAAGTGAGTATGTATGTCTGAATCCATGTGATGGGAGAGAAACTGTGCTAACGTTCTGCACACAGCATTTCCCTCCAGCAGCTCCTTGTATGTGATCACAGAAGAGCTGCATCCTTCTAATTACCTTTAGCTTGTTTCAGGCATCCAGAGTCCAGGTCACCTGCTGGACTCTCATCATGGCCTCTTGCTCTTCCCACAGTGTACTTCCCACTCTGCAGTGCCCACAGCTAGAGGCTGGAAACCCTCAGCCATCCAGCTTTGCAGGGTTGCTCTCTCCTTTGTATCCTTCTCATCAGCCCCTGTCCATACATGTCTGTCTCCAGTTGTCCACTACATCTCTTTCCACGCTGTCTGTTACACCCATGAGGCAAATTCCTGAGGCTGCATCTCCACCCAGCCACCCACACTCACCCTCTCAGTCCTGTGGGGCAGGTGAGACCCTTTTCTACAGTAATACACAAGTCAGCACATAGTGGTAAAGCTTCACTTGCAATTTTTGCTTTTAGCTTGGCTCCTAACAAGGCACTTAGATTCAGAAGGGTCTCTAGAGCCAGAAAAAAAAATAAAAGGAAAAAGAAGTGCCTAAAGCAAAAAAGGAAAGAATACAGACAAAAATTAAAAAGCCACAGAAATGCTAAAAGAAATGTATCAAAGAGGTGGCAATTAGATTTAGCTCCTCAGAATGATGTGACAGAGTCAAAGGCAGAAATATTTTACATTCAGTAGCATAAGAATTGGTGGAAAATTAATTCCAAGAATGTCTAGCCATGAAGCCAAATATCTCTTCACCTACAGAAGCCAACTACAAGAAAAACAGAACCTTTAGCCTGACCTTCAAACAACAATTAGTGCTGATTTATTGACACGATTTTCCAGAACATGGACAATGCTTATGAAGGCATTGAGAAGACTGCATAATAAATTATATTTGCTTTGAGCTTCATGGGATGTAGCCAGTTTTCCATTTCAAACAAGCTCTGCCAGGGTGTCCTTTTGTTAAGTTTATGAATTAAATTCAAACAAAACAACAGCTTTATTGTAGCATGTGGTTTAGCAATAGACCTGAGGCTACTATTCAATAAAAAAGAGGAATAATTACACACTTTGTTATGAAAATTACATGATAAGTTCCTTAGAAACCTCTCTGAAAATTAAGTTAAGTACACGGTAATTCAGTTTTTCCACTACCAAGTTATCTCCTCACTGTGACTATTTGAGGGAAACTGTAAGTTGCAAGATCCCATAGTTCCTTCAATTGAGGGGAAGGAGAAACTCTATAGAGTTACTTTTTATTTTTAATGCCTTTTTTCCCTTTTTCTCCAAGCATTGTGATTATTGGTAGCAGTCATCTCTAAAGGTGCCTCCAAAGTTATGTGGCACTCAAAAAGCCAAGTTTAGGCTGCCAACATACATGTGAGATTTGTGTAATTTTTGATGTGCCTATGTTCCATTTTGGAAAGGGATTTGGGAACCTTCAAACCAAATCAATCACACAAGCCCTGCAGCATAGCAGGTTACCATGTGCCCACTAAGCTGCCTTACCTCCCTGTGTGCCTGCTTTCAGTCTGTGGCAGCTCTGAATTTACCTCCTAGCATGAGAGTTTTAAATTAGGTCAAATTACATTGTGCTTGTGTGCCCCCAGACACTTACTGCCATTCAGCTCATGCATAACCTCTGGTAACTCCTGGCCAGACAAGTCTGAGTGACCTGACCATGTGTTTGATCTCTAAGTACCACTCAAAATCACCAGGGCCTAGAAACAAAGGTACTTCGAAATTGTGCTTGGAAACTGGCAATTGCTTGTGAAGCACCCATGTCTCCTTAACCCTGGAGTTAAGGAAATCCTAACAATTCTAGGAATACAAGAGTAGACAGCCTGTAAAAAGACCATATGTGCTGAAGGAGCTGCTTATCATCAGGTGGTCAGTGTGGCATTGGCCCTTATGCTACATTGTAGGATTGATTGTCCTTATATAGAGGTTTGCTGCCCTTATTTACTTTAATATCTTCTTTATGGAAAGTGTATAATTTGTATAATTTTGCAGATGGGGGGGATGAATTTCATTATTCACAGGCCCACCAATAATCCCTGTCAAGGAGCAACACTCTCCACAATGACTTGTAAGGAGATCTCAGCCCTGGAAACTTCCCCATATGCCGCTTGCTTGGATGACAATGCTGGAAACAAAACAAAACATTCTTCATCTTAGCACTGACAGATGAGAACCGAGAGAAGAAGTCCCTGGGGAGTGCCTGGGAGACCTGAGAGGAGCAAATGTTTCTGTGTAGTTGGTCACCTGTGAATTGCAAATTGTTTTCATGACACTTGTTTTCTGAATTGCTCTCATTTTGGACACTTCTCCCTTTGCTGTAAGGAAGCTGGGGAGCCCTTTCATAACCCCACTATTTTATGCAGACACAGCAGAGCAATGATGGTTGAAAAAAAGTGAATGCCTGTGATTCGTGTGAGTGAAGTCATCCAAAGCAATTGCCAGAATGTGGCTTTATTCAGAGACAGCTTATGCTGGAAGAATTTTCTTTCGCAGATACAATCAGGGGTTATTAAACCCCTGCTGGCTCTGTAAGATTTGGTAGTAGATCACAGATTTTAGCAATTCCCTGTTGCCTTGCCACTTTGTTTGACTGGATATTGAGCTCCCAGTCTGCCAGCTATCCACAAGTCCTGGATGAAGGCTGCTTGGCGTAAGTGGCAACAGTCAACCTGCACATTTGTATAAGGATTCTTGCAGCTGGGACTTGTTGGACCTGCAGTAAACACTTCAATCAATTGCCATTAGAACTGGGCTGAAATCAGACCATTCTGGATTGCCAGCAAAGGAAGGCCTCCTTATGCTGTCTATGTAGCACATGTACATCCTGATTCAACCTGACTTTAATTCTGTATTGAAATAATAGAGACTGAGTATGAACCGATTCAAAGTGAACATCAAAGCTTTGATTAGATTTTACATTGTTGATTCTCAGTCCTAGTTGATGAAGCAGATTTATATTAGCATACTGCATTCTGAAATGGGGAAACTGATACAGACATTTAGGGCCAGTAAATTTAAGTTGTTAGGTGAACACTTCAGGAGAAAAAAAAATTGATTTTTTACAGCAATGTCAAGAGAAGGCACACAGTGTCTCACACTAGCCAGAAGCTCAGCAGTCCTGCTCAGAGACTGATTTAAAAAATTGCTCTAGCTCAGCATCCAAAGCCACACAGGGAGCCAGTGAGTAGAGCCAGGTGAGAGCTAAAGAGTTTCTAATCACTGCTTGTGTTTTCCCACTTCTAACCCAAGCTTCTGGATTAAATATAAAGTGAGCTGTCAAATAAATCATAGAATCATAGAATCGTTAGGTTGGAAAGGGCCTTTAAGATCACCAAGTCCAACCATTAAAGGCACTCGCACCATATGCTAGAAACATCACACAGCTTTGTTGGCCATATAAAAATTGCTGCACATGGGAACAATAACTCTTTCTTGAAAACCAAATAACTATTCTAATCTAAATCAATCAGATCTTAGAAAGACAGATAATCCACCCCTTTCGGGACACAGTAATGGCGCAAGTGTTAGGAATACAACAGAGATTTAAAAAACCCACAGCCTCTGGTACCTGCCCTTCTCAGGGCTATTGTTTTTAAGTGTGGGCTGTAAGGCCTCTTCTGCCAAGATTTTAGCCCAGAGGAAATATCCCTCTCGGTGATGCAACACTTTACAGGTCAGAGTCCTTAACTGAAAGCTAGTCCTCCTGGCTGGGGGAGTGACCACTGCACAGCACATAGTGAAGTGTCAGTCTGATCCTTTCTTGCATCTTTTTCTCCTTCATTCTTCATTTTCAGTGTATGATAACTTCAGAAATAAACTCAAGATTATTTGTAGAAAACTAGGCAGTCATTGCTTTTTCGGATGTGCAATGTAAAATCTAAAGATAACTGTATGTCTTCGAATTCAGTTTCTAAATGCAAAGTTATTTGAAAGCACGAAGACAGTTGTGTCAGGGTAGATTGTGTCTAGAAGTTTGCTATTTATATTTAAGTGGACCTTTGGAGGGTTTTGAGCATGTTATTGTCCAAAAACCCCAGCAACACAAAGGAAGACAGCACATCAGAAAACCTATGCACCTCGTAGGGAAGTGACAGAGGCATACATGGGGTAGGAATTTTCACTTTCATTTTCACACTATCTTCTGTGATGAGCATAACTAATTTCTCCCCAGGTCTCTCAAATGCAACAAAAATACAAGCCAACAAAAACAACAAGCTTCCTCTGTCATGCCAAAGCATTTTCTGGGACAGGGGTGGGATAGGGGTGCTGGGGGAGGAGGGACACACAGGCTTTCCTGCTACCCTCTTCTGCATTTGGGTCATTCTGAGACCCCTCTGTGAAGAGCAACCATGCCCCTGCTGACACCCCAAATGAGCCCAGCTGGGGGCACAGCCACTCCTGGTGACACTGGGCTCTACACAGTTCCCTTTAAAAACAAATGGCTCTCCATGGGCTGGAATGAACAAGCCTAACTCTCTGTGGTTTGTGTCCCATGGCTGAGCAGGCACCAGGCCTGGCTGGAGCCCCTCCTGGGAGTGGGGCATCTCTGGGTTCCTGCCCATGTGTGCGCTTGCCCAGCTGTGCTAAGGGCACGAAATTCAAATTTTAGAGATGGTTTGGGTTTGTTTGCTTGCTTCTTTGTTTTTGTGTTGAGCTAGCACTGCACTGCTTTATCCTTATCACTCTGCCTGAATACTTGGGGTAGATATTAAGGCCTCAACAAAAATCTTGCACTCTGATCAAAGCCAACCAAGAGAAAAGGTCAAAGCAGAGGTTATAATGCATGCAGTGCCAGGGAGCTCTGTGTCACACGTGCGTGTGTGTACATAAACAAAACCCCCTCTCCATGATGCACTGACAGCAGATGAGAGTCATGGAGTGCGCTAGTCAGGAAGCAGCACTGTGCTGACAAAACTATGTGGTGGCAGTGAGATAAGCAGTGCAAAATGACCAGCTGCAGAGCAGAACCTTCCCAGGCAGCCCTGGATACTCGTCCCCATGCTGAGACCTGGATCTTACAGCTATTTTTTCACATACGGAAAAAATACTGGGAAATGCTGCAGATTTTTCTTAAATGGTAGCATAAAAAGTGACTGCAATAGCCCCACTGCTTGGTTGGTTGTGATTTTCCTTGCGTGGCTCCTACTTGCCTTCTCCTTGTGTGACTCCTTCTGGAGTGCTGCTGGAGCCACAACGAATCTTGCTGGGCATGAGAGAGGGCTGTGCTTTCAAATATGAGTTCAGGTATCCAGAGATTCATCAAGTGCAAGTCCAGCTGAAAGCATCATGATGATTTGTTCTGACCTTCCTCACCATGTGGGTCATGACGTACTGTGTGTTTTTACACACACACACACACACACACACGCACACACACACACACGTGCATTTATATTTTTATATATGTAAGATCACCAAGTGCCAGTTCATGCAGCTTGGATTTTTTGTTTTAATCTGATTAAAAAAAATCAGACTAGCCTATTACTTATGTTTTCATCTTCACTGCTTGCAGTCTTTATTTGGCTTCAGTGGACTTGCCTTTCTCAAATTTATCTCTACATCCCTGTTAGGTCTCTGTGTGCAGATGTCCCTTCAGACCCAAGGTCTCCTGCGTGCCCAGCACCACGCAGAGTTTGCTGGGGAGTCCACCTAACCACACTTCATGGCTAAGGCCAGCTAAACTTGCTCCCCAGTAAGAGCAGCTGTACTTTGGCTGTGCAGTGTCACTGAACAGAATTGCCTGGAGAAACACCAAGACTGGGAGTCTGCCTCCAGCTCTGCATAGCTGTTTCCTTCCCCAAAATGCCTTTCCTTCTGCTTCTTCTCCCTGTCTCTGTTCAGCCCCCAGTCACTGGCAATACATCCATCCTCCTTTGCTGCCTTGACTCCACTGCTTGGATGTATTAGTGCTCAGCTACCTGATTACTTTTAATTCCTTTCTTCATTCCATTGATTTTGCCATAACTGAATCCATCTGCTGCATCTGACCAATGGGAGGATGGGAAGGCTGTTTTTCAAATGGCTCCTTTCCTCCTTAAAGGGGTGGTGTTTTACAGAACTCAGCATGAGAGTTTGGTGCTGTCTAGAAATTTCCACAGAACATGTTCTGTATCATTTCATTACCACTCAGCTATTTACTGGTTATTATTAACAAATTTGATTATGGAAGGTCAAATCATATGTGAAATATACAGTTTCCTTTCCCTTGTTCCTCTGAATAGCTCTTTGTGCCAGTCATGTACCGTGCTTCAAGCCAGCGACAGTCCCATAGCTGCCAAAACCACAGCTGAAGCATGAGTCTCCCATATTTTCTTCTTTCCATTTGATGACAGTATCACAATGACTTGCTCATAATTCACTATACATCTCACAGACGGTTTATTAGTATTTTTTAAATGAGGATGCACTGAACAAAACTTCCTGCCTGATGGTCAAGCATAACCTTGAGGCCATGTGAAAAAAAATCAAAGCTCTGTTTCCACTGTTATTAACTTCCCTGAATATTGAATTTGTGCATAACAGTGAAGAGTTCAACTCGTAGACTGGGGGAAATATTTGCATTTGAAGTTGCAGAAGGATCTAACACCTCAAATCTGCAGGTAACACCAAAGAGTTGGTCATTGTGGTTAATGACATCCCTGTTACGGCCTGTTCCCGTGTTCCTGTGAAACAGGGTCAGTGATGAACCCCAGTGGATGTGCTGCCAGCCTTTGGCATACTCCCATGCATGCAACAAATCTGCAGCTGTTCTCACCTCATGGTTTGTGGTAGTGAACATAGCCAAGAACAGTGTGAAGGTGGGTAAAGGTGGAGAGGGTTCATGGGTGCAGGTGGAGAATGTTCAAGGATGATGCCAAAGTTAAGGGAACTTCTCCCAGGAAATTAAGAGAGGACCTTAATGCTTAAGAGAAAAGTCTCCAATGTTGCTTCAGCCTTCTGGCTGACATTTTGATACAA
Organism: Drymodes brunneopygia; assembly: GCA_013400955.1. NCBI lineage: Eukaryota > Metazoa > Chordata > Aves > Passeriformes > Petroicidae > Drymodes > Drymodes brunneopygia. The sequence goes on along the minus strand of VZTZ01028236.1, from coordinate 359,555 downwards.
TATATATGATGGAAATCAGCATCTTAATTTCTGCAATAACTGCCACAGTACAAAAGCATTGTTCAGAAATTTTCTATTACTGCCTGGAGTGTTAGTTTTTATGGTACCATATACATGTGCAGTATGGACAAGTTACAGTTGCCATGGGAATGCTAGTAATGAAATTCTTGAGTTCTCAATGTTTAAAAAGTCTCAAATGAGTTATAAAGGAGACTTGTTTGCATTTCATTTCCTTTGTGAAGGACAGAAAAAACTCACACCCACAACCCTTTTTTGGCAAAATTTGCCAAATTAAGAACCCTCCATCTCAAAGGTTTTTTCACTTTTTCTTTTTTTTTTTTCCCAAATTTTGCTATCTGCAGAAAGAAGGTCTCTGTTTATCTACCTTTTTGTTTCTGTTTTTGTTTTTTTCTGAATCTACTCAATACTGAGTCCATAGTGCTAGTGGAGGTCTGAATGAGGTTGAGGAAGGAAATTGGAAAAAATCCAAGTTTTAATTCATGTTGTGTAAATCAGTTATGCCAGAATATGCAAACATCAGATCTGGCTTAGGAATTACAATTATAAATTGTAATTATATTCCTTCTCATAAGTATCAAAATTTTCTGGGGTTGTAGGGATGAATGCAATGTGTGAAACAATTACAGAATCCTTGTAATCCTTGTAATCCAAGTAATCCTTGGTTTCTGTATGAGGGGACATGCAACTCCTTAGAACAATTTGCTGTCATTATAAGACATAAGTACAATGGTCAGGAGTCCATGTGAAGGGGTTAAGATGAGCATTGATATTAAGGATAGTAGTATAAGGAGAAAGAAGGGATATAGAGAAGCTGTCGTAAGACATGGAAGAGAAAGGGTGTAGTCTGAAGTTTGTTGAGAAAGTGGAAAAAATGAGGGGAAAGAAAAGACAAAAGAAAGAAAAAAAGAATGAATAAACAAGGGACACTGAAAGAATTCAGAAAATGGGTAAGACAAGTTACAATAAGATTGATCACTGCATTATATAGTCACTGTGACCAAGAATGAATAACATGGCAACAAGCACATGTGCCTCCAATCCACTTTGTCTTTCAGAGTGGTCCTTTATGGACTTGGGCATTTTGGAAACATGGATGTATTGAGGAGATTGGGCAGGAAACTGGAGAGTTGATGTGTCTGCTGGCCCAGCTCTACCAGATAGTCTGTATAATCATCATCCAGTCTTGGATGCTGGAGAAGAAGCAGTCATTTTGGGGAAATTAATATGGAGGATTTGAGTGCGAAAGAAGGGTTTGGATGCAGCAGTATAAGAAGAGGGATCCTAGTGATCAGATGATAGGAAGAAGATGACAGAAATGTTTTACCTTTCACTAATACATTAAGTGATATAATATGTATCGCTTATTTACTTGACAGCACTATGCTGACATGTAATTGTTGATTATAGAACTGATCCGACACTGACTTAAGCAAGGGACGAATCTTCAATGAACTTTGCTTTGACAATTTTTCTTCAATTGTCAAATAAAAAGAGTACCTAAATTTAACTGCCTGGATCTGATTCTTAATAAAATTGACTATGTATATTTTTATATAAAGATATTATTTTTTTCATATGCTAAAAACAGAGCAATCAAAAAGGAGGGAAATTGTTTCTAGAGGACACAACTAGGATTAATTTCTGAAAAAGTTCACAACTTGCTTTAAAGATGAATTTGCATTTGAGAAAAATCAATACAAAGCCAGAGGAAGTAGAAGAGAGAATAATAAAAAATACTGAATTACTCTATGAATAGCATTGTTTAAATGAATTGTTTAATAGCTGTGAATCAGATGTTATTTTTCTAATCATTCCCAACACATGTCCTGTACTGGACAGGGTTAACATTTCAGCTCAGAGAATACGATGTCTCAGTTTCAAATGCCCTCTGAATTCCTAAATCTCTAATATTTTATAGCTCTAATTACTTCTATTCTATAACTTCTATCCAAGTTGACTGGCTTTATGAATGGGGCCTACATGATTAGTTACAGCAGTGAAATTTGGCTCAGTGGAGCAGATCCTTGGCTCTCAAGCTTCAGGGGCATGGTGACAGCTCTGCCAGTCAAGGGCCTGACTTGTAAAGTGCTACCAAATGCTCTGCGCTTTCAACACTTTCTAAAAGTGCCAGCACCTGTGTTAACCTGATACCTTGCACAAGTGCTTAGAGTCCTAAACTGTTTTGATAATCTTTGTTGTTGTTGTTGTTGTTGTGGTTTTTTGTTCGTTTGGGGGTTTTTTTTGGCTGTTTTCCTCTGTCTCCTGAAAAGTCACAGGAAAATTTTCAACAGTGCTATTAAAGCTGCTGCTAAAGCTGGAGATGGGGCATAACCAATCCTATCCCCTCCCCCACAGTTAGTGATTCAGATAAAATGGAATGACATCCAAACCAATGTTGTTTTTGTTTTTGCAGAACCAAAACCTGAGTGATGAGGTTTTGCAACATTTAAACCCAAACCACTCCAGTTTGTCCATTATAGACGTGAGACTAAACTCAAACCCTTTTATCTGGGCTTTCTATCCCCTCTGGACTTGGGTGGTTTGGCTAAAAATGGAACCTAGATTTAAACCATCCCCAATTTGGGTTGTGCAAATCACAACCTGACTAATGTAGTTCTTCAAAACCAAAACCATAACACGGCCTTCTTGTTCTATCCCTAATTAAATTAAATGTTTTGTGTCCAGAGCATAATGGAAACTGAAATGTACAGAAGAATGTGATCAGAAAAACACAACCTTCTATTTTATTCATTCCCAAAGGACCTGATCTTGAAATCACAAAGCCCTCTCTCTGTCCTTGTGGGCACTTGACAAGATACTTCTGCTTTGAAGAGGGCTCTTACTGCTTTCTTTAAAAACAGTGAATTAACCTTCATTGAATTCCAGAGAAATGTACCCTTTCTCACTTGTATTTTCAGGGTACTTTAACATTGCATAGATTTGCAGATCATGAAACCTCATCTGTTTCAGGAGAGGCTGAAGAAGAGCAGAACTGGCCAAGTCCCTGCCATGATAAGAGAGCAGCTTTCATTATTGAACAATTTTTTTGGCTGTCGGACCTCAGATAAGACTTATGCCAGAGGAAACAGGGCTTCCTGTATGGCATCTTCTGACATTTCTGAGAGACTCTACCATGTTGTCAACCTTCTTAAGAGAGTATCTCCTGGTATAAAAGCAGCCAGTGCAGCTCCTAGGGCAGTCCTAAGCAAGTTCTTTAAGGATTCTCTGTCAAACTTTGCCTATCCTGGAATTTTGCTTGAGATGGATGTACGCTCTCTCAGCTTTGCCACTGTCTCTGTCTTCCCTTGCTGCCACAAGCAACGGTCCAAGGGCAGTGTTTTACCGCCTCTGGACTGCCCGTGGACTGCCTTGAAAAGGCCAGTGAATGGTGGGTAAGGAAAACAAGCCTGGTGGCAACAGGATGTAAGGCAGTACCACGTACTCTGCCTCTCCAGCCTAATGTCTTAGGGGGTCTGCACGTAAAGACATGCCTGGAAATCACCATCAGAGGTCACAAAGAAGTCCCCTGGAAATCTAGGAAGGGAGGATATGTGCTGCCAAGAGCTCCAGCCTGGCTCCTGAAGGAGGCAGAGTGCCCCAGCTCCCCTGCCCAGGACCTGTCATTTTCCCAGTAGCTATGCTAACAGACCAAGAATCCTTTTTTTCTAGATCTGTAAGAGTGTTGCAGGTTAAACTCCAAAAAATGCTTCACTTTATTTATTCAGCTGGAACCCATTTTCTGATAATTTCTTACAGGTAAATTGTTACTCCTCTGTTAGTATTTTGCTGTCGCTGACATTCTCTGCTGAATGTTTCCTTTTTTCCCCATGTTTGCATTCCAGTAGGTAATTTAGAAATAATAATCACAAAGGAGAACATTTTAAGAGGAGCATATGCAGATTAAAACTACCCTACCCTTTAAATGTCGAAACCTGTGGACTTAACAGTAATAGTTTTCCGTGCCTCCTCCAAGTGCTAAGATTTACTCTTTTCTGTACAGCTAAAAGCTGCTCTGAGGAGAAACACTCACAGAACCCGAGCAAGCTGGACATTTAACTAGATAGTTGGCACAATTACAGTTGTACCACAAGCAGCTTGGACTAATAAGTTGAATGAAACTCAAAGCCAAATGTCTTTTTTTGCCTTAAGGAATGACTTTTATCCAGTATATTCTCTTTAAAAGAAACAGGCTAAAAGCTAAAGACATAAACGCAATCCTGTAAGTTAAACAAGGAAACCTGTGCCAGCGGTGCCTCCTTACCCTGCCTGGAGCCCCAGGGGAGGGGTTGTTGTGTGTTCATCATTTCTTTTCATCCAAAATGCAGGGCAGGAGGGAGAGGGAGAGTTTTGTTTCATAAGACCAAGAGAGGGACTTTCTTCCTTTCTCCTCTTCAAAGTCAGGAAGGAAAAGGCAATTGGAATGGGAGAAAGAAAATGCAGGGAGACATGGCAGATGGTCGTACCTTCTCTTAATCTGGCATCATGGGCTCCCTCCAGAGAACCCCACCAGTTTGTTATTAAAACAAGCAAAACTCCCTTCTCCTGCCTTGTATTTTCCTGTCGTCCCAGAGCATCTCCCTCCTAGCCTTCATTTGGTGCCACCAGCGTATTTGCTCTTCAGCAGTCCCACCTGTTGGACAGTCTGCAGGGCTGGGGCAGAGCAGTAAATATGCATGCCTTATGTCTGGGACTCTGGAATACTGCACATCTGGGTAGGTTTAAACAAAGCCAGGGGCGGGAAGTGCCAGTATAACAAATCTATGAGCCTTAGGAGCTCAGCTGAGAACCTGTACATATGTTTCCAATGCTAATTCGAAGCAAACCTTTTCAGATTCATGCTCCAGTGTCTTTTTGCAATGTCTAGAAGTGATGTAACTCCAATGCCTTTCATCCTTAGGACCATGCCAGTACTTGACCTATCCTGCCCAGACTCTTAAAACAAAACTGTTTGCAACTCAGACATTTTCCTGTCAGAGCAACTGTCCCTGTGCAGTTTTCATCAGGCTACCATTAGATATTGACTCTGGTGTGAAGCCAGAGGCAGACCTAGAAGTGTATAGAGGACAAGAGCTCAAAGCTGATGAGATCCCTCATATGGCCTTGGGATGGCTCCTCTGGAAGTGCTGGGCAGAGTCAGGTGTGAATGTTGTGCTGCTGAAGCCCCCGACAGGTCCCTGGGCTTAGATCCTACTGAGCATGGTAAGAACTGAGCCCCAGTGACAGACTCAGAAGCATGCCTGGAAGGAAAAGTTGTTCCAGCGGTGTTTCTGCCTCCTGCCATTTCAGGGCATCCAGTTACCCCTTCTGAGTGGGGAATAAGTTGGGAAAATGTTGAACCATATACAAATACTGCTCTTTCAAAACTCGCTTCTCTGGGGCAAAGGGAATGTAAAAATACTGGGAGATTTGTGGCGGCACTAAATCTGTAGGTTTGTTTTACAGCATAATATTTTTCCACGCCCATGTCCTCCACTTTTAAACAAGATCAAGCAAAGTTCCAAAGGAGACCCTCTGAATCTGACCTGCCAGCTCAGCTCCATGGTTGTCCCATGGTTCTCCTTCTGTTGCCCATAGGTATGACCAGAGAGAAACTGAAGGAAGCATCACAAGATGAGGGAAATGAGGAAGACCATGACTGTCCTGAGGGGCACTGATGTGGCAGGTCAGAGAGAAAAAGCTTTAGAGTATGGGTGTTGATTTTTTTAGTGAGAGAGATTAAAAAAAAAAGTTAGAAAGAAAACACTTGTGAGAAAATTCCCCTCCAAAGACAGTCATGGTGGAAACATTTTCAAGAAGCTCAGTCTTCAGGTCTTCTTACTACATTTGATTGAGCTGCACTGCACAGCTCAGTTCTCAAAACTTGTTAAAAGCTTTCTTTCTAAGAAGGGCTATCCTCCCTCCTATTCATCTGCCATGAAAAACAGGTTTCCCACCATCAGGAGCAGAACCTTTGAGGCAGAACTGGCTTGAACTATAAAGTTAATAGCATGTCCATAAATAAGTGAATTATCCTCAGACATTTTGGTGGATCTCTTAAAATATTTACTTTTTAGGGGCAAGTTGGGTAATGGGTTTTCCTCAAACCCTAAAGTTTTAGTGGGCAACAAAGAATGCAGAATGGAAGCTGCTTACCAGATGTTCCACAGCCTGGAGAGATAAAAGGAGATTGTTTTTACAAGTATAAATAGTGACATAGTAGCCTGCAGTGTGTAAAGTATGTATTTTTATTAAGTCATTATGCAGTTGGACAAATAATTTTCCATATTTCTCAGCCATAACCTGCCTTATCCATGTTGAATATTTTGCCAGTTCTGACTGCTTCTTTTTCAGTTTACAATGCTGGCAAACTTGTTAGGGCTTGGTTGGCTTCCCAACCCCCCCCTCCCCCCCCCTTTTTTTTAAAATAAAAAACCCTCCTCAATTTTATTGCTTTAATAATTTAATTTAAAATTACATCATCTGTTGAAACTTTAGATAAATGTAATAAAGCTAATCTCATTAATAGAGTGCAAAATACCTTAACACTCTAAAGTAATTAAAACAGCTTGGGGAAATCACTTACTGCAGAAGACACACCCGAAGGCAACAGAGCATTCAGATCTGGACTCCTATAAATGAACTTGCCTTGGTTAGCAGTGCTGCACTAATTTATTAGCTGTTGTAGATCTGGTCCATAATTTATAAGAGTCAAGCAATCAGAATAAATTAGGTGAAAGTCTTTTAAGCAGCAAAACAGCAAGAAGGTAAGGGTTTATTTTCCCAGAGGACTGACCACATTTTAAATTTTTCCTACAATGTTCATGAAGTGAAATACCTTGAAGTCTTGTCTGTTTTCAGATCACAGTAAGTAAAGAAACCTGAGTAAGAAGGAATATGCTGTCATCAAAAGCACATGGGAGCTCCCCATATATTCCTATCTCAAACAGGATTCCCCAGAAGTTTGTTACCTTTTGGAGTCTGCAAGATTAATCTGGTTGTGTGTGCTTCTCTGGGTGCATTTAGTCTTTTGAAGAAAAAGAAAAAAGAGAAAAAGAATAAGCAAAAGATCTCTTTTTCTCTCACCGCTTCCCCCAGGCAATTTTTTTACAGCCTTTTATTGTCAGGATGCACAATTTCTCTCTATTCAAACAGGTTTTGTCCTACAGATGCTTTTCAGAGTTCCAGGAGAATGTGGAAATCATTGCCTTTGTCCTGCAGAGGAGGAATGACAGGAGCCCAAGCAGACAGATTAGTGATAAGATTTTGCAATAAGTCATCTTTTACAATACACATAAGATACTTGCTTTTATCAAGCACTGAATTGAGGTGGCACAGACCACAGACAGACAAACCAGCCTGGCATAACTGACCGGCCTGTGCTCCTGGCTGCAAAGTGCAGGTTATTTCCAGAACTGAAGCTGAATAAAGCAGCATGATGCTGAAGCACTTATAATTTTTTTTTTTACTATTCTGGATGTGATCATACTTCATGAAGTCCTAGGAAAATGGTGGTGAAGTCTGCTTCCAAAGGATTTCTGATCTCATGCTGTGAATTTTGTAGCTTTGAAAAGGCCTAGATTTGAGAATTAACCAAAACAAAGCTGAAGTGATAACTGTCAAAGATTAGTCTGTTGCTGGTGCTATGAATTACAACAATATTATGTGTAGTATATCTTTGTAGCCTATATGCTATCTGATTGATAGAAATTGCCAAAATGTCTTGTTCCTGAAAATACTTACCCTGATTTTAACATTGTGTGACCATGCTGCTTGGTTTGGGTGAGAACACTTGACTCTCAATTTAAATTTATGGTAAAAATTAAGATAAAATAATCCAGTAAAGTGCTGCATTAGATCACCTTAAGTACACCATCAAATGTAAACCCCAGTCATTTGAAACCTAAAGTTCTGTTTCCTGAACCTGAACCTGAACCTGAACCTGTGGGATTCTACTCTGCAGTTCTGACTACATTTGGGTCTGTGAGATGTGAAGCAATTCTGTATTTTCTTTCTTTTCCTTTTTAATCTAAATGAGAAATAAACCCATGGAAATAAATGGAGCATTATTCTTGGCTTTGGTTCAGTTTCAGATCCAGACCCTGAACCCCAGCTGAAATGTAACATGCATCTTAAATGCTCCTTTCTTGAACTGCCTTTGGTTGGACTCTGCTGCATATCACATGGATCAATGCAGTTACTACCTCTGAATTTAATGCTTCAACAACAAATGGAGTTTTAAAAATCCAACGTTTTCTCAGTTATTGCAACCTGAATAAAAAAAATCACAATATATAACTTGTGAATATATTCTATATAGTTTTGAGATCCTGCTAAAAATGAATGGTCAAAGCATAAATTGAGTAAAGGAATCCTTCCTTTCTGCCAACCAGTTAAAGAATTAACTTAAAAGTTTCAGAAAGAACCAAAAAAAAGTTAAGGTACAGCAGAAAAAAACTGGATTTCCTCCCACGAAAGCATGAAAATAGGAGGAGAGATTTCATTCAGGAGAAAAAATAACCAACGAAAATTTCTTATTGAAATGTAAATCCACTTGTATTTTCCACAGATGTTTAAATGGAAGCCAGAGAAACTTTAACAAGCAGTGAAAGATAAAAATAAAAATATTAGAGACATCCTAAAATAACACCCAGACTTGTATCAGTGTTATATTTCAGCAGGGGAAAAAAAAGTCTGAAGAACAAAAGGAATTTAATTTACAATTTGAGAGATCTGTAAATAGCATTAGGAAAAATACATCTGCTTTGAAAACGCATATTAAATGACCCATGGGTGAGGCAATTTTTGGCATATGATTCACCAGAAGTATCATGTTTTAGAAGCTTTGTATTTTTCAGTCTTCACTTTCCCTAGAGAAGGGTGTCATCAGCTCTCGCCTTGGTCGCTGTGTCACACGTACAGCAATGAGTGCCACTGCAGCAGTAGCTGGTCTGTGATGCAAGGCACTTCATTACTCTTATTGAATACCCCTGTGAAATAAGCCTTTTAACTTTGTTTCACTTCAGAAACTGCAGTGAAAGATGGATCCACTTCTGTGTTAGAAAGCGAGCGAGGAGAAGTTGAGATGTGCAGAACAATTCTCTTCAGTAATTGAGCAACACTCAATACATTTGAGTTAGCAGTCTGATCTCATTTGTATGCCCTCCTGCCAAAAGTGCTTAGCAAGATGGTGTTTGGGTATAAGTCTAGCCTGAAGCTTTAGGACAGAGGTATCTGAAAGCTCCTGAATGACCACAGGGGATATCAAAACTCCAGCATTGAGATCCTCCTCCAGGAGGCTAGGATTTAGATAATACTTTATTTAACACAGCGACTCCATGTCCTGCTCCTCTAGTGGGTACATAATTGATCTGTGAGACTTACAGTCACTGAAACACTGATGTGTTCCTTTTCATATTCCTCATTCAGTGAACTCTACTGAAAGTCTTCCCAGCAGTTAAAATTTCCAGTGTTTTCTATTGTTTAAGTGCCTCAAAGGGCCCAGCCCCATCTGGAAACACGGAGGCATGGTATTTGTTGCACAGGAATTTTGTAGGAAATTCTATACGTTGTAAGAAATGTAACCTACTATATTAAATGTAGGTGGAATTCAGGCTTTGTGCACTTAAGCTATTGTTATGAATGGTGGTTCAGTGCCACAGCATCTCGGGGTTATTCATCCACTCTGTACAAGCAGAGGAAGATGTTGTCTGACCAAGCCAACACCAAGAGGGCAGCCAGAGCAGCTGTCCAGGCTCCCCAGTGCTGTCTGCTTCCACCGACCTCAGGTGCTGCTGAAACTGGCCTCCTTTGTGTAAACACCAAAGGGTGAATTCAGTCGCCGTGTCTCCTGCTAGAGTGAGGTAACCAGACATCTCAGACTCCCTGCTTGGCCAGAGGACCTGCGATTTTTAATAGCCATTAAAAATATATTTATATTTTGCTGTTCTTGGCTGATCTTCTTCCTTCATGCTGATTAACAATGCTCTGATCTTTTACTGCTGCCTTTTAGTAACATAACAGCCTTCCAAGATGGAAGAAGGCCATGCTATTCCTCTAACTAGTGTTTATATACCCTGCAATAATTTTTCTTCCACAGTTGCTGCTCTTGCTAGTTTTTTCAACGTCCTAATCCACACATTTCATTTTAAATGTTGGGGTGCTTATTTTAATTTTCCATAAGGCATTTCATTTGTTTTATTTAGAATTTTGAGCATTGCTTCTTTGCCTTCCATCCTTGCAGATATTTGAATTACCATGTGCAGTTTTATAACATTGAAAATAATTTCTCCTTTTGTTCAAAATGCAATGTTCTATGATAGGTATTCTTTTGATTAATCTGATGTTCTTTTCTTTTTACAAGGGACAGCATGGCTCAGGGAATAGGCAATGGGATATGAAAATGTTTGCCACTATCTTGTTGCTTCATGTCTAGACTCAGGAAGTTATCAAAATAGTTTTGTATGAGATGGGTTTCTCTCTCTGTTGTTTTTTTTTTTTTTTTTTGGTATTTGATTGCTCTAATTTGATCCTCAAGAAGTGATTTTAATAGCTGTTAAGAGTGTGACTTTGCTAATGAAAATGAACAGATTGTTTCTTAATTCTACAATAAAAATAAGTGTGCATAGTGATGTTATTAAAGGAGAAATTCTGCATGTGCAATATTTCCCTTCCCTATATTCTATTGGTTTATAGGGCAACAAAACAATTTACAGCTAAAACAAATGCATGGAGCAAGCAGACTGTTTCAAATTAAATCAAATTTGTTCTTCCAAGTGGCACACGATGAGACCCATTGAAGACTTGAGTAGCAAACACATATATATGAATCCCTTTAATGTGTTTATTTTTTTAATAAGAAACCCTACATGGACAGAAACTTTTAAAAATGAACTGTAATCACAGAAATGGTTTAGCTTTTGCAGGTGGGCAGAAGAAATTCTACTTCACTGTATAAATCACTTGAAAATATCTTGGCTTGCAAAGCTTCTAAACTCTGCTGCGTGCAGTATCAAAGGATTATGAGTGTTATGCAAAGAGAGCGTGGATTATGGGTATTAAATAGGAAAACTACCAGGGGACACATGGCACAAACATGAAGAAGACCATGTGGATAAAAGGATTTAAGGAGTGGAAGATTCTTAGTCTCCCCTTCATGAATTGATTAAGTCTGATTAAGACTTACTGCAGCTCTGATGCCTTTGTTTTTACAAGAAAGAAGTTATCTTAATACCTCTATTAATTTACTGTGCGACGACAAGGTCACTGGGGACTATGGATGCTAGTGGGAGAAAGAGGCAGAGAGTAGTATTATCTCTAGGAAAACACTTTTGAAAAGATCTTTGCAGTACATTTGAGTCAGTCTGATTGACAATGACCCTAGCTATGTTCGGAGTCATTTGGGGTACTTATCTGAAGCTAGCAAGCTGCTGCTTCTGAGGGCTCCGGGAAGTTCTGTTTTAAGGTCAATACTGAGTCACAATTAAAATGTGTATTCTGTTTTGACTAATCATATGCTTTCTTAATGTTTATGGAGCCTTTGCAGGGGCTGCAGCCTTGCTGGGCTGAATATTGCACATGCCCAAAGAAAGTACTCTAAAGGCCTTGCAGATCAAAACAGACCCATATGGAGCATGGGAAAAGGGAAATGTCTCTGTTTTATGTAGAGAGAATTGAGGCCCTGGTCCTTCAAAATGCTTCTTTCTTTATGTACCTAAATCTGACTGAAATCAGTGTGAGCCAAACACAGAAGTGACCTGAGCATCTGAGATGTCTGTGCTGGGGCTGGCCTGAGATGGCACGGCTCTGTGTGGTGGAGATGAGCTGGGCAGAGCTGGTGGGGATGCAGGGTGGCTTGGCTTGTGGAGCAGCATCTCTGAGCCCACAGGAATGCCTCTCCACAGACAGATCAGTCAGTCACAACCCTATACTCACTTATGCACAATCATTACCCTTCTCCTGTAGCCTTCTGGTCTTTGCATTTGGTGTTGGCTTTTTTTGTTGGTTTGTTTTCAATTTTTAATACAGTGTTAATGAAATCAGCAGGGTCATGTCTGCTGACCTCTATTGGCACCTTCCTAATGACTGGTACTTGGGCATTTAGGAAGCCTGGAGCTGAGCCAAAGCCATCTGAGCATCAGTCATTATTCAGTGGCAATATTCTGTGTCCTTCCTATGTTCTTTCAGAAAATACTATGTACAATGGTCCACCGTGTAACTGCAGTTGTGTTCTTGGGATGTTTGTCTTTTGGGTTTTGTTTTTGTTTTTCATTTCTTTTTAAAATAATATACTTCAACCCACACAGTGTCCAGAAGTACTTCTGAGAGGTTTCCCGTGCCCTATTCACAAGGGTGTGCCATTGGTCAAAGCCCAGATTAACTGTCAAAATCAAGCTAAGTGAGAACTTGAATGACCCCTGAACCAGAAAACATTTTCTCTGTGGGAATGAGTTTTATCCACGGTGAATAAATCTCACAGGATCAAAACTGTTGATAGTGAAAAGTAAATAAGATGCTAGCAATTCACTTTAATCACACCAGACCGTTATTTGTAACAGAATAGGAAAAAAAAAAGGGACAAGTTATGCTCCACATCTTCCTTTAAAAAGAAAATTAAAAGAAAAATTATTTCCATTTGCTTAAGCTGCTCTTTTCCTATCCCGCTGTCTTCATCTGTCAGCTGCCAAGGGCAGACTGATGTGATTCATAGACTTTTTAATTGAAATTGTACACAGCCAAATCATAGGGCTGCTGCTCCCTTGGAAGTCAATGGCAAAATTCCCACTGCCTTTTACAGAAGAAGCTTGGTCTATCAATGGGTAAAGAAAAGTACAAGCATCAGCCTGGGTGATCCAGAAAAGGGGTTGCTTACATTTGTGGAACCATGCCCTGGTTCATGTCCCCTGGTATGTCACTGTTTCTTGCATAGCTGCAGATCTTGTGGTTTCATCTGTCTCTTTTCAGAGCCTGAACTTCTGCCTAAGTGATTTTATAGTTAGGTTCTGATGTTTAACCTAAATTTGTCATCTCAGTGTGTTAAGCTGTTCCAGCATGTCCTGTCCCTTTTGAAACAAGGACTATTTCCCTTTTGTTATTTCTGTGTTGAGTAAGATCTCTTAAAACATCTGGTTTGAAGGTTTTCTTCATTATCTTTAATGATTACACCAGTGTAACTCTACTTCTGACCATCTTCCTTCAAATCTTCTGTGATTTACCTATTCATTTATGAGTATCCATCACCTTTTCTTATCCTAAATGCAACTCTGTGTTGGGTGTTGCACGTACAACTGCAGGATCCAAGTTTGCAGTGCCAGATCCTAGGTGGTGCTGAGTGGCTTGGTTTGCCCCAGCAAAGCACTTAAGAATTTCTCAAAAACAAAGCAAGTGAGTAATCCCAGAAGCAGAAGACATGCTTTATTGCTGAGTGGAATTCAATGGGCTTGTCAGCCTCCAGCTAATAAATGAGAAGGATTGCAGAGTAGCTGGCCATACCAGGGCTGTCAGATGTACAAAGACCAGGGAGACCAGGTTTGTCAAACGGTGCCTTTACAATATTGACAGAAAGAGGACATTTTTCAAAGAAGGGTGTGCTTTAGTTAGAAGTGTGTTCAAAACCTACAGCCGGAGTTAATTATTTTGTCCCATTCTGAATTTTATTCAGATGCCTGGCTGATTAGATAGCCTGCTGGACTACTGTCAGTGATCTATGGGCAGTATAAATGGGTTATCAGCTCCTGTACCACTCAGGAAAGATGCCAGATTGATTAGTGCCAGAGACAGGCTCTCTAATGCAGTCGTTCTCAATTTCTTCCAGACTGTGACCACAACTCACAAAAAGAGGGAACTTTCAGAATTCCTCTTCTCTGATTCTAATAAAAGAAGGGTGTTTCTTGTAGATGTATACATATCCCTGCAGACTCATCACATCCAGGAGACTGATTTTACTATTATTTGCTCGTTGAATGGAATAAGCATCTGCAGCACTGCAAACATCATCTCTTTCACATCCACTTACTGTGAAGTGCTCCATGGTTTTGCAAGCCAGTGATCTACAGGTCTGCCTTGCTGCATGCTTTTGCACCTCCCAGTCTGAAAGTGGCCTCTTCAGCTACTCACTTTCTTCTTGGCTACTCTAAATCTATTTGGAAAGGATGTATAATCTTTGCCAGTTGGGGGAAGGGGAGAGAGACGGTTCGTATATTTGTAAAAAAAAAAGTTCTTGCAATGTTTATGTAAATAGGTTGTCTGATCAGAAAGTGAATGTAAAATTAATTTGATTTTCATGAACCACTAGCTGCATACTCCAATTTTACACAATAAGAGATTTTTGCAGGGTGGACAGTTACAATTCCCACAAATTTTTTAGTGCTATTGATGAGTTCCAGTGAAAACAATCAAGTTAGTTCTATCAAATCCTCCCTGCATGTACTTCTGGTGAGCTGGGCAGCAGTGTGCTGTTGAAGAGCACTGCACTAAACATCTGTGCAAATTTGTTAATGTAAAGGCTTTGCAGAGCAACAGATTTTCACAGCAATAAGTAGAAATGGCAAAAAAATTACTATTATCTTCTAGATGAAAAGTTCTTTATAGGTCATCCATCTGTTTTTTTTTCCTCAACTTTTGCCCAATTTATAGGTGTAATTTAGGCTATTTTGGTCAGAGACTTTGCCATGCCATTTATTCTGGTCTGCTTCCTCTTCCCACAATTTCCACGTTTGAGGCAATTTACCTTTAGGAAAAGTCATTTTTCCCATTTGTGAGCTAGAAACACAGACTGCAGACATCTGGGAGCAAAGTGGATTGGGGTCAGCTAGTCTGAAGGGGGAGAGTTGGCACAGGAGGGGTTCTGGTCTACCCTGTTCCTCCTCTCAGGACTTTTGGGACTCAGATTTTTAAATCGCAGTGGGGACCATAACGTAACAGGATAAAGAGCTCAAATATCCCCACTCTACAAGAGGGGATAGACCTCAGGGAGACTTGTTCTTGCTGACCATGGTGGCATTGCCAGGGGCACACTTCCTTCTCCTCACTCTTGAGCCCCATGGAGTAGCTTTGGGTAGACTCCTAGGTGTACTTTTGTTGTGTAGGAGCAAAGTGCATGGCAGCAAGCTAAAATTTCAAAACATTCCTTTCATGACCCGGCCCTTCCCAAATTTCATTGTGGCATCAGTAGTGCTACATTTGTGATGGCACAACACAAGGCACTTTATGCTCGTTGTGAAATTACATGGAGTTGCTCTAGGTGGTGTTGAAATTTCATGTTTTGGTTGTATCTCACACAAGTAAAATAGGGCAGTTGTTGATCTCTTTTAACCAGGTAAACTCTCTCTGAAGTACTTCTCTGAGCACCTGTTCCACATGCAGAATCAAAAGGGAGAGGAGAATGATCTTATTCTATTACTAAAATCCTAAACCAGTTTCTAATGAGCCAGACATTAAATCCACATTTTTCTTACTATGCTGAATAGTGCAAGATTTTTCTCTGGTCTGCTTAAACTTATCAATGGATCTATAGTTGACAGTGGCAAATCACTGTATCAGATCAAATGACAGACAAAAATGGAGTTTTGACTGGAAAATTTCACAGTGATCTTCTTTCCCCTCCTCCATCCAAGTTTTCAAATGATGCTATGTAATTGACATTCCCAGTTGACTGGACAATAAATAATCTGTTGAGCTGAGGTAAGTCCGATGCAAGGGAAAAGAGAGCTGTGAGAAAAGATGTCTCTTGTGTTTACTCTAAAATGATGCTCCAAGGAGTTAAACACACTTAGAAATTCAGATCTCACCAACATCTGGTTTGTATCAAGAGAAACCAAAAGCTTATAGCAGTCTGGCTGGATCATTATTCTGTGTCTGTGTGCTTGTGTGTTTTAACTTCTCCTGACATTACCTGAGAGAGTACTGGACTGGAACCTGCTCAAGAAACAGGAAGTTTCTTCAAATGCACACACCAATATTAGGTGTATCCTTCATTTGCTTGGCCTCCATCTGCCCTTCAGTGTCAGGTGTGTGAAGAGAACCTCTTATGGTCAGTCAGATCACCTAATTTAGGCACCTACATCTTCCACTAAGAAAATAGTAGAATTTTAAGAAATACTGGGTGCTGTCTGTACTCAAATGGCTTGTCTGCACAACTTTCTTCTGAGAACAGGTGCCTCATGGGAGAGGAGAGCACAGGGATGCTTCTTTCACACAGCAGTCACAGTGCTCTCACAGCCAGTGGGATGCCTTGAATGCTGGGTCCCCTCAGCTGGACAAGGACCAAATTTCTCTTTTCATCTCACAGAAGTAACTGAGCTGCAAGGCCACGCTGTATCCCACTTGAGATACAGTATGGCCATGAGGGGATCCCTTCTGTTAAAGGTGAACCACCGGTAACAGCAGCAAGAGACTGTGACTTCAGCTGAGTAATTAGTTGCTTGACTGTGAAGGGGGGGTTAGACCCTGCTTCTTGGGAGGGCATGAATTTCCCTTCAGTTTGTCACTGGAATAGTTGTGTGTTAAAGAAAATGCAGAACAGACTTGGTAAAAGGGGATAGGTTTTTGTGTCCTCTTCCTCCAAGAGGAGTGCCCTAAGCACTTGCTTGCAATGATATTCCTTGTTGCCTTTTCTTTGTGTCTGTAGCTCCTGCATGTCCAGCTGCACTGTGGTGCAGTTTCAAGGGGGACAAGGAGGAATGCTCTCCTTCACCAGCATACCCCATGATCTGGTGGTTAGAACGCTTTTTAGAGAGTGAGTGGGCTTAATCCCTCTTAGGCTGATCAGTCCTTTTGCTTTCTGCTTTAACCCTTTGCTATCCAGAGGCAGATACCAACACTGCTTCTGACTGACTGTAATTCTTCGTGATTCTCCTAAAGACCTGTGCGGTGTTCAGGTGCAGTAGTCATGCACTGAAATGATCCTGCAGCAGAGTTTTGTGTGCCTATCTCTACAGAGCATGGCCTTTAATACATAAAGGGAATAAAGACAGAAATGCCCAAAGAACATTTAGAAAGGAGCAAATGAATCTCAGTTAAATAGTGGAAAGAGGATTGGATTAACATTTGTGCAAACCTGCTTGTGCCTGCAGGTGAGATTTGAAGAACAGGTTGCCACCTTGATCATCTGCAGAATTTAACAGAGTGCTGCTCAGGATGTCATCCTGAAGTACTCCCAAGTCCTTGGGAGCAGCTGTCGCTGTTCCCTCAGGAACCCACACAAATTCTTTCTGGTTTAAAAAGATGTAGCACATACTTTGGAGACCTGTTTCTGTATGCCAGCATCTTCACATGACTACACATGTCTGGTTTCTGATTTCCTTACTTTGATTGCATTTCTCCTTGTTTGAATACTGGCAGGACTTTTGTTCACAACCTTCTTGTTTTCTTTCCTTGGAAATAAAAATTACAAGTGATCTGTGAATCTTCTGGGTCCTTATATCAATAAAAATGGCTAAATCTGATCCTAAATCTATGATGTGTAATATAATTCCAAAGTTCCTGTGTAACTAGTCAGTTAAAAGAAGTGCTAATGCACAATCTGAAAGTTTTTAACATCTTCTGTCTCAATGTTTGCAAAGTTAATACTATAGCTTAGCCAAATAAAATCATCTTCTTATGTTACAATGTGTTTTGATTTTCTTCTGTCTTTGCAGAAATGTTTATAGAATAATGAGCTGAGGGTGTCCTGATTAAATTAAATATCTTTGTACCCAGATATCTTTTACAGCTAACAGCATTTCAAAACTGCTTTTTTCCTCCTTCCAATGTGAAGTATTCTTAAGATGCAATGATCTGCTGGTAGTTGGAGAGACACATATGGATGTTCTTCTTTGCCCCAGTGTCTTTTTTCCTCCTTTTTTTTTTTTTTTTTTGTCACTGTACTATTTCTCCTCCTCGTTGCCAGTTGCTTTACTTCTCATTTTTGTCCGCACAACTTTTCTAAAGATAGACAGAACTGTAGGATCACAGAGTAGTTTGGGTTGGAAGTAACCTATAAAGGTCATCTAGTTCCAGTTCTTGGATGTTTCCAAGGATGGGGCATCTACCACTGCTCTGGACAACCTGTTCCAGTGTTATACCACACTCACTGTAAAAAAAATTTTCCTTATATCCGGTCTAAATTGACTCTTTTTTAGTTTAAACTCATGACCCCTTGTCTTATTGCTACTCCTGCAGTGCAATACTTTGTTGCTGCATAGAGAAGAAAATGTAGTGGACTTGTTGACTTGTAAACTCTGGCAATTTGGCTTCTAATATCAAAAAGATGTGATCAGTAAAAGCAAAATAGAACTTTTCAAAGCTGTTGAGACCTTTTTGAAGAGACCCAAACTAAGTTGGTGGAAAGCAGGAAGCATCCATTTCCTATCATATATTTCTTCCAATTTCCAAAACATCTATTATTATGGTCAATCCTGTTTAAATTATGCTCTGGAAAAAATTATTTAAATAGTAGAAGATTCCACTGCATTAGGAAAAGCTTATAGCTGCATGAGAGAGGATGCTGTGTCTGGTTGCCTAGAAATGTGGCTGAAGTCCACACTGACCTTGCTAAAAGGGTAAGAAATCTGTGCTATACCTGCTAGGTGGTATTTGCATACATCTGGTCAGAGGCTTATTTACCAGGGAAGATACAGGAGTAAAGAAGTAGGGGAGTAACAGTGGCTAAGCTGAAATATGTAGAATGGTGAAAGCAGATAACCAGCCTCCCTGGCACCTCTGTGATATAAGGAAGGGCCCTTTCACAACTGTTTGACTAGAAAAATCCATGGGATTGTTCCCTTTCCTGTCCTTCAAAATATTTTTAAGAAATATGAATGGAAAGTCATGTTTTTCAAATGTTTCTGGTTTTTATTTCTTCATGAATTGTTTTGCCTTTTCCCCACCCATTCTCCTCTGCAGGAGCAGGAATTTCTGAACCCTTCTCTCCTGTTATCATTAAGAGAGTGAAAAGCCTTGGTGGTAGTGTTTTCGTTAGCAGGCAGGCTTCCATCAAATAGATGATTGAAATAGTCTTGTTCTGGCTATATTTAAACAAAGAAGTGTAGAAATTATTACTTCAGCTTTTTTTTTCAGACCTACATATTAAGTAGATGTAGCAGAGCAATAGAGAGAAGACTCCCAGTTGGACGCAAAAAATATGATTATGTGGATGATTATTATTAGATTTATTGCTAATACAATATTTAAATAAATCTTTCCAATGAATATTTCTAGTGCAGTACATAATATAAGCAGGTCCAAAGGGTGATAACACAAGCAGGTTCAGCTAGAAATGTATAGGTGTGCAGCTTTTGGCTTTGCTCAGTGCACAGTTGCACTCCGTGCAGGGGCAACTGAAAGGGAGAGGATGTGTTTGTGTGTGTGTGTTGAGGATGCCTGTGAAGACTCACTGTCTTTTGTTGTGGCCATAGCAGAGCATAAGGAATAAATGAGTTTCAAAGACAAACCACTTACCTGAGTCCCAACAATAGGTTCCTGTAGGAAAGTCACATTTTCAAAGATAAATAGAAATCTTTCTTTCCTTTCCGACAGGACCTGGGATTCTCAAGTCTCAATAGCCCAAAGCATTGTCTGATTGTACTGGGGCTTCAAATTTTCACCTGTGTACATATAAACTGTTTCTGAGTGAAGGGGAGTGGCTGGAGATGGATGAGATTTGAGGCATGGGAATATTTAAATTTTCCTTGTTGTCTCCAGGCAGAGATGAGCATGCTGAGGAAACCCACCTTAGCTGTTTATTGAGTCTGTGCTCTTCTACTCCCAGGCTTATGCAGCATCTGGAGACACGTCCTTTATACAGTACACAGGCTGCACCTATGGTACTTCAGGTCCAGCCAGTGACTGTCAGAGATTATGATGACTGATGACATTTGATGACTATGGGATGTTTGGGTGAAATTATTTGCTCTCAGTCTAAATAAATCTCTCACAGCAGGATCTTTGGGAAAGCAAGGGAGTGAGAGATGAGCTGTAGTTTGTGGTACTGCTCAGCCTGCTTTATGTGAGGTATTTGGGTGGGGTTTTTCCTGAGGCAAACCAGTGCCACTTCTGCCACACTGGTGCAGAGAGGCACTTGGATATACCAGGCTTTATTTCAGTTACCTTTAAGTTCTTGGATAAAACTCATTGACTTTGGCTAATAATATAGTTCAGCAGAGGCTGGCTTTTTGTGCTGGGTTAGATTGATGCTATAAGGAGCAGTAAATGATTTGTATTCCTTCTCTTCCTCCTTTTTTAAAGTGGTCAATATTTTATTTTTAGAAAGACCACAAAGGGAGCAATGCTGAAGAGGAAAGAGGAAACTGGTCCCAGTGCTAAAACCTTGGTTTGAGTTGTGGGTATAATGATGAGATGATTTGCCTGTAGATTAATGATTGATTTACCAGGAAATGTGCTGTTATTATAAATGTGGGGCCTAATTTGGATTTTGTTGCTTGGGAGTTGCCTGGGTGGGGAAGGAAAGTGGGATCCAGCCTTTATTTTTACTCCTTTTCTTAGCCTTGGGAACATACATGTTCAAAAAACATCTGTCTCATTCCTTCTGCACAGTCTGCTCATCACTGCCTTTTGCTGAAGGAGACCAAACACTCTTGGCACAGGGGAGCCCAGACTGCACACTTACTCTGCCCTGTCAGGCAGTAGCTACATTTTAGAAGGAAACCGCAGTACAAAAGTGGGATCTCAGGTTCCCTGCAGTGTATGCAAAGCAGTTTCATTTAAAATGTCACGTTTACCTTGGCAGAGCCACTCTTTAGTGGGGATTAAGGCTGCAGAAACCACTGAATCATACTCTCTGTTTCTATATGTGTGCCAGGTCACAAACATAAATTGTAATGTTGGCCCTCATCCGTCATCACATAACGCTCTGGCACACTTTTTCATTCCCTGAATATGAGTGGAATGAGAAGGTTACTTGGAAAGTCATCTGTCTGAGAAGCTGTCCTGTTATAATTAGAGGGCAATCTTGAATTTCATCTCTGGAATATTATGAAGTGAAGAGGTGGGGGAGTGGGATGTATATGGTAGGTTACCAGGGCCTCTGGAAAGCCAATCTGATCATGACTTGAAGTGCTGAAGCAAAAAAAAAAAAAATGGGGGAATCAGACAATGTTATTTTTTAAACAAAAAGGTGCAAAGATTACCTAAAGCAGCCAATCTGGACCTAGATATAAGTCTAAATTTCAAGCAATTCTAAGCTTCAGGGATATTAAGAGGTGGCAGTTCATTTTGGCTCACATCTGGTACCAAAGATTCGCTTTTCTGTTTAAAGGCCTCTTAGACACCAGAGGGAATGAAAGGCAGCTCAAGGTGGAGCCACAGAATAAGGGAAAATAGCAGACAACTGGATGTTAACATAAAGTTAGCAATGATGACCTTGCAAGTTATCTGCAGTCATCCCCTTCCTCTTCACATCTGTACTACAAGCTGAGGGCTGTTGTCTTTAGCCCTGCTTCTCTCACAACACCTACATATTTTGTACAGTCTGATTTGGCCATATTTTTCAGAGACCTGCAACAGCCAACTTAAACCACCCTGGTGCTGTAGTAAGGCAAAGAGGACCTTTTTTCATAGATTTATGTTTCTTTCAAATATGTGGAGGACATTATCCTTTCAACAGCTTTCAGACAGACTGCTAAAAGAAACATCAGGCTTTTGTGATAAATATGTTCTCTCTCTCTCTTTCCCTAGTCAGGAAATATGTTATTATTTTCCCACTGGCTGTAGTGTGGGATATTAGATGCTCTGAGAGGAAAATAAATGCTCAAGGCTTCCTTCCTCTGGCACTTCATTAATGCCAAGAAGGAGGCTGGGTAGTGTTGCTTTAATTAACAGGCTTTTGTTAAAAGAAGTGGTTGGAGCTACCTGATTGCAGTTTTACCCAGCAAAAGAAACACAAAAAATACTTCCTAGAACAGAACATTGCCTTTAGCAAGAGCAATGTTATAATATATTTGGCTATATGTGTCATGCTTCACAATTTTATTCTTGACTCCTGCTGGGGACTGATTTAGGGCTTGAAATGAGGATTGTGTTTCCAGTATGAACTACTTTAACTTCTTGGTGACTTGGCATTACTGAGCTTTTTTTTGCCTCCCCTCTAAACCACTGTCTTGTGTAGACATTTGTTGGACAGATTTATTTGGATATTTTTTGGGAGACTACAAATTTGAATATTTTTTATGGTGCTCTTAATTTTTCCTCACTTGTCCAGTTCTACCTGAACTACTTTCCTTTTGTGTTTGTTATCAGTCTTTGCTCTTATGAGGTAATGCTGAATATCACAGTGTTTGGTCACTGACAGGGGAGTAGTGGTCTGTGTGAATATTGTGTTTCATCTTGGATAATACCCACAGAATTTCACAGGTGTCTGGTGATGTGTAGATGAGCGTGACTTGGCTCCATGGGAGGAATTTCTTTACCCATTGCCGTGGGGCATATTGTCAGCGTGCACACAAAGGCATTGCTTCATGTGTTGAGTGTATGTCTCTCTCTAAGGTACTTCTATAGCACATTGTTCCATGAGAGAACTTTACCCTGAACCCTGGCAGCAATGCCTGGGTTGCTTCCTGAAGTATGAAGCTCTCTGTTCCCTGTCTTTTTAAATTCTTACTACCATTATTACTGTTCTTTTAATTTATGTAATTCTGGTTTGAGTTCCCGTGAGCTCTTCCCCAACATTGTTCCAGTTTGTTCTGCAAGTACATATTAGGCAGCAAATTACAAAAGAACTGTTTCTAAATGGAGAGCATTTTGAACAAAAGAAGAAAACTGCAATTATTCCAACGAGGATTTGAGCAAGCCATCAGAACTAACAGTGCTGCTTTTCCAAATGTGCCACTGTTTTGATTAGCTTATGTGCTTATACAATCCCTGCCGTGGCAGTGACCGTAACTGAATGCCTGTAACCACAGGCAGAAAGCTATTAGAGCCCATCCACAAAAAAGCAGCTATTTCAGTTTTCCTCTCATCAAAAGCCTACAGTGCCGAAGTGATGCCAGCTAAGTGTTTGTTTCTGTGAGATTGTTATCTCTTTATACCATTCAAAATACTTTTTTTTTTTTTTTTTGCAGAACAGTTTAAACTTGATCTGTTAATGTTTATAAAAAGTACATTCTTCAACACATTCTTTGGGCAGTGTCAGAAAACAACCCTTGAAGCAGAAAAAACAACCCTGAATTTGCTGACCACTTGAGGGAGGTGGTGTGTTGTCTGGATGCTGGAATTGAAACCAGTGTTGTGACTAGCTTGCAATAGAAATATCAACGTTTTAAGTCTTTTGTAGGAAAAAGGGAATACTGGACTTCAACAGTGGCTGCTTTTCCTCAAAAACCCATTCCCCATGCAATCTATGATAATTCATTTGTGACTATCCCTGCTTTGTGAAGGGCATACAGTTTACAGAATAAAGAAAAATTAAGTCAGACCAAGTAAATGTCTTTGTTGTCATCAGAAACAAATTAGAATAAGCCGGCAGCAGAAAATGTGAGATTTCAATAGCTGTTCAACATATTTTTCAGAATAAGGATGTTTACTGACTGGCCTGAACTCAAGTAAAATTATGAATGCAAAAGATCTTCATTCCCCTGAATGAGTTATGTGCAATACTTGGACACCTGACCTTTTATCCCTTCCTCTGTCTTCCCTTCCATCCCACGGATGTTTGGCCTGGCGGTGCTGCAGAACTGCTGAGGTAAAGACAATACAAATGTGACATGACATTCTCCTATCTGAAGGGCTTGGAGGTGAGCCTAGAGTTCTGCAGAAATTAGGAACAGAAACATTTCAGAACTAGCATCTGATGTGGGGTTCGGGCCTAACCCCTCAAATGAAAATACCCAAGAAAGCTACCTAAAATGAGCAGCCCACTGCCCTTCAGGGCATGGCATACAGCAGAGCAGCAGAGTATGGAGGAACGGCAGAAGCCCTGCTCATTCTGCATGTCCTTATCAACAGTGGCTTGGCCCCATGTCTTCCAAAGAAGGTATTCCAAAGTCCAGAACAAAAATCATCCAAGAAAATAGAGCTAGAGTGGATTGAGAAGTGGAGACACCAAAACCGGCTAAAGCAGAACAGCAGGTGTTATTTTCTGAGGCAAACAGAAGCTGCTGCATGTCTTTTCTTGTGTTTATAAGTCCTTGCTTAATGTTTGGCCTGTCCAGAGCAGGATGATGGGGCTGATTTATACTCAGCCAGAAGTGCTTTATAATTCCAGGATCCTCTTCTGTCCCTATCCACCCAACCAGTTTTTCCCCATCGAGCATCTGAGAAGCTGATTCCACCTGGCCAAATGCAGAACTTTGTGTTCTTCCTTCTTGAATACCATCCTGTTTTTTTTCACGCAACTTCAGTTTTTAGGATTGTTTTGGGCTTTTCAGCTCATCTAAGCTCCACCCTTCCTATTGTCTGCAGATTTAATAAGGACTTTCTGTTTTCCATCACCTAGACTGTTCATGAAAATACACTCACTGAAGGAGATTTCCCCCAAACCCTGGTTAACAGAGACCGGCTTAAATCTAAAACATATCCAATTGTACTCATAAAGGTTTATGACTGCCTACTGTAACTCAAGATATTCAGCATTTAATGTAGGCATTACAATTAGTTGAACCTTCTGAAATACATAGCATCATCTCTTCACGAAAGAGGGTGTTGCAACCACGGGTAAAGACCAAATAAGTCCCTCTAACTGTGTATCTTGTTTTCTAATAGGGTGAACTGTCCCTTATAGATCACCAGGCTTCCTACCTAAAATACGCCAGATTTAGAAATTTGTGCTCAGTAGTTTGAGCTCTGTGGAAGGTTTCTGTCTCTTTGTGTTTATCTGCCACTACTCTGCCCTCAAACAGAATTTGAACCTCAAAATAAAAATAACTGCACGAGTTTGCATATGACTAAAAAGCTGAAGTCAGCTGGGAAGTGAGGGTGACAATTTTAACACAAATAATGTTCAGCTTCTGTATTAGTAACATGCTGACGAAGTGTCAGAAACAATATCCTGTAGCTAAGTAAGTTACAATAGTCTTCTTTTCCTCACCAACAAAATAGATTTTATCCTACACATTTACATCATGTTGACTGCTAATTTTGACAAAATCTCTGCTGTCCTACATTTAGCTGGAAGTATTTTAAAAAGCCATAAAATCTCTCGTTTATTATCCGTTTTTGCTTTTTTCTCCCTGCATCCTATCTCCTTGACTGATATTTTCTTCCATGTGAACTCTTCTACCAGGGGCTTGTAGAAACCCATTTTCCATGTTAGCCCAATCAACTATGACTGTTTTGAGTTCCTAAAATGCAATTCTGAAAGTATTGAGAAGGACTTGTTATTTTCCTATGAAGGAGACAGTAGTAAGTTAGATGACTGGCAATGAAAAAAACCCAATAAAACCAAACCGAAATGTTTGATGATCTTCATAAAAAAAAAAAAAAAATCAACAAAACAGGCACTAATATGACTGTTTTAAAATATGCACAATATATATTACTTTTCAGTTTTGCTCAAGACTTATGAAAAAGTTACATGATACAGATGAAATACAGTTAAGTAGCTTGTAAATGGCAACTGCACATGCAGTACTTCCCAATGCATTGGAGATTTTAGGATTCAGTTCTGATCTGTGGAATACAACACTTCTTATTAACCCTTGATTACTGTGTTTCTTTACTGTTGTAGTATTTCCAAGTAATCACCACTTTCATTTTTGCTGAATTTATCTCTCAGGGATATCTTGGGATTTGCTTTAGAAAACCAAAGTGTCTGACCTCACAAACTACTTAAGAAACAACAACCTTTTACCATTTCTGGTAGGTCTAATGCTTAAATAATGCACCCCTTTAAGTTAAAAGAAGTTTTTTGGTTGTGGAAGTCCTTTGGTAGGAATAGGGAACCTATTAAAATGTTTAGAATCCATTTTTTAGCTACATTATTTTTTATTGAATTAAAACCAGGAAAATACAAGAAGGTTGCACCTATGGAAGGTGAAGGCTTTAGGTGGCTCAGATTTTAATTTAAAAAAAAAAAAAACAGTAAAACCACCTTAGTCAAGGAATTTTGTTGTAAATATATCTGGGAGTGGCAACGTATTTTATTATCCCCTCTTTTGATTAACTTGTTCCTTTATTATTCACTGCTGGTGATTAAAACAAAAGTTATATTCACATCTACCCAAGCTAGAAGAGGGAAAACAGACACAGCCAAAAACTTCCACTACAAGCCCCAGTGTGGGGAGACTGGTTATGCTGAACGCAGGCAGGAGCACGAGCTGTTAAAATGCACTGCACTGCACACTCTGTTTTTGGGACTGATTGATGATATTTCCATATATAGTTAGGAGTAAGACATTGCTTTTGAAAATAGAATTAAAACTTTCCCTTTTTAGGAGCAAGCACCACTTTGGCAACACAACCATTCCCAAGTACATTAGTTCTTTTGGTCAAAACATTAACAGGGTACTTTGTTAACAAAATGTTCAGGTCATGATGAGTTCAAAGCATGAACTGTGAGGCTTTTTATGAGCTAAATGTTTCCAAATAGCACTCTAAGTTGAAAGTGCTGAAATTAAAGCTTTTCTCCTGTAAACAGGGTGTTACTGAGCTGAGTATGTTTTTTTTCAATTACTCAGCATAAGGTGATGGGTCTGCAACGACATATGTTTGTTAAGCAAAGACAGATGTCACCAGAAACAGCTGGAGGTAGGAACACTTCAAGAAAAAGATTATAGAGATGCATTTGCATTGCCACTTTCTGTCCCTCTTTTCAACTTGGCAAATAATTGCCTGTTTTCCAAAATGAAAACTTTGAGCAAGAGCTTATTGTCTCAATTGTACACATGAATCTGATATTCTGACTCAGTTAGCAAAATAACAACTTTCCCACTTGTATTTATACTTTGCAATTCAGGTCTAGATTTGCAAATGCCCATGGACATACATTCCCAGCAGGATGGGCTATTGGTAGCTGGAAGATCACCAGCTGACTTGAAGGTGGGTAGCACTGACTACCCCATGACATTCCCACAAAACCTGAAATATGATTTTTAATATTGTTTAAATGTGGAAATTATTTCACTTTGTTGCCAAATTTTTTAGTGACACATTTTGCAGTATGGAGAAGGTACATCATAATTAAAATTTGAAGGACCTTTACAGGTTGGAGAGATGGGCAAAGAAGAACTGTCTGAAATTCAACAACGGGAAATGCGGAGTCCCGCACCTGGGGAGGAATAACCCCAGACACCTGTACAGGCTGGAGGCTGACCTGATGGAAAGCAGCTCTGTGGAGAAGGACCTGGGGATCCTGGTGGAAAACAAGCTGTCCATGAGCCAGCACCGTTCCCATGTGGCCAAGAAGGCCAGAGGTATCCTGGGGTGCATCAAGCAGAGCATTCCCAGCAGGATGAGGGAGGTCACCCTGCCCCTCTACTCAGCCCTGGTGAGGCACATCTGGAGTGCTGTGTGCAGTTCTGGGCTCCTCAGGACAAGAGACACAGAGCTGCTGAAGCAGGTCCAGTGGAGGGCTACAAAGGTGATTAAGGGACAGGAGCATCTCTCTTATGGGAAAAGGCTGAGGGAGCTGGGCCTATTCAGGCTCAGGAAAAGCTGACTGAGAGGAGACCCCATCAACAACTGCAAGTGTCTCAAGAGATGGTATTAAGAAGATGGAGCCAGGCTCTTCTTGGTGGTGCCAAGCAACAGGAAAGAGACAATGGGCAGAAACAGATGCACATGAAATTCTGCTTGGAAAGGAGGAAGAACTTCAGTGTGCAGTGACTGAGCACTGGAACAAGCTGCCCACAGGTTGTCTGGGTGTCTCCCTCACAGGAGATATGCAAGAACCGTCTGGATTTAATCCTGTGCCATGTGCTCTAGGACGACCCTGACTGAGCTGGAACTTGGACCAGATGACCCACTGTCATCCCTTCCAACCTGACCCACGCTGGGATTCTGTGAAAATTTACATAGTATCTGCAGGAGGACAAGATAGTCCTTATATAAATAAATCCACTGATTACTCCTCATAAGAACACAAACTGGCAGCAACAGGGCAAGGTATCATTGTGAGATAATTTTGAAAAGACATGGCTGAAAGCATCTGAATTTTGAATAGAGGGAAATAGAAATAAATGCAACATCCTAAGATCTGCAGGCCACATTATCATCTATTCCAGACATGCCCAAAATTGCATGTGAATCTGTGCAAGCTTTAGCTACCCCAAAACATCCCAGGTTTTATAGTATGAAATGACTCAAACCATGGGGAATGCTTACCCAAATGTTTTTATGCACATTTTTCTACAACCGTGAATGAAGCATGACAGTGTTAATGTTGAATACCCTAGAACTGCTGCCTGCGTCCTGAGATGCTATATTACTATATAAATGCCTGTAATTTGCTTTGTACACAGGAGAAAATTGGGAGGAAAACTTCTGAAATAAATCTCATTGAACTAGAACTGAGCTGTAGGTTTTGCCTGTCAGGCCATCAGTGGCTTCACAGCAGAAATTACAAGAGACTTCAGCCTCATGGTCTTTACAGACAAGATCACAAGTTTGGAGATTGTGGTGGGTTTTGTCATAAATGGTGAAGTTGAAGATTGCATGACATATAATTTGTGCAAGACAATGTTTTGAAGAATAAAATATGAAATGGCAGTGCTGAGAGGAGAAGAGTTTTTAAAATTACATACAGTTTATGATATAATCTAGAGAGCTCTGTACCTAGTGTTTATTCTGCATTTAATCCACTATGTTCTAGGAATATAGTGTTGGTAATAGAAAAATCTGTTCTTGTAACTCAAATGCAATGACACTGCAAAAATGAGCTGAAAATAAACATTTTCCACAGCTTATTTGTCATCTCCTAAATTAAAAGTAGTATATAGAATTGAAAACTACATTAAATCAAGGTAGTGTCAAATACAAACTTCAATTTATTGCAAAAACTGTCACAGCGGTTCAAACAACCTGAAATTTGATCCAGCTTTAGTAAAAGTATAATTCCATTCTACGCACAAAATTATATATTTCATGGTGGATCTCATTTAATTAGAAAAAAAGGTTGTGACATGGCATACTAATTAAAAAAAAAAAGGCCTAGACAAAAGAGGGGGAATCTGAGGAATCAGCAGCAGAGTCATGCACAATGAAAGTGCCGCCATAGATGGGAGGTTATTCTTTGGGGTCTCCATTTTTAACTACTACGTCAGTACACTATTTCGATAAGTTTGAAAAGGCAAAAGGGAACAACTACATTTGGAATATAGACCTGAATATAGCCAGGGGTGCGTCCCTTTAGCTCAGACAGGTACAGCTCCTCTCACAAGAGACATAGCTGTAGCTATATATTTTAATCTATCTATCTGTCTGTCTATCTATATATCTCCATGCTGACACAGTCAAGATACCAGTGGATGTGTCAGCTGGATTTGTGGGTCATGGCCAACCCACCACAGAAATACTGAGGAGAATTCCTGTATCAGTAAAAGCTGCAGTAGCCAGATGCAGGTGTCTCCCCTGTGACTTAGTGCAGAGTGGGAAATGTGAGTGATTGTCAACCTGTGGTAATATGGTGAAGCAGAGGGATAAAATTATATGGATACAGTGCACCACTCCATACAGAATGCATGCTCAACATGGTTTCGGGATCTCAGGGATTAATTTCTGGTACTCCAGTTCTGGATGAAAATTCTTGTGCTACAGTTTGGGGCGGCAGAATAGCTACTGAACATCATAACAACCTGGGACAGATTGTCTAACCTGTGCTCACAAGTCGGGTCCTGCAAATCTGAGTCCAATATTACAAGAATAAGTGAAGAGAAATAATGTAGTAAGATAGCCTTGGCAATGACTACTGATGAAAGTTGCATGAACTGGATAGACAATGCACTGGAGCAGCTGAGCAAAAGGAAGTTCCTACTGCGATTCAAAAGGAATGTTAAAACTCTGTGTTACAATGAAGAACACATGCCTCCAAATTAATGGATCTTAAAAACCTTTTTAAGAGGTTTTCAAATACAGGTCTAAACAAATGAATTTGCCATGCTTTAGAGTCCTATTATCCCAGTTGCTTCAAAGCAGTTCAGGAAGAAATAGATGGAGCCTTTTTTTCCTCACACACTGGCCACAGAACACACATAAATCTTGTTCATGGAGTCTCACTACATCATTTTCACAGTAATTTGTGTAGGAAAATGCATTTTCACTGTAGAGAACTGTGAAACCTGTGACTTTCCTTGAGGACTGATAGACCAAGACAGAAATGCCATCAAATTACTTTAGTTAATAATAATATCTGATACTTGGTTTCCCAAGAGCTGCAAAGACTTGAGATGAAGAAAACTTATTATGAAGAAACCAAGGTGCTCAGAACAGAGCAAACTTGCATACCTTCACACACCAAGTCCATAACAGACTGAGGAACAGAAATACAGCCTTCTTGGATGCTGTGGCTCTTGTTCTACATAATCAGCAACTGAGAAACTGAGCAGAAACCAATTAAATCAGATTATTTCTTCCTTATTTCTCTAATAGGAGCCATCAATGAACAGACTCAATGCTCTGCAGGCCCATGCCGGCTCTCTGCCAGCCTTTGCAAAGGCAGCGTTATTTTCTCCTCAAAACCTTTTCCTGCAAAGCACAGATTGTGGCTGTCAACATCTCCATCTATGGCATATCGAATATGAATTTTCAGCACATAAGGACTTCATTATGCACCACAGGCTTTGGTTTTCCACTCCCTCCGCCCTTGCCCTCCTCAGCAGTAGCTGAAGTTCAGACTGGATCTGTCACTGGCAGGATCACCTGGACTGGAAAAGCGGAGGCAGGATTTCAACACCCTCACTCCCTTGTTTGCCACCCCTCCACGCCTGCTCCCCACCGGTGGGACAGGGCTTCATCACCCATAGCAGTGACTCAACTCTCTCCTCCAGCTCCACCAAGGTTATGGCCAAGTCAAGAGGAAATAAAATGAAGAGGAGACACCCTCCTCAGACAAAAGGGCCTCTCACAATGAATGGATCCTCTTTCAGAGCAGATGAGAAAAAATAACAGGAGCTTCCTTATCAGTCAGCTGAGCCTGGAGAGATGGAGAATGAAAGCAACCTTTGAAACAACATTGTGATGCAGGATGCAGAGCTCATGGGGACACTTCTAGCACAACTTGCACTCTCTCCTCATGGTGACATTGCTTGGAGGTGCCCTGAGGAACCCAAAGCTAGATGGTGTCTGCCTGACTGCAGCTTTGTTTGGCAGCAGCAGTGGGCAGAGGTGTGAAGAGCTCTCAGGAGAAAGGTGCGGCTTGCCCCTCATTGTCTCACCAAGCTGTACTTCTGATTTCCAGATCAACTTGGGTGTGGAGCTTGGTCTCCCCAGTCTCGCATGCCAACACGTGAAAAACAGACAACTTATTTCTGCTCCTTTTCCCCATTCCCTGTGCATTTGGGTTTCTGTCAGAATTGAAGCAAGTCTTCCTAACAGAAATACCCAAACCTGCCTCCAAGCAGTGGACTGGAAGGCTGCATTCCTCTCTCTGCTGGGATTTTCCTTTTCTTTCCATGAGCTAAGAGCTAAATCCCACAGCAAGGCATGAATAAACAAAAAATAGGAAGGATTAGGATGTACTATTTAGCGAATCATGACTAACACAGCCCTGTCTTGCTTCCTCTGAAAGCGTGCCACAAAAGTTCAACAAATATTATTGTGAAATGAACCACAAAGTCTTTACACACTTTAGAAATGGCATCTTCACCCATTTTCTCTGGCAAAAACCAAATGGATTTAGTTTCTAGTTGATGGGAAAATCTCTAAATTTAAAACACTTGATAATTGACAGAAGACTGGAGTTTTTCAGTTCTTTTCCTCCCTCCTACACCCTTCCTGTATGGCAAATATAATTTAGCAGAAGATTCCAAAAGTCAGAGGGTTTTAATCAAGATGAGAGGCTACTTGCTTTGCCTTTTGCTAAGAAAACACTCAGCAATAACTCCTTCTGTGAAGTGAAATGTTTTGAAATATCAGGACAGCCACCTCTTGTGCACATAATTGCTCTAGATGTCAAGGGGAATGGAGCATATAAAAAGAGGTGTTTTCTGGTGCACAATAATGGGAAAAGGAGAAATACTTTCTTGGAATGTGGTCTGTGGTGTGTTATGAGTATTGGTATATGAGTGCCTATATGTGTAGGATGTTCTTAAACACAGACATGTGTATAGTTTTGAGATGTTGGCCATAAGCAGGTTTGTTCTAAAAACTATTTGTCTTAGTCACTAGCCTTGGGATAGATTAAAAGACCCATTTCCAGAAGAGTTCAGATAAAATGCTGGAAGATGAGGACAGGCTTCAGTTTTAAAATTGCTCATTGCAGTATTGCTTGTAGATGTTTGTTTTAGTACCTTTAAAAAACCCAGATTCCCTGGGCAATACAGATAGATCCTTACCCAGGTACATAAATCTAAATAAAGACAGAAGGAAAGAGCAAGCAATCATACCTGGTATGGCTGCAAATCTAATTCCTTTTAGTAATATGGGTGCTATTATTCCATTCCTCTGGCAGCTATGGATAATTTTGAGCTCCATGAAAATCGATCACAGGTTTTTAGCATTTTAGAAACTATGCCTGTGAGTGTCACGCTCTTTCAGTACTGGGGAAAAGGCCTAGGAATTTTGGGTTTGCTCAGATATTGCCTACACTGCAGATGAGTATTTTTCTTTCACACATGGGATCAATTCCTCTGTGCTAACAAGGATCCACCCACTCCCATTCCTTGTTCCCTGGCTTAGTACGTCCCTCAAATCCTCACATGCGGTTCCTTGTGCCTGCAAGAACCAGATTTTGCAGAAGATAATCATGAAGGATGGGGAGGGAAATGTGAGACACTAGTGCTAAAAGTGGTGTAGAATCAAAGTTCTGGTTAAACCACCTATTCTCACTGGAGCTTTAACTCCTCCAAACATCAGAGCCATTCTCCAGAATTTTGTTTCCTCTCGGTTTGGAGGAGAGTTGTTGCCCTTTCTTTCCACAAAAGGTATACAGTAACTACCTTCAAGCTCCATTTAACAGTAGCCCTTTTGCTATGCTAAGGAAAATTATTCCCTGTTCACAGCTCAAGAGAACCAGGGGACTTTTTTTTGTTCTGATGACTCTGTTTTAAGTGAAAACACAATAAAAGGCTGAAACAGATGGCAATTTATTTGTCTCTAAAGTTCGCATGTGTGTTCCATGACATTTTTATAAGACTTTAAAGATTCCTCTTTTTCTGTCATCAGTAGTCTGAAGTTGCTTTTCCCAATAAAATTAATCTGCTTGGCTCTCAGTGATGTTGCAGTCTCAGAAGACAGTAGTCCTTTCTTCATAATTTTGCTGTGCCAACAGAGTTGCTGTCTCTGTATGTTTTTTAAGATTGCTGCACACTTTGATATTCAAGGGTTAGACCAACCTGCATGCAGCACTCAACATGGATTCATACAGTGGCTTAATGAAGCTTTCATCTTCCCCTCTGTTCCCTGTGCCTGGAACACTGAGCAGACACTGCTGCAAAGCTCTTTGCATACTCACTCGCTTAAAGAAATATTTGAGCTTGACTTTAACCAAGAAAAGCAGTTCTGAGTCTTCCTTACTAAATCAAACCTTTCCATGTGGCTACTAAGTCTAGATTTTATTACAGTTTCTATAGTTTCCCCTATATAAAAGTGAGACTTACTGATCTATACTTCCCCAAATCAATCCTGATGGCTTAAAAATGGTATCACATTTGTTGCTTTCTGTTTCTTTAGGAAAGAGACTGATTTTAAGTGACAGATTACACATAACATTTTCACATTGGCATGTGTGTTCTTTCAGAAAACCCGTGTGAACACCATCTGGTCCTTCTGATTTCCTACTCCTCATTTTATGATTTTTATCCAAAAATCTCTTCTGACACTGCAATTTAAAACATCCCATTAGATTCGGACCTCTATACAGAAAAGCCATGGGGGAAACCTCCCTTACTAAGCAAAGATTTCATGAAGTTTTCCTTAAATGATCTTATCTTTCTGGAAAACTTCTTTTACAGCTGAATCTGTCGACTCTACAGACTCTTTGCCACACTTCTTGCTTCTGATGCATTTGAAACCTTGTTAAGTTTTTATTTCATTCCTTCCTCTATTTCATAAGAATTCTTCATGTTTTGAAAGCTTCCATGAAACTTTAGAACTAATGCTAAGTATGCAGAAAAACATTGCATTTATGACAAGAAAAGCTAAAAAAAAAAGACAAGACAAGGACAAAAAAAGAGAATCTGAGAATGCCTTCTCTTCAAATCTAACTCAGTAGATTTAAAAAAAAAACACTGTTAGTAACCTACAAGATATAATGACTCTGCTGAGAAACTGCTAAAAATATTGATTCTTCACAAATGAAAAACAGCATTATTTGTTCTCCTCTTGGCTAACAAAAACAAGGGATTACAGATATCACAGTGTGTCATGCTCCATAAATGAAAATGTTCCTTTCCATATGCACTGCACATTGCATTAGTTTTGCAATTCATATATGAACGTTCTAGTTTGGCATTAGATCACATATACACTCAGACACACAGGCAGAAAGCTTGAATATAAATATACAGCTTTGCCCCTTTCCAAATGCAAATGCTGAAGGCTCTTCCAGCATCCATTGCAGCCAGTTCCAAAAGTAAGTGTTCTAGTTCATGGAGCTCAATTTGTCATCAAGGAAAATAGCGGAGACTGTCATGGGTGAGTGCTGTTATGGGAAGCTAATCTGACTTGGACAGGAGAGAAACTGAATATTAGCTTTTTGGTGAGAGGGAAGAAAGAAAATATACAGTTTATGTTGTTCCACTGCAAGATCTTCCCCATTAAATCTGCTTTATCACGGATGTACCTCTAGACCAAAAAGATCAACTGCCAGGAACTCTATTTGGAGGCCACATGCAGGCTCACAGAAGGAGCTGGATCACAGCAGCTATATACACAGACAGAGATTTATGAACCCTCGCCTCTAGTTTTATTGATTTAGCAGGTTTAGTGCAACTCTGACTATGTCACTGGCTGGAGTTCATATTTCCATCTTCCTTTGCAGCCTATAACCAGATCTAGATTTACTGACAAAGGACATACCAGCCAGAAGATCAAATGGTAAGCATCAATTTAAATATCAATCACTCATTGCGGAATGAGTTGTTGCCATAGGACTTAGGGATCAATTACAAAAGTAGATAAAAGTACAGATGTGGGGCTGCCTATTTGCTTCCTACACTTCCTCAGATCATGAAGCTAAAACCAGCACCATGCCTTGCACCTCTGTGCCCTGCTCCAGCACTGTGGCTCTGCTCACAGCAAGTGTTGGTGTTACTTAGACACATTTTCTGCCATGCCCACTATGGACATTTGGATTTGGTCCTTTTTAGCTGCACAACTACATTGCATACATAATACACACACACATAGACAAAAACCTCTGGCTACCTGAGTTTTTCAATTATGGCTTTACTGAAAAATAGCTCTTTGATTTAATAAGGGCCAATTTGTAAATTATAGAATCTAAATATTCTATCAGTACAACCTCCAGGCACCTCACTATGAAGTGAGCTTTCCTATCATATAGGTTATGATCAGATTTTGGCACAGAACTGGACGTTCTTCTGGTAATATCAAGGACTGATGTAGGTAGAGCCACAAAAGTGTCTTAGCCATAGTGTTTGCGTATTTCATTTCAGTTTTCCAAAACAGAAATGACATGTGTGAGATGCCTACATCTCACCAATCACCCTCTCTCTGTCCCTGCCATCGGTCTCCATTTCCTTCTCTCACTCCAAACAGCCATAAATGAAACAATCCCTTCCTGGTTCAACACAAACCTTTTTTCTACCCTGGCCTTTCATATCTTATCCATCTAATCCCCCTCTGAGACAGATGTTGGAACAGAGCATTCCTTCATGAACATTCCATAGACAGAAGATAGACCTGCAAAGAAAATCACAAGGTAAAGCAAAATTTTTCATATTACATTTAATCTCTGGAAAAACTTATTTTTGCGTGACAATGGTCCAACATTACTTTTGCATCCCGAGACTAATCAATTTGTGGAATAAAAAAGTTATGATTTTTGTTTGTAAAAGTTAAAGTGTTAGGAAGGAAGTTGAAAACATACACAAAGGAAGCTAGTTAATATTCAACCAGTTATCTATCAAAATATCTAAACATTTCTAGTAGTCCCCTTGTTGAAGATAAAGCGAGTCCTGAAAAGAAATCTATGTTTTCCCCACAATTTTAATTTACCTATGCTCAACAAAACAACATGGATTTGAACCCTACTTACCAAGATGGTCCGGGTCTGTTTCAAAAGTCCTTTCTTTCCAATATTTATATCTATATTTCCAGTATTTATATATATTACCGCTATTTGTGTTATGTAGAGATTGTATAAATAATGATTTAAGGTTTTCTCCTGACTCATTGATAAAAACTGTTTGCATTACAGGGCCATGAACTGATTTCTGTGGCCAGGGACAGCTCTTGTTATTTCACTGCAGCAAGTGAAATAAATTTTGCTGTGCAATTCTGCGAGTTCATATAAATTCAGACCTGGGGAAATTAGTTTGTTTTACCTATGCTGTAATACAGTAATGAAGATGCAAATCAATTAAAAGGCCACTTTTATATTTAGAGTTGATCTAAGAAGAGCAATCTCTTCAAAATTAAAAGCAATAATGAAAACTTCATGCACTACAGGAAGAAGAGGCTTAGGAGAAGGCACTCTAGGAGTCACCCCAAGAACTTAGAACTCATGTCTGAAACTCAGAAGCCTCATTTCTACATTTATTTTCATTTCTACATTTATCACACACTTATAATGTGTAATAAACATGCTTCATTCTCCAAAACAAAATCACTTGACTGGGGTCTTGGAGAAGAATGAATTTGATTTAAAAAATCTAAAACCCTGTGTTAAATTTGTTAATGAAATGTATCTGTTGTACAAATTTTTAACAACTATTTCAGGGCAATGTACTCTGAAAAGATGAAGCCCACAGACATTTACATTGTGAAAGGGCTATGAACATACAAATGCTGATCAATTACATAATATTTCCTTTTTTTCCTTTGTGTTATCCTATGTAGTTGTGTAGTCTGCTCTTGTAATACACCAGTTTTTCAGAGACATCTGAACCCTCAACTCCCTTTCATTTCTTCCAGCTTTGAAATTTCACTTGAAGTCTATTACCCAGTAATTAGTGCATTTTACTTGACCTGTTTGCTTCTTATGCTATAGTGCCTCAATCAAAATGTTCCATGGTACTAAATTAAATATCTCACCATGGAAATTATTTTAACCCTATAACTTTTATCTAAAAACCCTATAGCTTTATTTTTAAAAGTCTTTTGAGATAGGCTCATGGGAAAAGGCTATGCAATAAGAATTCCTTGGTCAGGTCTTCATTTTTCCTAGGACCAAGGGTAGCTTGCCAGGCCTGCAGATGCCTCATCACCTTGTTTACCCTTTTGAGCAAGCCCATCAGATGGCACTGTTGCACATAATCTTGTAAATGCTCTCTCACAGCCCATTTGAGCAAAATTTTAGCCCTGTAAGAAAAGGGTTTTGTTGATTCTTTTTCCCCCCAGATCTATGCCCCCAATGGGATCCATGAGACGCAGTCACTGCTATTTTTGTTGGACTTTCTGCCACAGAAAGTCTTACACCAGATAGAGTTATTTGATCTAAAGAACTGGACATCTGAACAGTGTCCTTGAAAGGAAAGAAATTCCTGGAGTGGTGTGTAGTTGAACTATAAACCTAGCTGCATTAAAACAGGATTGTGATACCATTGATAACACTGGCAAGCTTGCCAAGCCATTTTGAGAAGGAAACTAATTGTCCCTTTCCTCACTTCTTCCTCTCTTACATGCCATGTCTGGGGATCTCGGCTGCACAGGTGGGCCAGTCTGCTCTTCCCAACCTCTGGGGCTACAGCCTCCCAGGGTCAAGCAGGTGGTCAGAGCCTTCATTCAAGACAAACATGGAATATTAGATGTAAGAATCACGGAAAGAAAAAGCAAGGTGCAGCTCAGGAAAAAATCTGATTTGTTCTACGTGGTTTCAGCCTTTTTCTTGTCTGCGTTAAACCAACTGGTGTCACACATACATTAATTCTGTGTTCTTTTTGCTGGCTCTGTTATTTAAGGAAAAAGGCATTAAAAGTTGATTAAAAAGTGCTGTATTAGCCACTGAGGAACACATGTAGAGCTGTATCTTTGTCTATGCTGTTCAGAAATTGTATTACGTTAGAAAACCAGCAGCAAGGTAGTAAACAACCAATATGACCAGAGCAGGCCTTCTACCTGCTAGCAACATCTCCTTCTTAGGCTGCCTGTTCTTTGTTTCTTCACCTCATGAAAGCAAACAGGCTTGAAATGTAACTAACAAAGATTCCAAATGTCCCACAAACTGAGTATAGCATCACACTGTTATGATTATAATAGAACATTCTCTGTGGCAGATATCCAGCATCTCAAGAAAAATCCCAATCATGCAATATCCAAAAATAAAACTGGGGAAATGATATATGTGTGTGTGTATGCACGTGCACCGTGAGTATATAGATCATCTTTTACCTGAACATTGTATTTTAAAATCTCCTTCATTTATTGATCCAATCAGAAGGTCAGTGGTTTATTTCTCTTTCTTGTTTATTCAGGAAAAATGATGAGCTAGTTGGAGAAAGCACAAAAAAATAACCTATAGAGAAGTTATTTATCCTGTCACAGGAGACTTCAATATTCTTGAAGTGATGACCTCAAGTAGTTTTGATGATGAATGAAAGAGAAATTAGAGTAGAAAATACTGGGTCAGTTCTTCAGCCAGCAGAGTAAGTGTAATTACATGCACATAAACTAGAAAAGACTTGCTTTGCAGAATATATGACGTACATAAAAATAGGCTCAATTGAGTGCAGTGGGTCAGACAGTAATATTACCATGGGTTTAGATAAAACAGCACTCAGGCTCCTCCTAGTATGACTTGCTTTAGTCTGACTTTAACCATCACCTTCATCCATTTGTTTCAAATGAATCAATTTTGGTTTACACCACTGTGGCAGGAGGAACAGGTTCCTTGCTGTGGCCAAACACTTCAGCAGTGAATTCTGATGGATCACAGAGTTATTCTTAAGCAAGAAAACATTTATAAACCATTTGTGGCCCATTTGTTTTGTCTGTAGTCTTGAATTTAAATTAATTCCATGCTCTTTTGTGAAACACTCCTTGACCAGGAAGAGAAATTTGACTTTAAAATGATCCCATAACTACCCTGGTCTGCATGGGAATTGTATTACTTGTAGCTGAGGGAAAATGACTTGCTGTATCTAATTCACTTTTTTTCACCCCTGAGTTTAATAAGGATCTTTCTGTGTTGCTACTTTCACAGGCCAATGTGAAAGCTCTTCTTTCACGATGGCTTCCTT
Source organism: Drymodes brunneopygia (assembly GCA_013400955.1). NCBI lineage: Eukaryota > Metazoa > Chordata > Aves > Passeriformes > Petroicidae > Drymodes > Drymodes brunneopygia. Next base: position 320,115 of record VZTZ01028236.1, on the reverse strand, counting down.
GAAACAGAACCAGCCTCTGGCAAGTCCCCTTGGAAATGTGAATGTGTCCTGTGACATGCTTTATGGGGAAGGAGGAACACCAGGGTGACTGATGGAGGGTTTGTGTCCTAATGTAAAGGAACAAGCTTCCTGCAAAAGGGGACAGAGTAACAGGCTTTCTTTTTCCATATGTGCCCTGTTAGGAAAGGTTGGTTACAGCCTCACAGTAAACCTGGATCACCCTCTTCCCACCACCCCTCGTGAACCCCCAGATCTCAAAACTGTGAATGCAGCATATGAGTCACCACACATGAGTTAATGTTTCAGCAGTCTCACAGATGGGCCCTGCAAGGATGTGAGTGCTGCACGATGCAGCCGCCTTGTAGGGTTCAGTTGAGCCTGCGGTGTCCTGGCCCCAGTACCAGCCATTTTAAACTGACTGTGACCTGAAGATACGAGGTGCTCATTAGAGGCCTTAGTAGCCTAATATCATCAGTAGATTGAACCAAGCTGTTCCAGTCTTTGCCAGCACAAACATTAATAAAAGGGACCATGTCAATAAAACTTCCCAAGATGAACCCATAGAATGAGGCACTTATAGACTATTATAAACAATTTGCCCTTTGGTGGCTGTCCGTTATCAGGCCCAGTCAAAGCCTTGATAAGTCTTGCCTCTTTAGGAATCATTAATTTCCTTGGAAATTTAAACAGCTGTCACTTGTGATACTCTTCAGGTGTACATGTGGGAAAGATTAGCTAGTGTTTATAATCCAATCTGTTCATTAAGTGCCTGCCCATGTGGAACCTCCTTCACAAGGGAAGAGTTGGGCCTGCAAAGCTCCCACCGATAATTGGAGGTGGCCATGAATTATGCGAATGAGCTGTCGACAACAGGGATCATGAGGCCTTACTGGTATCAGCTGGTCTCAGGACAACGTTTAATGATTCCTAGCAAACAAGATCTGCCCTCTTTCAGCCCGTGTGCTTAGCCCCCATTAATGAAGAGAGCCAGGCTGATGGCTCGGGCTCTCTGCTTGGGCTGCTGTCCTTCCGGCTTGCTCCTGCTCTCCGAGATGGCATCTTTCCACAATACAGTGAAATGACTCCTCCTGGAATCAGGGCCATATGAGGTCACCAACTGGCCTTAGTGGCCCCAGCTGGCCTCACTCAGGATGTTCACCCACAGTTCCTCTGTCCAGGGGCTCTCTGTACGGTCATGAATGGGCACTCTGTCCTGGCCTGAGCTGGGTGTGACCATCTCCAGCGCTGCCTCCACAATAGGCCTTAGTCCTACTCTGTAGCTAGCTGGAGTCCTGGGTGGATCCCTCAGTTGTATGTTGCAGCTTATCTCCAGCTCTATCTGCAGCTCCTTCTCCTTTTGCTCCTTACTGGAGCCCCTGGGTGGACCTTGGCCCTGATTAATCCTTATGTTAGGGGCTGTGAAAGGTCCCTGCTACAGACTCTGTGCTATCATGCCCTGTTGGTGAGCGTATGATCTGTGCTGGAGTTGCCCTTGGCTGTTTATTTGTCCAACTCCATGGTACAATCCTGTTCTTGCTGCTATCTAGTTGTAATCCCATGATAAGACAACAAGCTCCAGCTTGCACTTCGTTGCTTCGTTGCAAGCACTCTTTCTTCCTTGGGAGACAAGAGATGAGCATCCCCTGGGTCACAACCTAGTGCTGAAATGCTTCTGAAGCTGTTGGTTTTATATCCATAGTCATGGTCATGGGTGTCATTGGGTACCAGTGTTTTGTAAAACAGTGCCGTAGCTCAAGGAGTCAGGGACTTGCACAAGCCATGTCCTTAAGATCACAAGTACTTTTAAACACCTACTTACTTCCATCCTTGCTCATTGTGCAATTCCACTTGGGCGGCCAGATCAGACATCATCACAATAGTTGGCATATGACCATTTAGCATGCGATCAGTGTTTCAGATGGCACATGGTTTTGCTAAAGACACGGGGAGCAGCTGGCAAATACAGCCTCTCCCACTGAAAATACTGAGAGCAGAAGCTGCTAAATGCTTTGCAGAGGATGCAAGTAATTTTCTCAATTTACTCCTTCTCCTTTATTCTAAAAAGATTATTTTCATTTTTTCATTCTCCAGCCCTTATCCTTTCTTGAAGTTCCTAATAGTCAGCTTGAATACAATTCTCTTCATTTTCCTTCTCTTTCACTGCTTATCTTTAAACCATTGCCATAATAATGAAGAGAGAGAGACTGTATCTCTTTTCAGGGTCCACCCAAGCCCGGTTTAGGCAGTCTGCAAGATCTGCTGGGCCTTCAGCCAAGGTTTCTCATCTAGGCCAGGGCAGAAGGTTTGGGTTTTGGGTGAGAGTTTTTGAAGGGATGGGTGGAGGTGCATGTCAATATTTCTAAAAGTCATGCTCTGGCTGTGAAGTACTTTTCTGGAGATAAACAGATCCTGTGTATACCACACACCAATTCTGGAATTTGTGCTACTGTCTGATCTCCTTGACTAAGGATGATTTATCTTGTGATACTCGGATGGGTCCACTTCTTATAGCAAAAGTCTGCTCTGACCCATCACATAGACCAGCACCATAAGTCTGCAAACTCTAAAGGCATGCCAAGTATCAGACTGTCTCAGAAATGCTCAGTTGGAATGATTTATTTATATATTTTCTGTGATGTCCACATATTGAGGGAAACAAGTTTGCCACTGAAACACGAAACAGTGGACTCTGGGGTCTATCTTTGAAGAGCAGCCTAGATTCTCTATGGCATTACACTTTCTGCTTGACTTCAAATAATGGTTAGGTATTCATGTTTTAGAGCAAGGACAGGATTTGACTGAAGAACAAATGAGTGAATAAGGCAGATCACATATTGGATGACATTAAGAGCAGCATGGCTCATTAATTAAGGAAAATTAGAATCAAACTTTACCTGGTGCTTGGGAGGCCATACCTGGGATACAGCATCTCATCTTAGCCCCAATTCAAGGAGGAGAAACTGAGGAGAGACTAGAGGGGCTACCAAACAGTTAGGAGCCCAGAACACATCACCTCTGAGGAGAGGTTGAGAGAGCTGGGCTTGTTTCTTCCTGACACAGAAAAATCTAAAGGGTGATTCGTAACAATAGAAATACAGTTACACAGATGTCAGAGCCAAAATTTTATCTTTTATTGCAAAGTATGTAAGAACGATCAGTGGGCAAAAAATGTGGCTTGGGAGGACATTAGGAAAAACCTTTTCAGCTAGGAGGGTAGAATAGAGAAACAAGGTAGTGTGTTGAGAGCCAGATGCTTCCCATTAGTGCCCAGTGAAAGGAGAAGAGGCAACAGGCGCAAACTGAAGTACAGGAAACTCCATTTAAGCACAGAAAAAACCTTTTTTTAATGGTAAGGATGATAAAACATTGGAACAGGTTGCCCAGAGAGGCTGTGGAAACATCCATGCTTGGATATTTCCAAATCTGACCAGGGAAGGTTCTGGACAACCCGCTCCAGCTGACTTCCTCAGCTGTCGTCTGAACCCCTGAAGTTTATCTGTTGTTGCTAGATTGGTCAGAATTTGGAACTTTTCTTTTCCCCTAACATATGGTAGACACAATCAGTTTTTGATCATCCAAAGGAAATTTTCAGGCATTAACTATGCCTGTGCATTAACCATGAAACTTGTGCAGAGACATCAAAACTAGCTCAGTTTGAGTCAGAACAGTCCCTGAGTTTGTGTGGTGCCATACGTCACTAAGCTGGGTTGGCACTACTTGAATGACTATTGTTGAACATAACCTCAAAGTCCAATCTGTATTTTGACATCGTCTGGATAGGATTAGTTCTGTAATAATCTCAAGAAATTAAAATAGACCTTTTTTTAAACCTCCCTACAAATATTAAAACAGTTTGCTTCACAATCAGGTTCTGTTGGTGTCACATCTGTTTTTCTTTCCCTACATGTATCAGATTATGCTCAGTTTTTTAGAACAGAATTTATGAAGGAAGGCATTTCTCATAAAAAGATACAAAATGTAAGCTATATTGCTGCCATTCTGGAAATCTTACCTGATTCTTCTCCCACCTGTACTGTCACAGCTGTATCACAAGTTGCTTCTGCTGAATTTTCCTGTAGTTTTTTAAACATAAAAGAAATAGCCTATGTAGTTTTACCTAGTCTTCAGTAATTATTTTTTTTCCTAGGTGATTTCATTTTTAAGGTACCCAGTTCCCTTTAAAATGCACTATTTGAACATTACACCATGCATCTGCTGAGTTTCTGCAGCTGCAGGCTTGGGAAATTGCTCCTGGTGGGAAGACCTTCTGAGCCTGCAGCTATATAGTTATACTGCTCATATAACACAAAACACAAATCTCTACATATATATTGATATCAGTACATTGATATTGCACTACCTATTGGAAGGTACCTCATTTAGAAAAAAATTAAATTATTGTGCAGGGTACCTAGGAAGTAGTGTGAGCATGGCCATTGTATTTGCACAGAGCAATTAGTGCCAATTGTGAACAGCTAGGAGGCTGAGCCCAACCACTCCTTTAGACCATGTGCAAACAGGTGGCCAACTTTCTCTCTACCACTGAAAAACAGTATCTCTCAGGAGAAGTAGCTTATATCAAATTACCTTAAAAAATCCCAGTTGCCTCCCAAGACTAGCCACTTTGCCCTAGAAAGAAAGCTTGCCTTAAACCCTGTTTATTTTAACAATAGTAAACAATTTATAAGAACAAATTGGCTGAAAGAGGACCTAATGGCTTCTTTTCTTACACTGATGGTATCAGTGTACTGTTGCTCTGTGGTGCTGCAGTTACTGACTTGGCTGCTCTGGGAAGTCTCCATCCCAACTGGAACTCAGAGCTGTGTGTCTCCTTTCGGTCTTCATTGAAGACTAGAAACTAACCTTGTGAATTGAAGGAGAGGAAAGACACTACCTGACCACTTTTTTTTTTTTTTTTCTCGATAGTGATTAGTAACTAGCCCATAAGGGCACTACATATTTAAGGCTTAAATCAACCCTAATGTCAATGACTCAGCTGCATTACACTGATGGTTATGTGGTCTACCTCACCTCCAGGGTTAGACTCCTCCAGGCTACATTAATCTTGTGTTCGTTTATGTCCTTTGCCAGAGCATCTAGAGGAAAAGCTGCTGCCAGCACTGGCCATGTTTTTGTGAGTAGCTGGCCATGCTGTGCTATGTGCTGACCTCAGCACCCTTACATGCGCTGGAAGCAGGCTGTAATGGACTGCAGCTGTAGAGAGACATCCTTATTTTTGCATCATGGCAGAGCATAAGTGAGAACACGTCTCACAGCTGAGGACTTGCTGTGGCTGTGCAGGCACTTAGGGAGTTTTAAGACAATGAAAAGGCATAACTGAGGTACCCACTAAATTTTAGATGCCTTCACGACAAGGAACTTCTGGATAACAGCAGTCTTAATCCCTTTTCTTGGACCTAAGTTTTTTCTACATTGCACTCAACCCAGCTGCTCTTGATCCTCCTAAACAAATTGGAACAATTTTTTTTTTTATAAATGAGTTACATTTTCATACATTCAGTATAAGAATTAAAATGAAGTTTTGGAATTCTGTTTCCAGGATGAAATCTGAAATATTGATGTATTTTCTTTTCAGTTCCTCCCTTTCCTTGGCAATTCCCTGCTAGCATCAGATTAAAGTATTTGCCTTTCTGAATTGTAGCCTAAATGGTTACAGCTGTTGAATCATCCCAAGCTAATCAGGATGAATTATGGCATCTGATATTTGAATAGACTTAGCTCTCTCTTCACTTGGCTTTGTAAATCACTTTGCTTATGTCTACACAACCTTTGACATGAAACCATGCTCATAGCATGCTCCCTGACATAGCTGCCTTGCAGGAGGCTCACAAACAGCCTGTCTGGGCAAACCAGGTGGTGAGACCAAGGCTGTGGCATGCCACCTGTCGGGATGTTCTCCAAGATCACCTGGGGCCAGTCTCTCTGAATGGCTACCTGTCTGTGGGAACTGTGGAGCTCTGCCACAGTTGGCCACAGGGCTTCCTCCAGGCTGTGCTGGGAGCAGTGATGTCCAGTGACAGCAACCAGGGTCACCCAAGAGTGAAGAACACCTGAAACATCCATATTCAACCTTGTACAGATGTTGAGTTTTGAACTGTGAGGTGCTGGAACTGTGCTGCTACATTATTGTTTTTATTTATAGGCTACAGTGATATTCCCAGTGATACTCACACCAGAGTTACTCCTGACCAAATGAGGCAGGTTGGCCTGTTTTTGCACTGCTTAAGTCTCAGACATTTGGAAGGCTAGATTTTATACTTGCTGCACATCAGTGCTGTGCACTGTGCTACCTCTTCCTCCCTCTCCTCACAGACACCACTGGACATGCTAATGAGCACCAGAGTCTTCACTCACCTCAGAAAGTGTCAGCCCTGACTCGTGTGAGATATGGACAGAGAAATGCCAAGAGAACCAGGACTGGAATGGATGATGCTGCCTGCCCAGCATTTTTCATCCAAAAGAGCTTTGGTAAATACAAAAGCAGAGTATGAGTGCAGACTACGCAGTATTCAGGGAGAATGGGGAGCTGGTGTAGGAATGTAGATCAGTGTTACACAAATTGTTTATAAGGTCCCTGACTTGCAGTAGGGGAGGCGCTCTGGCATGTATGTGTATTCAGCACACAACCCTGCAGTTCATCTGGGTCCTTCAGTCCTTGAAGTTGTGGCTGCATTTCTTCCCTCAGCTTCTCATTTACAACCTCCACACCTGAGGACCCAAAAAGTCACAAGAATTTATTCAAACTCCTCCTGGCCCTGTCTATGCTGGTTGTTTACAGCTTCTAGGGAAAGAAACTTGATGGGATCTCGTGTTCCCTCACTCTGTCCCTTCCTTTTGGAAATAGCACCACTGAGCAACGCCAATTCTTTTGCTTTGAGCTGCATGCCTTGAAGGAGTGGTGATAGTATTGGCATGCCTCTGCCCCACCCACATGTTCTAGTTTTGACATTTTCTTCCTCTTTGATGACTCTCATTTTTTTGCTGATTTTTTAATTTCATCATCCTGTCCTCTGGCTGTGTTGCTGGTATTAGACATTAATGAAGTATGTTTTTAGGGGGGAAATCCATTGAGAACAATGGTCATAAGCAGATGACTTGAGAAAAACAAGAACAGAGCAAGCAAATGAGTGTGCTGTGAGGACTCCCAGTTTTATACAATTGCCACCTGAGAGATTTCCAGAATCAGGTGTAGTTTCTATGCATTTAGTACTCTGTAAAGGATTTTTCTTCCATTACCTGGTGTAGTGTCCCCTCAAACACATCTGTGTACAATATCCACTACTGCCAACACTGCAAGAAGACTCTTGATGTCACATTTATTTGGATCAGAATATGGAGTCATCACTTGACGCCGTCCTGGCTTTTCACTGGAGAAAATAGTGAGGAGCTGATCCCTATCCACTTCTATGCCTCTTATGATTATGTAAACTCCTATTTTTCTTTGGTGGTTTATTTTTCAGAATAAAGAAGACTGGCCTACTCAGTCATTCCCTGTACCTGAGTCACCATTTAAAAATGTAAGGGCTGCTGCTTATAAGCACTTTATACTTTCTCCAGATAATTAATCTTTTATGGATGTAGACCCACCACTGTTAAATGTCATCTCCTTGTAGTGACTCAATTTACACAGAAAAATGTGCCTAGCACTGTCACTTCAGAGGTAGTAGTTAATGGTATCCTTTGAACTATCTTGTAAACAAGGATAACATGAATCTTTTATCCTCCATCACAGAGACATTCCTATTTCTATAAACTTGGAAGCTTCCTGTAATGCAATACAATAATTTCACAGTGTAATAGAGTTTTCAGTTTCACTGAAGCAACAAACTAGGAAAAAACCAGCATATCTAAAAACTCTTGGAAGGTACAACTTGAGCTACAGTAAGCATAAGCCAAGTGTCTGCAAATGCTTACTTGTGTTGTTTCTCCTGCAGCAATTGCAATAACCATATAATGTGTATGGGAGCCTTCAATGAGGATTGTCCTGAAGGCTATAGGAATGGTGGTTCAAGTGCTGCTGCCCATAAATAACATTACCTCCCATGATTCAAATTTGCTGGCTTTGAGCCTTCTGCTCTGATTTTTACTCATTTGTAAATGTAAAGCCTAGGCTGTCAAAGATAATCTATTAGGATGCTCTAAGAGATTTTCTTAACCACAGTAGGCTAGAGGATCCCTTTTGTATGATCAGAGTTTTTTGTAAATGATGTTTCTTTTCATTGGCACATGAAACTCTATTGCTTTTGTCTCTTTAACTATATGATGTATAAATCGTCTTGCTGATACCAGCATCCTAAGAACCAGTTATGTGAAAGAGCTTTTGCAAATAATGCTTCTTGCCCTTTGACCATTTAAAACTCAACCCAAACAAACAAAAAATCCTCCCGTAGCTAAGATGTGATCTGTTTAACTCAACAGGAGGTTTCCAGGACTTGGGTGAATTTTAACCATCCTTTTTGACATAAGTCAAGCTGTGCAAAGCAATGAAATTCTGATTGCTGTGTACTGGGATGACTGGATAGTGTTACAGTTCCCTCATTAAGAGATACTGGAGTTAAGCAGGGGGAGTTGAACTTTCCTCCGTATTAAAACAAGCGTGGGAGACGAGGAGAGCAAGCTGGAGAACAGGAGTTCACCTTATAACAACAAAGACTTAACATGCAATATATCAAGTCTCCTGAACTTTGTCCTGCTTGGTAGTTTATCAGACAACCAAGATGAACAAAATAGCAAAGAATGATTTAAATCTGTCCTGATTTCAATCTTCTGGCCTAATTTTCAACTTCATTTTTTTTCTGTTCTATCATTTCATTGTTCTGTGTTCCTCCTCCTCAAGAGACGTTCACAATATGTATTAATCTTAGAGTTCAAAATATACATAGATCCCATTAGTGAAATAAAACATAGTGAAGATGGGTGAGATGTAAGACAGAAGTTTTTCTAACCTAGTGATGATTTCCCCCTTTTCAGCATTGTATCCAATTTGCTCTAAAAAATAACGTGGCTCAAATAGTCTCCACTAATTTTTCTGTCAATGTTAACAGTACCTAACTACTGTTAAAATCCATGGCAATGTATTTGTGGCTTTTTTGAAACAGCAAAGATTTTTCATACCACCAAGATGAGAATAAACCCTGTATTACGAACTGACACTCTGAATCAAATTTTACAGAAAGTCTGTATGAAAACTGGAAGACATGACATTTCAGTACACAAAGTTAAAATTAAGCTATTTTGATTGTGGGGGGGATGGTTCCAGAAAAAGACACCACAACTCACAAGACCAATATTCAGCCTTGCTGAATTACTTAGAAGCAATCAGTCATAAAATAGTTTGCCTTGGAAAATAACAAATGATTGAAGTCTTGATGTTGAGGTAAACCCAAGACACTGAGAAACAGTTCTGTTGATTACAGCTGAAGAAAAGCAAGACAAAGAAGATAATTATGCCATAAGTGAGCAACGGAACTGTAAAACACGGTTTCACAAGGAATTTTGCCCTAGGTTCTGTTCTACTCTCCTTGGGAATTGCAGCTCCCTCTTCATACCTCCTTAGTTTTTCTTTTCCATGTGCTCAGGCTCTGTTGTGACCATGCATACACTGATGGGTCCTCTATATATATAGATTGATTAGGTAGAGCTGTAACAGTCTTTTAGCCAGAAACAGTACTAATTCAAGGTTTTGGAAGTCCTTTTGCCAGGACAATAAAGTTAAAACACATTGTGGTTCATACAGAGAAAATGATAGAGAAAGGAAGGGAACCTGGTTCACTTACAGTGAGTATGAGTTCCAAACACTGTCAAAGCTTGAGCAAGGCACCAGTTTTCCCAGACAGAATCTATGACTTCCTAAAGGCGCCTGCAACAGCCAGCAACTGCAGGAGTCATTGTCTTTTCTGTTACAGGGCCTTGAACAGCACTTACCTTTGTGCCTAAAATGTGCCATGGAGTTAGAATTCAGTAACAGAGGGCTGAAGAGCAGACTAGAGCACCAACTTAATCACATCTTCTCTTCCAGGAAAATAGAAAAACTTTGCTCAGTGATACTCCCTCAATGCTTGGAACCGTGTATTTCCTAAACAACTTACTCACTTGCGGGTTAGACAGGATAATGTCTGGGCTAATAGCCAGTTACAGGAGGAAAAAGCAGTCATTCACTTTATTTTTCCTTCCTAAATTTTCTGCTTTTTGATGTATCTTGGTAAGTGTTTCATTGTGGCAAATATATGGTTCTCGAACTACCTAGCCCTGGTGTGCAGTGCTTGGAGCAAAGACCTCATGCTTCTCTACAGTGCCTAATTCAATAGGGCATAAGACTAGCTTCAACTCCAGTGGCATAAATATTTAAATAAAATGTTACTCCATTATCTTGTATGTTTGAAGTTTGGGCCATCTACATCCTCTCAGCAGTCTACAGAGTTTGTGTTGAGGAGGCAAATTAATATGTTTATCCAACAGAAAAAGAATGTATTCTCCATTGCCTTGGGTAACATCATTGATAAATTCACTGCAAGCACTTCCAAATGTATTGTGCAACTGGAGTTACCTGTAGTGTTACCAGGAAAAAACAGAGAAATTTTTAGCCTGGATGCTTGACCTAGTAATGACCTAACATAAGCCCCAATTCAACAAGGTACTTAAGCACATACCTAAATACCCACATGAATAAAGTCAGTCATGCTTTTAAGTGTCTTGTTGAACCTGGGCCATACAGAAGCTGAACACATCAAGCAACTACCCACATCAAGTTCCAGTAAAAGAAAATGGATTTCCAGAGTGTATTCCCTCTCACTGTTAACAGTGAAAACAGTTTCACTGTTAACAGTGAAAAAGAGACAGAAAATTTCTGCTGCTTCTCCTTCTTGGACAGAGACTGTGCATGTTCTTCCTTTCATTGAAATATTTTCTCTCTGGTATCAAAAGTGATTTATGAATTTTTGGAACTAGACCATATAATGTGAAACAGAAAACGTGAAAGCGTGGGTTTTGGTCTTATTTAGTCCCTGAACTTTTCATAATATCTGAAATAGTCAAATAGGAAGATTCTAATAAATAAAATAAATAATGAAATAGATGAAAATTAGTAACAGGAAAGCTTGTTGAATTGGGTTGAACTGTGTGGCAAGTCTCTTCTCCAAGGGGTTTTGCAGTCAGTGGACTAGTCCAACTTTTTATGTGTGGAATCTACAGCTTCAACAGTGGGGAAAAGCTGCTCCAGGATACAGTGGTTGGCTGGCCAGTAACTGTTCAGTATTTTGATGTGTGCTTTGTTGCCATTTTGAAAAATATCAGTGCACTACAGTTGTCTAACTTACCACTTACAAATGCTTCATGGATGCAACCAGAAGACACTATCTGTGGATCAACCATTTATCATACATTCAGAAATAAGTGGAACTTTGGACCACAACCTTTTACATTTTTTAAGGTAACTAATGTTCCCTCTTAAAGTACATTGAGTGCTATCTTGAGATTTATACTGGCACTATTGTTCTACAGCATGAACACAGCAAAAGCACTACCTTTACTGAAATAATTACTTAAACTGCATTATAAAATAGTCTGGCTGTGTGAAATTGTTAATTCAGAATGCCCTCCAGCTAGTCTGTCTCCAATTAAGCCTACTACTAGATCAGATGATAGCGCTATTCTAACTTGCTCTATGGAGCTCAGGGAAATCTGACTATATAGCAGAGCAGACAAATTCACGGTTACCAGGAACACAGCAACACTACCACTGCAGTTTTATCTGCATTGTGATAGTGCCTATGGACTGGGGAAACATAATTCTCTGTTCTAGCCAAATACACTTGGATGTCAGTCCCTTCTCAAAAGGGTTTAATCATCCACTTAAAGCAATGATTTAATCAGTGTGTTGAAAGCAGTGGTGATAGTAAAAGAAAAATAGGGTTGTATGGTTTTTTACGATATGTAATTTTTAAAATGTGTAATCTAGACATAAAAAAGCTAAAAGATATTAATGACTCTCTGGATGGGATGATAGCTTGGTACCTTCAGGGATTTGATAACAAAGTGACCTTGTGGATTATGTATAGCTGTAAATGACTGTCTGAGAGAGAGGATGAAATGATTTGGACTTAAAAACTTGCAGGAAACACTTTTTCCACACGTCTTCAGGGGAAGTTCTGTTGCTTGGATCCCCTCAGTTATCTTCAGAGTGGCCCAAGCTATATCTTTGCCTTCATATTCATGTCTTTGAACTAAGCCACTCTTAAGCCATTCTTTTATCAGCAACTGCAGTACAGCAATTCTTTATGTAGAACATAGTTGATCTTTACAGACACCTAAGGATCCAGAAGTATTTCCTCACTGGCAGTAAAGACGGACCTCATGTCTTACTTCCCTGATCTTAAATCAAACCTTAAGGGCTTCATTTCATATCTTCTTGTTGACTCACTGGTCTAGGGAGATCATTCCTAGAGGGAATGTGAGGGACCTTGTTTCTGCATTGAGCACTGGTAGCTATCATTGACTTTGAGAAATAGCAGCTTGCAAAACTGGACTGCTGTGAGGCTAAGCAATGACTTTGATCTCAGCTTGTCAAATGGTGCTCATCTTTCTTATTATGAAATCTGAGCAAATTATTCAGTTTCCTGTTTTACAGTTATGCAGTGTTTTCTTAAGACCATTATTTGAATCTTCCTCTGAGTTGTGAATTAAAAGGTAATGCAAAGGTAACATCCATTTCACAATTTCCAATGAATAGGAAGATTTCTGGACATCAAAGGAATTGGTCTCACATTTTTTTGGCCAAGGAGTCCTGAAACCAGATGGTATAGATTTTGTACCTAAGCTTATTCAGCATTTACTGCTGGCTGCTGTATTAGTCCTGGCAGCTGCTTGGAAACCTCCTATCCCCCTGAAAATTAACACCTGGTTTCAGAAATACTGAAATACAAATGATGGAAAAACTATCTAGCTTCATAAAAGGAAAATTCATGCATTAGTAAATGGAAATTTGTTAGCCCAGAAGAAACTCTGCTTCTAGAAGAAGAAAAAGGCAAATCTGCAGAAAAAGATAACTTTGTCTAGTGGAAAAAATATTCTAAAAAATAAGTAACTTTAAGGGTGTCATTAAACACATTCAGATAAATAAATATTACTGGTCATGCTTTAAGTGTTTGGAAACTAAACACTAATTTAAACAACATTTTCGGAGTTGGGCATCTACTGCCACAAACCTAAAGTAAAGTAAGTTTTCAGTCCTGATAACCTATTTGTTATTAATTATTATGTTATTATTATTATGCCTGCATGTGTTCAAATTTTAGGACAATGGTTTGATCTTGAGATCTTAGAGTCAGTTACCTTGTCCACAAAATGAGGATCTTGGTTTCTGTTATCAGCTTTACTGTAGTTCTGTGATGACCAGATACCTGTTTGCAAAGGTCTCATAAGTGTTAAAGCCATCAATGTATGTGTACAAGGAAAAAGACTAAATTTCATGGAAGTATTAAAACACATTCAAGTTTGCTTATTTCAGGAGGAATTAAGAACCATTCTGGATTTTTAATATTTTCTTTATATGCATTTAGATTTAGAGTTAATCCCTCTCAATTTTAGTAAATGAGTGTATTTTATGCATGTAATTATATAAGGTCTCTTTCTGAAATTCCATGTCCATAAAATCTGTATATTATCCCATGCCTGCTCAGTGCCTCACACCCTTCAAGGCAGCCCTGACAAATGGTCAAGTGCAATGAATGCCAAACGCATAGAGCTTGTGCCTCAGAGACTGTAAAGATTTACAGGCTCCTGCTTGTCAGCTGTTGTTCCTGTTATAACTCCAGCATTTTTTTCAGCTCGACTTCCAGTTGTGGAATATGGGGCAAGGTCAGGTGATATCGCCTTGAGGGTGAGGAAATGTTTCTTTTTGTCCTCCTTTCCTCTTTTTGCCTCCTTCCCATGATTTATAGAATCACAGAATAATAGAATCATAGAATGGTTTGGTTTGGAAGGCACCTTAAGGATCATCTAGTTCCAGTCCCCCTGCCATGGTCAGGGACACCTTCCACTAGACCAGGCTTCTCTAAGTCCCATCCAGACTGGCCTATGAACCTCAGACTCTCTCTAGACAGAGATTTTGACAGTGCAGCACATACTCCTCACATGTCTTTTGGCAGGTAATAGAGGATTGCGACATTGTTTGGGTGCCCAGACTACTTTTTCTGAGTAGGTGGGCATCCATATGTCAGGCAGTGTCTGAAATTTACAGATCTCTACACAACTTGATTTTGAACTAATCACTTTTAACTACTAATGTATGTCATACAGCTAAGATTCAGAAAACTTAACCACCACTGTTAAATTCACATTGTCTATAGTTTGCAAAACTTAACATGGTCAAAATCATGTTTAAAACACACCTTCACCCTATAAATAAAGCTTTTAGATAACCCAGTAAGAAAAACACATGCTTTTCATAGCAGCTGCAATTGTTTCAGCTGTGCAACACATCCACACATTAATACAGGGGTCCGTGTTTGGCTCTGCAACTGTTTGCAGAAGCCACACACATTCCTGGGTTGCACTCGGGCACTATTTTACTGAAATGTAGTTGAGCTGCACATGAAAGCAACAGACAAGGTGGAGCATGGTACAGTTTTGTAGCACATATTTGCAAGAATGCCTTTCTGGTGTTCTTGTCATTGTGCTTCACTATGAACTATGTTTTCTGTTTTGGCTTTGACATGTGAGTGAGTGCTAGTGCCAAACATTTTATTGATCTCCAGAGTAAGTGGATAGCCACTCATGCAGCTATTGAGGATTCTTTTTTTAGCATTTTTGTTGTGCTTCAGTTGGAAGTCAATAGGAGAAGACATCTTGTAAAAGGCAAGATGAATTTATTTAACACATGACATAGTGAAGATATTTGTTTACAAAGATAATAGATGCTGAGGTTGCAACTAATCCCACAAATTTAAAAAAAAATTCTGTTTTTTTTGTAGACTGTGGATTTTTTGAAGTTGAGTAAAAAGAAAGACTGGTTGTATTTCAAACACAAATTTTATTAATGAGAAGCACAAGACATGAGTGTGTACAAAACTTGTATCATACTAACTTATGATCATGTTGCTTTACAGAACTAAAAAGGCCCAAGTTTCTGAGACACAAAGTTAGATGTCATGGGCATTTTATCTCTTAAGTTATATTAACAGTTTTCATTGTTTGCTTCTAAGAGGAAAAGTCAAGTCTACGAAGAGAATACTGCAAATTACTAGAAACTACCCAATAAAATCTATCTATGTATTTCATGATGGGAGAAGAATTAAGTAGGGAGTGGAAAAGTTAGCCATTAGCAATGTATCCTAGGCATCCTCACTGTGTTTTTCACAGGTACAGGGTAAGAACTTCACTAATAATTTTAAGACACTTACTAAACTTTAAAGATTGGAGGAATATTTGTGATCACATGATGTTCTTCATGTACTGAAAAATTATTTAAAGTATGAAATTTTCATTGAGATTAAGAAAAAGATCCATATGCTTGGAACAATGGTTTACAGGAGGCATGCTACGAAGACATTTCCCTGTTAATCTGTACATAGATTTATTGACCCAAGCAGATAATAGACAAATCAGGGCTGATACTTGAAAAGTATTTAAGATATGCCAGAATCATATTTATGAATCATATGAATATGAATCATATTTATGGTATGCCAGAATACAGGCAATGCTGTATAAAAATGCATTAATCATCTAGTTATGCACATAGCAAATCATATCTTTAATAGGTTCAGGCAGACCTTTTTCTATGCATAACACAGCAAATTCATATATTGGAGACTTCAAGCTACCAGAGAAATGCTAGAACTGAAAAAATGTAATCAAATCTTCCTCAAGACAGAACTTCCAAACCCCATCTTGTACTTTGTTACGAGTAGGCAATTATGGGCGCAGAATTCAGAAATTCTATTTAATTGCTAAATTCAGCTTTATATACATATGGAACAGAGTCTCCAGAGGAACACATTCTAAATCAAAACTTCATGTCCAGACACTGCTGCTAGGAGAATTCAGATCTTTTGTATGTACAGCTGTACAAATATATTTAACACATTCTCCCACAAATTTATGCTCAGACCTGTAGTCATTTACTTGCAGTTTTAATTTTGTTGCTGTGTTATTGCAGTGTTTCCCATTGGAGTAAGGAAAAATAAAATTTTGAAATTAAGCTGTTTCATAGAAGATTTAATACATTTCTTATCCTGTGCTTGCTCCCTGACATCAAGCAGCTCTGAGTGTTAGACAACATAATTCTAAGCTCTGCTTAAAATCTGAGAACAGTCTAGTTCCACAACTGATACTGTCTAAACAAAACCATGACAAAACAAGGAATGAATGAAAAGTACTTCTTTACAAAGGCTGAAGCACAGGGCAGTACCTGTGGACCAGACTCTGTGTAACCAATTGCTAACTGGTACCTTCTACGTATTCGTCTCTATGATATCTTCGTGGTGAGTATATTTGCCCCAGGAAAAGGATTTTCAGTGCATTTTCCGATTAAATTTTGGGGCTGAAGACTGCATTCCCCATCTCCCAGAAGCATGCCACAAGGCTGTGGACATGCAGAGATGCCTACTTCCCATTCTGCATGTTGAAATACTGTTGTTGTAGCAAACAGAGCATGATTAAGGACTAGGAAGAAAAAGCATAAGTGGCTGATATTATAGGCTAGTGGTCAGGACAGCCTCCAAGGGTAGCAGGGATTAATACCTTGGTCCTGGCTAGCTGGAGCATAACATAAAATCTAGAAACAATCTTGACATGGACCAGACTCCTTGTTAAGTCTGATCATTGAGCTTTTCTAGTTTTGACATACAAGTCCTTGTTCAGGACTCTTAATGTTCAGCCCACTGAGAAGTGCCACAATCATTGCTGCATTACTCCACAGCTGCATGTACAGAACGCCGAACTGGGGGCCAGGCACAAAGTCTGGAGTGCAACAGTAGTAACTACTGTCTTTATAGCATGACATTAGCAGGCAGCAGCTCTAGTCTGAACTGACAAGACCTCTCCCAGCCAACTCCTGGATACAGCCCAGAGGCCAGTGCATGGCAGGGATTGTCCCCAAAAGCGGGGATTGACTAGATCATCCTGTATTAAGAAAGAATTTTGCCATAAGTACCTGAGTGTAGCATGCTTCTTGCTCTCAGACCCATGACTATGTCCAACAGTATAGTCACAAGTACAGAGCTGGTCTATGAGGTAAAAAAAAAGTTTTATTCTGAATGTACAAACAGATGGCTGCTGAGCCTGACAGAGGCAACTGACTCCCAAAGAAAGAACAGAGTAAAAAATTATAAAAGATATCTATTTAAAATTGTCCTCTGTGCTGGGAATCACAGAGAAAAGGAGTAAGGCTGTGAACTATACATTCGGGTACTGAAGTCTGTGGATCTTCACACAAACAGATGTATTTCAGAACCATATTTCAGGGTTGTAGTTAAGGGCAAATAAAGATTTGTCATCCATATATAGAATTCACAAGTGTAAGAAGTGTTAAATTGCAGAAGGCAATTCTTAAATGTATTTTGGAAGTAAAAATCAATTTACTTCTTTGTAAAAAGAAGCAATAGGCAAGTACAATGCCAGTAATTATTGAAATCAGTGAGAGTACTGTCCTGTTGACTATATGATCCTTGTATACCCAATCGTCTGTCTTGCTTCTGCCAAATATTAAGTTCTATAGCTTTAAAGTTAGGCCCAGAGAGACAGAGAGAGTGAAGCGGGGGGAGAGAAAATGCTGCCGTTTGTCTACAAGAGCTGCACCTCACTCCCCCAGAAAGTCCTTGGGACACTGCACTCCAGGCTCGGACAGCGAGACAGAGATAAGCTCTCTGTGTGCTCTCGGAGGGGCAGCGGAGTGCCTTTCGGAGATCTCTCGGCTTCTGCAGGGAGAGAGAGACTTTGTTTCTTTTGCTGTTTCTTTCCTTCTGGGACTCTTCAGCATCTCTGTGGTCCAAGACATCAGGACAACCCCCCGGGGGCCCCCCGACTCTTCAGCTGGGCCTGGGCATTGGCCCCAGCCCTTGGAGGGACTGAGGCTGACACAGCCACGCCTACAGAAGGACTCTCTGGATTCTACCACCTCTGCAGATAAGGAGAGATTTCATTGTTTTATATAATTCAAATTTTCATGCTTGTAAATATTCTACTTGTTAAATAAATAGTTTTTTCCACTTTTCTCTAAGGAAGTCTTTTCCCGAACCGGTGTGGGGGAGGGGTGGCTGGAATTAGCTTTCCTAGAGGAGACCCCCCTCAGAGGTTTCCTCCTAAATTTGCCCTAAACTAGGACACACATTCACAAAGCACCCAAATTGGATTAATCTGCTCAAAATATAACGTTACAAGAAATATTTAAAGGATATGCATTTATGAACATGTGTTTGTGTTGGGTCTGGCTGAGATGGAGTTCATTTTCCCATAACAGCACTCTGCTTTGCATTGGTAGCTAGAAAGGGGTTGATATCACACCAGGCTGTGGGGGCAAAATCCTGGGAGGGGACAAAACTAGGTCAGCTGATACAAATTAACCAAAGGGATAGCCCATACCATATGACATCAGCTCAAGTATAAAAGCTAACGAAAGGAGGAGGTGGTGGTATTTGCTATTCACAATGTTTGCTCTCCTGAGTAATTGCCACGGGTGGTGAAGCCCCGCTTCCTGGAAAGTGGCTGGATGTGGCTTGCTCATGGGAAGTAGAGAATAAAAATATTGGTGTTTCTTCTCTTTGCTTTGTGCATTCTGCATACAGCAAATGTTTGCTGTAGCAAACTGCCTTATCTCAACCTAGGAGTCATTTTTCAGGAAAATTTTCCAGTTATTTTCTCTTCCCTGTCCAGCTGGGAAGGGGAATGATAGAGTAGCTTGGTGGGCAACTGGTGCACTGCCAACGTCAACCCTCTGCAGTCCTTTTTGACACCTAACATAAGGCATGGACCCAGGACCCTGGGATTAAGAGTTCCATGCTCAGCCAAGGCTGAGCCAGCCAGGAATGATACTAATGGCTCTGTGATAACTCTGTATTTTAGAAGAAACTACAGTTGCTGTGCAGAAGTAATTGAGGCCAGAGAAGGAGCGGAGTGAGAACATGTGAGAGGAACAGCTCTGCACAATCAGTGCAGAAGGAGGGTGAGGAGGTGCTCCAGGTGCTGAAGCTGTGCCCCTGTAGACCATGGATGGCTATGGGGTTACAAGACCCAACTGCAGCCCCTGGAGGAGGNGCGGAGTGAGAACATGTGAGAGGAACAGCTCTGCACAATCAGTGCAGAAGGAGGGTGAGGAGGTGCTCCAGGTGCTGAAGCTGTGCCCCTGTAGACCATGGATGGCTATGGGGTTACAAGACCCAACTGCAGCCCCTGGAGGAGGCCACACTGGAGCAGGTGGATGCCTGAGAAGAGGCTGGGAACCTGTAGGAGGCTTGTGCTGGAGCAAGCTCCTGGCAGGGACCTGTGGAAAGAGGAGCCTAGGCTGGAGCAGGTTTCCTGGTTGGACTTGTGACCCCATGGGGAATCCACATTGCAGCAGGCTGTGCCTAAAGGACTGCACACCATGAAAAAATGACCCCCGCTGCAGCAGCTCATGGAGAACTGCTGCCCACAGGATGGACTCATGTTGGAGAAGTTTGTGGGGAACGGTCTCCCATGGGAGGCGCCCCAGGCTGGAGCAGGGTAAGGACTCCTCTCCCTGAGAGGTGGCAGAAACAATGTGTGATGAACTGACCATAACCCCCATTCTAACTTGTGCTTCTGGGTAAGGTGGTAGAGCTTGGGAAGGAGGGGGAGGGGGGAGGTGTTTGAAGATTTCTTTTACTTCTCATTATCCTGCTCTGATTTTGTTAGTAATAAATTTAATTACTATCTCTATTTCAAGTCTCTTTTGTCCATGATAATATTCAGTGAGTGATCTGTCTCTGTCCTTATCTCAAACCTGTGAACCCTTTGCTATATTTTCTTTCCCCAGTCCATTTTTGGAGGGGAGTGGCACAGTGGCATTCGTGGGTACCTGGCATCCAGCCGGGGTCAAACCACTACAGCGTTAAATTTAATTTGTTTAATCTTCAAAGGCCTTTCAGAGGCCTCTAAATTGAATTTTAGATGAACTAGCAAACTCTCACGTGACCAAAGAATGCTAAATAAAGCCTAAAGAGGGATGGTTAGGATCAGAATGACTCTTTGTCTCCAGCTACTTCATTCTGGACTAGTATTGTAAAGATGTTACAAATGCAGTTGGAGAATTAAGCTATCTTTATAGTTGTTTTACTTACTTGTAGCACTGCACAACAGCTGAGCACATCAATGAGCACAGTTTTACATCAGAAAGTCCCCCATAAAAACTAGGCCATCTAGTTCCCATTTCTTTATATGCTTGGGCCTTATTCCCTTCATTCTCCTTCCTGGAGACTTTGCAGACAAGAATAGGCCTAGTGATAACACTACATCATCAGATAAAACTGGGAAGAATGCTAGAGAACTGCAAACATGTATTTCAAAACAGCAAATATCTCTAGACCAGTCTGAAAAACATGCTGGAAAAAATTCTTCTGATGACAAGCATAAGAATATTTTTATTCTCTCTTCAAGGAAGAGCATCATTCAGTATCAATGTATTACCCTTCAAAAAAAAACCAAAACAAAAACTGAAAAAGCACACACTTGCCAAATTTTTAGCCAAAGAGCTTCCTCTGAACAGCAATTTTATGCTTTTCATTTTATTGTTTTATGGTAGCACTGAATAGTTGGTTTGAACTGGGGCAAAGCATCATTAGTCAGGGTGGCAAAGAGCAGCAGTGTGAGGCTACTGACCTGCTCCAAGGGAAACATTCCATAGTACAACTGGTAGCTGGTGCATCACTGGTTACGTTAAGGAGCCACAGCTCTTACCCAAGTGAAGGTACTTAAAAAAAATCACAGCAACCTTACTTACCGTGATGAACATCACTGTACACTGAAAAACAAAACTCTGCCACTATTCAGGCAAGGCAGCCTAGATACGTAAAATGTAAAAAATACTGAATGTAAAATACCCAGGGTAAAGATGAGAGACCTTAGAGCTGACTTCTGTTTTCCAAGTGTCAGCTCACATTACAGTATGTTCCTTCCAAAGATTTTTGCATTCATATTATGATTCACTCTGTGTTTTTATGGCATTAATTTTGTTGTAATTGTATTTGTGCTAACGCAAGAGGTGTGGCTTTCAGCTTAAAATAGATTTTCTTAGCTTTGTGGTAGTTAAGTTACCCTATGCAAGCTCAGGTAGGGAGCCTCAATGTGGCTAGAAAACCAGTATTGCACCTCTGTTTACTAAACCCATTCTACTGTCTGTGGTGCTTCCACACACATTTATGTGTACATTATTCTTAACAACAGGCTTACACAGTCGTGTAGGGCAGGGGAGAAAACTCGATATGGCTTCCCATCCCCACAGTCACTATGGTTATTCTTAGGTTAAGGCTCCAACGCAGTTTCTTACAGCAGAGAGCAGCATCTTGCCTCTGTGCACAGCTACAGCTGCTATCTTTTAGTTTTATTAACCTGAAGCGTTACACCCTCACTATTTTCCTTTGTGTCAAGCACTGTTTGTAGAAAGTGTATTTGTTCTGTATGGAAAGAAAAAGATTGTATCGGCAGGTGTTTATTTACAAAACTGTGGTCAAAGTTACATTTATTTAAGTAACACTTACAGCATTGTTTTACATTCAAAGAAGTTTATACACTATCTTTCACTCCCTAAACTACCACTTCCATTTAATTGCATTTGAAACTGCAAGTGTTATTGTCCCCAGAAGGCAGAATGATTAAAAGCTATTGAAAGAATTTTTAGCTCAATGGATAATTAAACTTTGAAGCTTCTTTCTAAACATTATATAGCAAGAGATTAAAAAAAAGAAACCCCAAACCCGAAACTACATTCCCAAGAATAAAATCAGCAGTTAACTAGCCGAAAGGAGAAGGATTTAGTAATTCCTGTACTTCACCATATTCTCTGAAGTACTGTTCCTTCTTTATGCTACAGCAGCAGCATTTAAAACTTTTGTTTAGATCCCTTCAGAAAACTACTGATTCTCAATACAGTCTGGAATAGTTTCACTGGGGTTTGTATTTTGCTAATAATTGCTGTTTAAAAAAAAAGCGTTTGCGAATTTGCAGAAAGCATGACAGAGTCAAAGATTTCTGTGTACTCAGAAGAAATTCGAGCATTTCTCTAATGATGGAAAATAAAGAGTATTGCTGTAGTTCTCCAGAGTGCTTATTTTTTATTAATACAAAGCCTAATATTTTCGATCTGTTTTCTTTTCACAGAAAAAAAATAAGTAGCAGAACTTTGCATTCCGGTCTTGATAGATTGTATCAGATCATTAATTTAACAAGTTTGAAGACAAATGATTTCATGTCTGCTTACTAAAGAAAGTGGATCACTGAGCAATCATTTGCAGTAAACTGGCATAAATTATATTACTTCATTCTCAAGTAACTGTATATTCCTTTTGGCAGCTAATAAATAACTTCTAAAAATCTCCATGGAAAAAACACATTTTGATTACAGCCTATGTGAATTATTTGCATTTTATTTCAAATGTTCTCTTTTTAAACTCCCTCATTGATTACAATGATAAAAGAAATAAATACAAATTACTTATTTTTCTCCTCCTGCCTTCTTGACAGCGCAACATATGCCAACTTTGTGCACTAATGGCAATTCCTATTGTAGTATAGGTGTACTCCATGTACTCTGAAGTGCAATCTTTAAAATCTTGCTTCACGTCAATGGCCGCTCTTCTTTTTTTCTATCATGTTCAAATATAAAAATAATGTTATGGCTTGGCTTCTGTCACAAAAAGTGTGATTTAAGTGATCAGCAATCAATTCACCTCATCTGAAATCCAACCTGTTACTTTGTTGTTTCTCTTTGAATTTAGTTTGCTGAAGTCCGTCATCAGGGGTACTGGGGCAAACCAGATGGCAGGCATCCCGCTGGCTATCACCTACCATTTATTAATTAAAAAAATATAATTAACTGTATTTGTTTTTTACCTGAGATATACACATAATCAGTTTCCTAACTGGCTTTAATGTTAACAAATATGCATATATATCCCTTCTTTTAGTACATTCATGGGGTATGTAGCCAGTACCAGTCAAGAAGTGGGCATTTTTCATTTACAGTGGCTTAATGACCACTTCTGCCTCTGCTTTAGGAGAGCTGAGGATTACTGACAATCTGAAACACTAGCAAGAGGTTAAGTTTTTGCTTCACATGTGGATATCTCAAACTGTGATCACCCATTTTTGTATGTAGCCACAGCCAGAAAACTGGTAGAAAGTTGTATAGCTAAGCAGACCATTCTGTAGCACATCATTTTGTGTTTCAGAGCTGACATAACCCAAGGGAAATTACTGAAGAGGTAGGAAAAATGCTGTTGCATATCACACTTCTAGGGCTTTTGTTCTGACTGAAGAAAAAGTCAACAGGGAAAAAACATGGTCCCTGTAGGGGATGAGGCTAAAAGATGTTGCTACCCTTCATGTGAAGAACAAAGTGAAGAAAAAATAACCATCAGGCTCAAGCCTTCTTGTGGTCGACTCCTCTGATCCACTGTTCCTGATAAATATAATTAGAAAGTTGGCAGCTGAGTAATAAGTATCCATCTATTAACCTTTGAGGTCCTTATTGGTGGCTGTTACTATTACATGTTATGCTAATTAGTCCAGGTTTTAGTAGAAGAATATCCTGGGGAATATCATTAAATTTTGTGCTCTCCTTTCTTCTCTGTTTGTAACATATTTCCATAATACATGTATTTTTAAGGCAGACAACAGGCATTTTTCAGAATATTGTCTAGGTTTGCAAAAGTTTCTGAAAGAAGGGGGTCTTTTTGGCAGGTCTGGATCAACTGATCAGATCAGAGGTGCTGGAAGATCATTCTGGTTTGTATGCAGTCATTGCAAGCACAACATCTGATGAGAATAACACTGTTCCTTCTGGAATTTGGGGGAGGAAATAGGACTGGCATTAAATGGGTATATTAGATCCAGGAGCAAAATGCAAATAAAGTACAAATATATAAAAAAAATGAAAAAAGTTCTATTAACACAGACAAAGTGGTTATCTGAAATAATTATTTTTTGTGCAATTTATTCAATAAACATTTTCCTCTTACATAATTTAATAAAGTAATGGACACATATATCGATGTGATCCTGCATCAAATTACCTCAAAAGCAGTGAAACTTATACACTTCCAGTTGATGGCATGTCAAGTGTACAAGGAGCACCTCTGAAGGTAAGAGTGACTGCTGAGCTGTGATTTATATGCTTCAGTATGAATGACATTCATTTTATGAGTGCACCAAAGCAGTCACAACAGACAGATGGTGTCTGGCCTGTGGAAGTCAACTGATTTCTTAGAGCCTGATGTACAGAGGGCTGATACACAGAATGTCCTGAAAAATGAAACTGAAACTTAAATTGTAAACCTTAAAATCAGCAAATAGTCACAATTTCAAACATAACTTATGATGCTTTGCCTTTCTTGTTTTTCAGTGTTCTGGGCCTGAAACACAAATAGAAATAGAACTAAATAAAAAAACAAACAAACAAACAAAAAAAAAACCCCACCAAAAGTAATGAAAATAATTGATTCTAGAGAATTCTCTCCTTTTATCGTGGAACTAAAAGGTGAATGCCAAACAGAGTTTTGACTAGCATTT
This sequence comes from Drymodes brunneopygia, assembly GCA_013400955.1. Classification (NCBI taxonomy): domain Eukaryota; kingdom Metazoa; phylum Chordata; class Aves; order Passeriformes; family Petroicidae; genus Drymodes; species Drymodes brunneopygia. Next base: position 295,356 of record VZTZ01028236.1, on the reverse strand, counting down.
CTTACTGCAATTCAATTATTGTCATTACAGCAATAGTGACAGTCACAAGCCAAAAGTTTCTTGTTAAAATTGCCATTTCCGCCTTCTTTTTCAAGCAACAGATTTTCTTAAGTTCCACAGAGGAGAGGAAATCATACAATTTGCTCCTTTGTATTATCTCTTTTCCTGTTTCTCTACAAAAGTATTCAACCACACCTGGATCATCCAACAGAAAGAATATACAAATGTAATAGGAGAGTCAGCCTGTGTACCCCAATCACTATGATCAAGCCTATCAACTACACTATAGAAGAGTTTACATTTGCTGAATTGTTATGTTCTGTTTTAGAGATATCTTTTCATCACTGAACAAAACATCAAAAGATTTTAGGCTTTGACATCCATATCCAGGGTAAGTTTCCAAGTCTTTCATCAACCACTGAAACTGGATTAGCACCAGAAAGTATTTAACAGTCTCTACCTAACTAGATAAGAAACCGAGGGACCTCTGGCTTAGCAAGAATTTATAAAATGTGATTATTAATTTCAATATATCACACTCTTTAAATGGAATTCTTCAGCATTTTTTGGGGGAAGATTGACTTTAAAATTATGATTTGATGAAGAGCCAATGAAGAATCTGACTGAAGATAATGTCAAGATCCAGAAACAAAATAATTAAACTAATAGTTATGAAGTACAGACTGGGAGAGCAAATTTAACAAGTTAGGATGTGTTTATAGAAGTTTCAGGACAGAAAGGAAACATGGCTTTTAAATTTCATTTCCAAATATTACCCTTATTTTAACTAACAGTGCACTAGAGCAGTGGATAAAATTAGTCTTTATATTCATCTCTTTCATTACAGAAACAGAGAGCTAAATGTGTACTGGTTTGTGGTTCAGCAGTGATGGCCCCAAACTTGGCCTCTTTTTAGCCACTGAAATGTATGGAAGTGTTTTCAAGAAACCCACACAATCTGGAAGCAAAAGTGACAAAATGTCACTGAAATTGCCTGTATTTAAAAAATTACAATAAATAAAAACTAACATGAAAAGACTGTTTTCCTGAAGAAGCCAGACCTGGATGGTACTATTTTAATTGCTGAAATTTTCTTGCTCTAATCATCGGTCCCAGATGATGCCTTTAGTTTGAAAACACAGCTCAGTATGGCTGGAAAACTGGGAAAATTTTGTGCTGCAGCTGAAGTTCACAAAATGAACTAATGTGTGTTTAAAAACTGCACTTGCTAAAAAGTGGGAAGATATGAAATTCTTGAAACGTTATTTGAAATCAAGGCAACTGCTTGTAGAAAATAGATTTAAAGCTCTTGCAGCTTTTGAACAGGTAAAATATGAAAATCTGCCTATAAGGCACAGAATTTCCTTTTTTATAAAGCTACACGTGCATGAAAAACTACCAATTTCAACTTTCAAAGAATTAATTTAAAATACATTTTTCATTATTTTTTTACTTATTTAAATGGTAGTTCATAATATCATTATAACTGAACATTATGGATTCTATCAGAAAGACAGAAAAGTCATGTTCAAAATCAGAAATATAATGAGACTACAGTTTTCTATGATTCACTGTAATCCAATCATTAATCCTTGTGTTAATACAGACCAAATAATTGAAAGTGATTTAAAAAAAATTGTGATTTAAAAAAAAATATTTAGTTAACTTATAATTTTTGTCCATTGCAATGCATAATGTACAGAAGTACAATTTTTTCATTTTCTACATTATTTGTGTATTAAAATTAGGCTACTAAAATCACATTTACAGAAATATTTATTGACAAATAGCCTAAAATATAAATTCAAGGAGAAATCTGAAATACCAAATTTCGTGTTTGTTCAGTAAATCAGAACCTGTAATAGTTCTGCAATTGACCTCTGTTATCAATTGCCTGAAATAACTTTAGTCACATTTTTTCAAAACCTAAGGAGTAAGGAAATCTGGTAAATATGTAGATTTGAGTCAGCACTTTAAATTACTATTTTCTGTTGCTAAAAACAACAAAAAACCCTACTCCACTAGAAATATAAAACCATCAGAACCAACAAAACTCTAACAGCATTACACTTAATAGTATATTTCATTATTCACTCACTGTCTACATAGCAAGCACATGACTAAAAGATATAGTTACTAGTCTTGAGTCTCAGTATCTGTTGTTTTATGCAGGTCACTGCACAGTTTCAAATTTGTGTGATGTGTTTTAATGGTTTTAGACCTTCAGAAGGGGCACCTTTGCAGTTCATACAGTTTGCAAAATGCTTGCCCATACCAGTTTCCCACCAGCAGCGCGAGACGCTAAGGCCCAGTTCTCAGCTCATGTAAGGTCCAGTGGAACAACTGATCTATCCCAGCTGTAGATTTCAATCTGTTGACATGCTGAGTTATTGTTGATCCCGACACAAGTTTCTGTGTGTATATTATGAGCATTACAGTATATGACCCTGTGAAGCTCCTGAGTCAGAGCCGTTCAGCTAACTGAAAGAGCCCAAATGTTTACTCGTAGCAGTGCTGCTCAGCCATTAACTGTGATTATTATTATTAAACTGCACAAAAAAGCTGTGTTAGTGTGCTTATTCTTTAACAGAAAAAAATGTTAAGACCCTGACTTTAAGATCAACATTGTCATTGACGATTAATGGCAAGTGACAGTCAAAACTGAAAGAACAAAGCATCATTTTCAAATATCTGAAAGAGCATGAAGAACTGGCAAATGTTAAATTCTCTCCTGCTGTCAGATATCATACTTCTATCTGGACTGCATTTTGTGCATATTGTAAAATTAACTAAAATACTAAATCATACACACTTAAGAACATACTTCAATAAAACTGGTTCGTATCTGGGTGCTGACACTTTTGAACATATTAAGACAATATATTTATCTTACAACATTTAAGTTTGCAAACGTCCCATAGGCCAAAGAAAACAAAAAGACCTAATAAATATGCTGAAAACCCCCGTACCTCAGTATGAAATCCTGACCCCTTCTCCAACTAAGTACACACCGTCCAAATACACTGAGAATGCCAAGCTACAGGGGCCCCTCTGTGGGGAAACCTGTATTTCAGTCAGCAGCATCCGTCAGCTGAAGCAGGAGTGCAGGGACAGATGCTGCGGGAAGGATGACACGTAAAGCGGCGGCCGATTTTAGAGCCGCTGTGTTTCTGCGTACAATTAATGCCATACGTGTACTAAAGCAGGATTTTGTCCCAGATTTACGTGTAGAACACAACTGTCACTCTCGGCTCATTTCAGTGTAAGATTATGGTGCTAATCAGGCTCCTGGTCCTGCAGTCCTGCCCCATCTCCCAACAGGGTCACACATTCAAGGGGGGCACAAGCGTGCTGTACAACTCCCTCGACTTCTGCGGCAAGGAAATACCAGCACACCCGGGCGACGACCGCCCACTTAAAATGCACCGCCCGAGGCCCGCTGAGGCAGCGCGGTGCCGGTGCCTGCCCCGTGCCCCGTTCCCTGCGCTCCGGGAATTCCCGCGTGTGGCAGCGGCCGTGCTCCAGGGCTCGGGAGCGGCAGGCGGGGAACTGCCCGCTCCGCTTCCCGTCCGTGTCACTAAAGAGGCCTGGGTGGAGGTTTGGTTGGCTCGCTACAGCCAGGCCTAAAGCCGGCTCTCGGTTCGCTTGCAAGGGCAGCGCACCCACACGAGGGGCTGCGCCAGGGGAACGGCCGCGGCGGTGTCCAGCGGGACCCGCCCGTCCCTCGAGCACCTGCTCGGGAGCGCCTTTGCCCGCTCGTGCGCCGCCCCGGCAACGGGGCCGGGATCGGCGGGATCGCCGGGATCAGNAGGAGAAGGATGAGGAGCACGGCACCCCGCAGCACTTTGCGGAAGATAATAAAGATGCACAAGCCGCAGTTACGCTTGGCGGCGAACGCTGACCTGCTGGTGAGGAAGG
>VZTZ01028236.1:189046-291397 GCA_013400955.1 Drymodes brunneopygia | reverse complement strand
GCAGCGCTCCCATTCTCGGCCATAGCGGCAGCCGCAGCCGCTCTGGGGGCCCGCGGGCCGCCGGCCCCAAGCAGGGCCGCTCACTCCCTAAATGTGCTGGACTGTGCGCACTGGAGCGCTTTGGGTATGACGGGATGTCAATTTTCTGCTAATGGTGCTTCTCCAGGGACACACAGGCAAAGCTTGGGGGATCACAGACGATTGGTCTGTCTGAGAAAGTAGGTATAAAAGGAGATTGCCGCTTTCCGCTTTGATGGTGGCTGCTGGTTTGTAGGTTTTTGACAGTGATCTTGAGGTTTCAGGGACCGGCTGATGCGTGGTTCTTGTGTCACTCCATGTACACACTGATGTTCAAAGAGTTTGGTGTAAACACACCGAGAAATAGGGACTTGGATTATGTTTGCTGTTTGTGTGGATCAGCTCGGGTGTACAGGTAGTAAGCTGAGTAAGCTGATCTATGAGTTGCTAAGTTGTTGCATCTTGAATGCTCATATGTTTTTAGAAGGCCGTTTAAGTACTGTCTACCCGAAACTGTGGGATGACAAGTCTTGTTAGTAATCCAATAAGGTGTTGGGGTCCTGATCATGGTTTAAAAACCCCTGCCAAAAAAGTGGGGATAAGAGCCAAGTTTGCAAAAACCGAGGCCAACAAATCTCAATTGTTTCTGACCTGCTCTGAGGGATTTGCGGCACAGGTAGGGTTTGTCTCACCAAGAAATTATTTGACTACAGCAAGGAAACCTGACCTCAAGAGAGCTTGTGGTAGTTGCTGTATTGAAAAAAAAGTGCATAAAAAAGATACTCGTTGAAATACTTAGTAGAATTAGCTTGCTGCACTCTGATGTCCTCTTGTTTACAAATGCATGTGGCTCTCAGAGTATTAAAGCAGTAACACATGCTGTATACTAGTATGGTCTCTGACTTGAATTGCCCACGTTTCTTATGTGTATAAAAGTTGTGTCTTGCAGCATCTTGAAGGTTGGTGTCTGGATATATGAAGCTAAATGTGAACGTATAAAATTAAAATAAGTAATATGAGATTCAAATGAATGAATATAGTAATTGCATGGGAGTATTTAGATTTGAATGTAAACATTCAATATTTTTCTAATGGAGTGGAACTAACAAAATATGGTCTCTTCCTAATGTTTTTGCTGCCTGTGGAATTTTTTATGGACTAAGGACCTAGCCCCTTGCTACTCATGCTCAGACCTACTCAAAGCTTACTCAGTGGAATGTAGTAGTCAACTAATCAAATGCACACAATCGCACTTTTTTTTTAATCCTTGGTAACAGTTGGTCTGTGTTTCCAGGGTAATGAAAATTTGACTTCAAAGTAGTGTGGCTGTCTGAAAAGGGGTAAGTGGGACATCCCTCCAAATCTTGGCCTTTAGTTCCCATCTCTTCCTGGTCCTGGCACTAAAGTTCGCTGAGCTTCAAAGACAGGCAGTGAACTGAATTGACTGAAACTTACAAACAACAACAACAATCAGATCTAGCTTAAAATATGGCTATAGTAGTGTTCATTGCAACACAAAGGATGAGATCAAAACAAATTTTAATAATGTGATAGAAACTTAGATTATCTCTTCTCGTGATGTCAAATTACACAGCCTTTTATGTTACAAGGCTTGGCTTTTTTATTTTACCTTTAAACAAGAATGTCCAGGTGTGATGGTTGTCCATGATGTTCTTTAACTAGGCACATGTCTAACAGCTCTTTAGCTCTTTATTTCCATGGCTAAGTAAGCAACACAGCTGAAATTATGCCTCGTTTAGGAAAAAAAAAGGGATTGGGGAGTTTGTTGTGTAGTCAGACAAGTTACAAATTTTGAGAATATGTTTTCTAGTGCCTGTGTCATTCTCTGAAAATGCTCTAAGAGTGATTAGATTGCATATGTCAGAAATTTATTTACTGTGTTAACAAGATGGAGCCATATACATTTTGAGCAGAGACCTTATGTCTTCTCTAGGGAAGTATGAGTAAAGCGCTAGTTCGATTTCTGGGCTATCTTCCAGAATGATCCATGCTTTATGTCAGAATCTACTGCAGTATGTGCCCATTCCAGTAAAGTGCTCTGCCGGCCTTAGGAGAAAATCAGATTGCTTTCTTTTTTCACCAACCTTCACTGATTATTTTTACTCGATGAACCAATGTCTTCTTACATGATCATAACTAACAAGTTTGAAAGGCATAAGAATTCAGATGATTTTGTTAAATACTTGAATGAGATTTCTTCTTCACTTCTGATCAGAATCATTCTTCCTCACTCTTCTCGAAATCTGAAGCTTTGTCAGAACCTGTTTTCTAAGTGTTAACTTCTATCTTTTTGCATAGTGTAGCTATCAAATTTCATCAGCCTTTCTCAGGAAGCTGTTTTTGGTTTGGTTTTTTTTTGTTTTATTTTTTTTGAAGGAGTATGATAATATGTTCTGGTGAAGAGATGCAAATAGTGTTTCAGATTTTCTCAAGGCTCTTTGAAAATAAGAGATAAAGATTTTAGAACTGAAGTTCACATATTCCCCCAATGGTCAGAGAAGAAAATATACAAGCTTTGTTCTAGCTTGCAATTATAGAAGAAAAGCAGGATCTCAGCTGCTTCTTTTATGCTAGAAGGGCATGTGTGTTTCCATTGCAGGAAAAGATTAAAGTATTGCACTGAAGGGCCTCTTTTTAATTTGTTGTCACCAGAGAATGATTAATAAATGTGCATTGAAGGTGAAATATCTGGCTAAAGAATTGTTTTGAAGTTACGACAGTAAAACAAAATTACAGTGATTGTCACTGCTGTTCCTCAGTTCTGTTGAACAGGTGTGTGGAAGTTGCTGTGTAAACAGTGCTGTGAATTTTTTTACATATGTTCTTAAAATTTTGCAGCCTTTCTTTTCTGGAAAGTAAACATTTTGTAAGGTGATTGTCATGGGTAGTTAGTTCAAAACTGTTTTTAAATTTTATGCAAAAGGACAATAATTTAATATGTAGTAAAGCGATATCTTTAAACAAATATGGTATTGCTTGGTTACTTGTCAATGACTGTCCTATTCATGGTATACAGTCATTCTGCCATTCACTAGCCTTTCTCATTTGCCTTGAATAACCTGGAATATTTATTAACCTGTGTGCTCTGTTGTGGAATGTTCCGATTTTAGTTACGTGACTGTTTAAGTCTGTTAGGGTACAGGGGAAGCTTCTCTGCATGCAGCAATTCACTTTGAAAATAGGAAAATAAAGGTACTGTGATTCTGAGAGAAGATGCCATTTTTAAAGGCAATTTTAAAATTAACACTTTTGCCTTTAGGTCTCGCAGAAGAAGGACATGCAGGTATGGAAGCTTTTATTCCACCTCCCACTTCTCCAGGTTGTTTCCAGAAATCTAATCTCATGTTGATAAGTTTAATAATGAGAGTTCTAATGTTGAACATTATTTTAGTGCCACTGCTTGATTCTGTTGGAGATAATTTCTGTGTGAGTAACTAAAGACTGGTTCTAAAGCAGCTTTTACATTTTGTGAAATAAATCTGCAAGAACATCTGCTTTTTGTGTAGTAGATGCTTCCAAATGATGTCAAATATTATGTAAATTTATCTGTTGCACTCTGGCTTCATTTAGTTCAGGATATTAAAAAAACCCACCTAAACTGCTTGTCATATGAACAGAGTTCTTAGGACAGGAGCATGTCTTGTAACAGATTCTTTGTGCTGCAGACCCACTGCCAAAGTATTTCCTGTAAACTCTTAATTTGTGACTTTCCATATTACACTTTTCCAAGCTTTACAGATAAGATATGGCAGAGTAAATACTTCACCTTATTCATACAAATATAATTTTTATATATTTCAGGAATGTTTTTCTGAGCTCTTGATTGAAAATGTATATTTGTACACTTTATGTAGCAGAGGTAAAGTTGTTTGAAAGTTCAATTTACAAAAGGTGCAATTATCAATTTTTCAGGTTGGATTATTAAGATAGTTCACATAATGTCTGTATAACGCTGGAGGTTTGTATTATAGGTCCCTGATTAATTACTACACAAATGTGCTATTGGCTGGCAGTTTTAGTCCAAGCTGGAGCAATTCCTTCCTTGCCTGCTGCAGTTTTTTCCTGCTTCTGTATTACAGAACAGCATTCCGTACAGAATGGAATACTGCCTGACTGGTTCTTCTAATATGAAAAAGCTAAGTGATGAGCTGGGAAAAAATGGATGGAACCTCCTGACACTGGAGAATTCCAAGTTGTGGAGAAATTAATGTCAATGTCCCTTTACACTGGAAAGGGGCAGAAGTCCTTGAACTTGTCTGTGGTCCATTTGGCGATACGGCAGGGATGAATTTGCTGTTCGTAAAAGTCTGGCTGTTGTAGTCACTGGAAATTGACTATATTTACTAGTAAGCAAAAAGACTCTTTGTTCTCTGATAGTTGTGTTTACATTTTATTATTAAAAACTGCTAATAAAAATCAGATTGATTCTTCTTAGATCAGTTGTGGTTTTCGTGATCATTTCTAAAACACTTTTACGATTTAAGTATACTAAATTTAAACTACAAGAGTCTTGCAGGAAGACTATGTCTTGGAAATTTACTGAGGCTTGAACTGAGTGAAATTTTTTTTTTCTGAGAACACCTCTCTGGAATTTGGAAGCAGTCTAATATGTGAATTTTCTGTTGCAAACAATGAAAATTTAAAAAACCAAACTGCGTTTAAAAAGTTTGAATAATTTTTCTTCTCTGTTTTAAAGGTTCATTTGAGCTTCTTACTGTTTCTCCATCGGCTAGCAGAAGAAGCCAGGACAAATGCTTTTGAGAACAAAAGTAAAATAATTAGACCTGAGCATGCCATATCTGCAGCAAAGGTATTAACACACTTCTAATATTTTTTTATTTTTGTATAATGTAAAATGTATTATGACAGCATATACAAAAGCTTTCTGTGTTAAAGTTAACATTTGATTTATAGTCCAAAACCTATAGACACCTAATATTTGTCCATCATTGGCATAATTTACTATTACTAAGATAACAAATTAACTCTCCTTGCCCTGTTAAATATAACCCAATTTTTCTTGATTATTCCTTCTTTAAAGTCACAATTTCAATATATTGGTAAGTCTACAAAATGGTCTGCTAGCAAGCCTTCATGGCCTGAAAGGCAGTCCAAAGTTGGAGGTTCCTTATTTCAACTGATGCTACATCAAGGAAACATGCTGGCTTAACTTCAGTGAAATAAATGAAGCTTTATGGAACAAGTGAGAAATACTTCTGAGAGGTTTGAATACCTTTCTTACACCTTCAGTTCTTACCTGCTTAGTCTGAAACAAGTTCATAGTGGATTCTGGCAGCATTGTGGGGATACTTCTTACACAGACAGATACTTTGTGTGATTTGGCAAGGAAAGAATGAAGGGAGAATTAGATTGTGGACTCTTATATGGGTAGTTCAGCATAACAAAAACTGCTGTATGAATATCTATGAAGAAGGAATTTGCTGCATTGCAGAGCATGGTGAGTTTTGTGTACATGCAAAAGAAGGGAAAGAGGAAGGTGTGTCATGCAGCTTTGTCTCCCTAGAAAGAATTAGTGTCAAAATATTACTTGAAACCTTTTTGTATTCTGTAGCTCATTTCACTCCCTAGGATATGTCTGCTTTACCTTGGTCTCATGAAGGAATTCCATCTCTTTATTTTATCTCTTTAACCACCTTCTCCTGCTGAGCAAACTGGGAGGAAAACTTAATGTTACCTGATATTTTGGTCCTGTGGCTTCTGTTTGTCTTCACTATTTTTTTTCCTTCTGCTGAAAGGTTTAGTTTGATACTTTTCTATTACTATAGTAACAGAAACATATACAGGATATGTAGGTTAGCCAAGTGACTGTTGCAGTTGGAGTCTAACACATGTATAGTTTCGTTTTAACTGCAATCTTAACACTTTTTGAACATTTTGTGCTCCTTTTATTTTTTTAAGATGAGAAGAAAGGAAAAACTGCTTGTGTTTTAATAATTTTAACACTTAAATAGTCCCACTTGGGCTTTGAAGTTCATTTTTCAGTTTAAACTCCAAACCAAAAAATGTCCTTCCAAAGGTCTGTGCGCTCTTGATATAGAAAGAAATAAGACATTGCAAACAAAAACTGAGCACAATAGCTGTATTGTTGCAAACCTTATTTTTTCTTTTTGTCTAGGCCCAACAGGGTAAGAACTTCAAGGAATCTACTGATGGCTCAAGAGCACTATTGCCATTTCTCAACATTAGTTTTCAAAAAAAGCCTTTTATTTTATAGATTTCTTGCTTATGAATGTTCTTGCTTTAAAAAAACCCTCAAATTTAAAATCTTTCTGTATGCTTTTCCTTCATTTCTGATATTTTCCTTATAGTATTACCCTTGGCAACTCAGCTGTTGGAAACAGATTGGCTAGGTGAGCCTTTGGTCTGAGTAGGTTAGTGTTTTGAATCTCTTTCCTGCTGCCTGAATTGTATCGATAAAGATACTTTTTTTCTTCTTTGCAGGTTATTTTAAAGAAAAGCAGAGGCTAGAAAACAGACCATTGGAATTTTAAAGCACATTTTTCAACTGACTTGAGTTATACTGTGAGCCAGCTTTAGCACTTGTGGAACTATGCAGTTTTTTTGACATCTATCTCCTGACTGATTATCTTGCTGTTTCTTTAAAAAAAAATAAAAAACCTTAGAATGTATGTTTTCATACACTTCATGCATAATTTTAAAATGTGAGTCACTTAAGACTTTTCATGTACCTTATTACATCATGATGGAGAAATACTTGTACTATAGATACCCTTTGGGTACAATGTGGCATTTATTGTTAAAAGCGGGAAACTTCTTAAGGGGAACAGTAGTAAAACAAAAACCTACAGGTTTCACTAAATCCAGTATAGATTGTGCAGTTCAGAGCAGATTTACTAGCTAAACAAAATTATGGCTTTCAAAACAATCACTGTAGAAATAAGTGTATCAAATACCTTCTCTTCAGTTTATTTATAAATATTTTGATAATTTTAAAATTACTTTGAAAAGTAGATTAAAACTTCTGTGTTCCAGGGAAAGAATACATGGTTGGTATTTTAAATCATGCTCTGAACTGTAAAGCTGACCTGTTTGATGTGGTATATGTGACAACTTGGTGGTCTGTAATTCAGTTGGTGTGGACAGATGCAGAGTTTATGGAAAACGAAAGATCTGGCACAGCTGATGTTTTCAAAGTTAGATCTTGTAAAAAGAACAAAGATAAGTTGGCATGAGTGCCAAACTATTTCCTTTCCTCTTTTGAGTGTCATGCCAACTTGTCAGAAATCTGGAAATGTACATTATATAAAAATGTCTTCTTAAATTAAGATCTTATTCTGTTCCTATTCTGATATTTGTAATAATTTACTGAACACTTTGCTTGATAAATATAATAATAAAGTTATAGATGAATCTTACCATTTGAGCTGATAAGTTTTGTGGAATATATAGTAGCTGATCCTTGATATGCACAGTGAGCTATTCTTAAAATAAAGAATCTTTTAAAATGTTATGTATTGAGTAGTTTAATTTTGACACCTTACTAAATATATTCTGGAAACTCAGCAAAAAAATTGCATTTTAGAAATATTTTTGTAGTCCAAAGAAACTGTAGCAATGCCAGTACTTTTAATTTCAAATCATGTCTGTGTACTTTTTAAAATGCTGTATAACCTTTGAAAAGTCATCCTCTTCCAGTATGCGGAAAGGAAGGAAGAATCACTCTCCTGCTTTACTTGACTCAAAGAGCTTAGTGCGTTTGGCTTCTTGTAAGGTTGACTAGATTCTTTATTCTGCATTTTCTTCTCTTACTCCCTTGGAATCCACAAAGAAGGCCATGTGTAGAGGATGTGTGGGCTTAATAATCTGAAGTACATTCTCAGGAATAAGGAAGATCTGACTAGGTATTTATATTTTTAATTGTAATTATTGTCTTAGATTTAACAATTTTATTGCAACACTAGATTTTCCTTGAAAATATTTTCTCTTAATTTTCCCTGAAATATTTTCTTACAGTCTTGTGTAACTACATATCTTTCCTCATTGTTACAATTGTTTGAGTGAACCACATATCTTTCCTCATTGTTACAATTGTTTGAGTGCTATAGCTTCTTTTGGAACTTGTTTTGATGTCCACTTTTTCTTTTTTGATTTTTTTCTAGGAGCAAGATCCACTCTGAGCTTAGTGGACTATTCTCATTTCCACGTAGTAGATTAATTGATGATCAGCTGCCGTTGGGGAAGGGAGGCAAAAAAGGTTTAAAACCAACCACCAATGTACTTTTAAAATATTTTGTACAGTGGCTTTGGCCTGTGTTTATGGTTAAGAAGCTACCTCTTAGGAGAGGGACTTCGGATAGTACATAGTGGATGTTTTGTAGTAGCTGGAGCTGGCAGGTATTAAGAAGACCTGGGTAGCTTAGCAGGTATTCAGGTTTCTCTCCTAAACTTCTAATAAGTACTTACTGAAAATTAGTGGGGCCTATGTAGTGGGCCTAAGCTTTCAAAAACAAAATGCTATTTTGTTTTTCTAGTATCTTCTTGAATGCTCACCATAACGTTAGATATATTCCTATTAAGCAGCTCTTCTGTTCTCCTTCAGGTATATACCTAGGGTCTCTTCTCTACACAGTATTCCTTACTGGATTTTTAAAATTAAAACTTACAGCAGTATTTTCTAAATAACCATGAACACTTACAATTAATATCGACTTGGAGGCTATAGTGATAGTTTATTCCTGTTGTCATGTCTCTATTTAATGACAAAGTATCAAAGCATGTAGTTCTAGAAAATGTTTTTTAAACTAGATCTGTAGTAGAAGACCTAATGAAGTTGTGTTACTTGAATTCCTGTGTTGATTCTTTGCCATTAGGAGGAAAAAGACAAGGATTTTTGAGGGGAGAGTCATGGTGATGCTCAACTGTTTTCATGAAACCTTGAGAAATTTATAGTTCTGAAACTACTGACTCAATATTGAATTTCCTCTGGTTTTAAACATAAGATTCGAGAGCTTTTTGGAAGGAGAGGTGCTCTGTCAGTACAATTACAACTCCCAATTTCCTCAGAAAGCAGGATGGATGTCCTAAAAAACTAGAGGCACACTCAGACATCTGTTTTTTCTACACTCTCCACTTTGCAGCTTTCCCCATGTTGTGTTTTACATCCTACGCTGCCCTTTCACTCTGACCATCAATGAAAGCGGGTAAAGTAATGAAGAAATAGAATTTGGTACAAGTACTTCTGGTAGCCCTTAGCTTGGTTTTCAGCTTTTGATGTGGCTAGTGTTAGACCCTGGGCCAGGGTAGTATAATTAATTAAGCCACAAAAGAAGAAGGAAAATGTTTATTGATCAGCAGATGACTGTGAGGGAAGAGTGGTGCTGCTGCTATTTTTGTTTCGTTTTGCTTATGGAGTGACTGGTGAGACTGCATGTGCTGTCTGCCAGCCTGAGTAAATCTTCTGGTGAGAGTATTCAGTCTGAATATGAAGAATGGTATGTCAGTGAAGGTTAGATCTGTGGACCTCACTCCTAATGGTGTCAGCAGGAATAAATGAACTTGTGTACTTTGATGAATCAGGACCCAAAAATCACTGTTCTGAGTGTAAAGTTGTATCTGTTGTTTTGAATCAGAAAATCAACACAAGTGCTAGAGAGGACATTCATGCCTTGGAGTTCAATTGGGGTTTTACATGGAGAAGTGAGTGACTGCTGAAAAAGAATCTAAAGTTTCATAATACAAATAGTTAATATTTTCTGGTTATAGTCATACAGTAAAGGAAAAATAAATCCAGAAATATGTATGCTGTAATAGAAAAATTCTTTTTCTAGCCATAAGGTGGGGATAGAGCAAAAACTCTCTTTTTTCCCCTGTGGTAACTTTCCATTAGAGAAAGTATTCTGTTTATTCCTACTAAAAAGTACGCTACAGATTGAGACACTTTCAGATATTTTTTTGAAAACTACCAAGCCTACACTGCTGACATATGTAGGGCAATTAATGTTAAAAAGAAAAAAATCCCATTCACATCAAAAAAAGGATGTTCTGATCAGTGCTGAGAGGGTGAAAGATATGAGACTTTGAAGGATTTTGAAGATTTTTCTTTATTCAAAGCTTAATGTTTCTGTATCATGTAGTCTTAATTAGAGGTCTATGGTTATTTGTACAACATAGCTTTGGTTTTAGAAATGGGTATATTCTATGTGCAGTTTAATGAAGGAAATTCTTGTGCAAGACATTGCTTATTTAGCAGCCTTAACTGTGAAACGTACAACTTGTACTGGCTGACTTGCTGACTCTGTGTTCCATTAGTCTTTATCAGTTTAGAGCAACTAAGGGAATGCAACTCCTAAATGCATAAGGTTCTCAGGTGACTTACGAGTATATATTCAGAAGGTGTGACTTGCATTTCAAACAGAAATGCTGATTACATTAAATCAAAATTTTTTTCCAGAGCTATGAAATATGTGTCAAATTCCAGTTCATTAGAATGTTTCAAAGCAATGTGTATAGTTGTTTTTCAGTTCAATATAGATATATTATCATATACTATGTATATGTAGTGGCATATACGTTCCTTCCTATGTTTTAATGGTACTTTAATGGTAATGTAGCTGCTGTGATAGCTTACTTGGATAGGAAAGAAGAAGATAGTAGTACAAATTTATTACATGTTTGAGTAGATTCAGTTCTAGTCTGAGAAGATGCTGACAGCATTTTTGCTATGCTAAATATAGAATTGCAACTTTTGGAAGAAGCTGAAGAGTATTCCCACCTGACAGTTCGTGGTTTTGCAGACATAATCAGTTGGAATTCATTCATTTACTGTTTGGTGAACGATGTTGGGGGTTTGTCAGTTTCTTTGCAGTCCACATTCATCAAATTTACATGGGCTTTGATACATAATATTCTCCTGTGGGCTGTGTTATTAATGTTATCCTGACCAAACTGCTGAAAGATCTTTTCAGGTCATTTGATACCTGTAAGATCAAGTTTCGTACTGAGAAGATCACTTTCCTGGGGGAATGATTTCAGGGCATGGAGAACGTGGTGGAGTGTAGAAAAACACCTGAACACCCCTAAAGTAATTTCTGGTTTAAAAAACCCCAAATGTAGGCACAACCTTACTGCCTGATAACAACGTGACTGCAGCAGTTAAATAAAAGCAAGAACAGAGCCTCCATCAATGTTTTGCTCGACCTTCTGGCACTAGGTCAGGCTCTACAGAAAGACTCCTACTTTGTTTCCTAAGCATGTAGAAAACACAGAAAGGTATGTTGGCAATTGGACAGATCCTGAATCAAAATTTATGGAGTGCAAATACTTCCAAATAAATGCACTCAGGTATAGAGTTGGATTAGCTGGAGTTTCCAGACTGTTATATCGGGTTTAAATTGGTGTGACTGTATTGGTGCTGACCTCTAGAATTGACAGACTAATGTGGATTGTTTTCATTTCAGTAGGTAAGTACACACACAGATTATAATATATAACAAGTAAGTTTTAATGAATTGCTTCAAACTTTATAACTAAACTAGATAAAGGAAAACATTTAAGTAACAGGCTAGTTTTTAAAATTCTATTGCATATCTGAAGTCTTAGTACAAGCAAGCCTCTAGTCATAGCTGTTGATCTGTTGTTCACATAGTAAAAGCTAAGGTTACGAAAATGATGATGGATTACATTCAAATATTTAAATTCTTTAGTCGATTTTTGCTTTTCAGAGAAAATGATATGTGTATCATACTGCTTCCAAAATTGGTCAGCTGTTTAAATTACTGATTCCTGAAGATTAGCTAGAATTAAAAGTGAGGTGAAAGACAGTAATTAAAAAAAAAAAAAAGACAGGGAACAGTTAAGAAAGCCGAAGGATAAGTGCGTGACATAGTTAAGGTTGGCCAGATAATTTCTTCTGTTTCTGTAGTTTCACCATTTGTGAATGTTTAATTTTGACTGTGGACTCCCACATTTTCCAGATTTAAAGGGTGTTGTCTTGGTAACGGAGGGCAGTAGCTTTCAGGTAGTCTAAGTAAAAATATCCTTCTAAAACTTTTTTCCGCTAAAGATATAGAATATCTTACTGAATTGCCACCAGAGTTCCACACAGTAATTAATTTTGATTAGATTTTACCTGAAGGGTGTTTTGGAAGTTTTCCTCAGAAATTCATATGGAATAAACCTTGAAAATACAGATCAGAAGCGGACAAGACTTCATCTTCCTTTGTCTTTTGTTTTGCTTGTTGTTACCCTTTCCATTTCTGGGTAAGACTGGAGAGCCATAGTGAAGGTTTATTTTAGGGCAGCAACAACATTTAAAAGTCCAGTACTGCCAAAAGGATGGATTAACTTTCAGTCCTTTTTGAAGGCACATTAGTATTCACACAATGAATCACATTGTGGGTAAGGTTGGAAGGGACCAGTGGGTCATCTGCTCCCAATCTCCCTCCTCAAGCAGGGTCATCTTAGAGCATGCGGCGCAGGATTGTGTCCTGTTGGTTCTTGAATATCTCTAGTGGGGGTGACTCCACAACCTCTGGGCAATCTGTTCCTCTGCTCCGTCACCTGCAATGACTCACACAGATATTTCTGTATATGTGTAGCATGAACACAAACATTGAGGGACTGTGAAAGTAGATCTATGGTTTAATGATACTTGTTGACTGCAATTTTTGAAGTTAAGTCTCTACAAAATAGGGAGTAGCTTACTGGCATGAGATGCTGTTAATTGCACTGTAATTTTCTACCTGTGAACACCAAGCAATTTTATTGTTAATGTTATTGTTTATGCCACTGTACCTTCTGTTGAACTTTTCTTATTTGCTAAACATCTAGCTGTCAGTGCAGCTATAGCCAAGAATTGGAGGAATATGCAATATTAAAAACACAGGACAAGTACAAGCACAGCAGTTTTATTTTGGCATATTATTTTCATGAACCTAGCATCTTTTGCAAGGTTTTCCTGGAAATAAAAAGAAAACACCTTTCCAAATCATCTTTACTTGGGTAGAATGGATGCTTAATTACACTAAACTTCTCCAAAACAAACGCTCATGAATTGAATTGAATTTTACCTTGGATATTTCTGCTAACATGTTTTTTCTTCTTGCTTGCCCACTTACACTCAAAAGAGAGGATGAGATAAGCTGCGTTCTCCTTTCTTCTAAGGAAGACTCTTACAATGCGTCTCTTTGTTTTCCCTGGAATTCCTGGTGAAGAAGAAAGCCATGTATCTCTAAATTGATGTCTTAGAAATTGCCAAGAAGGTGTTATTTTGTGTCTACTACCTGTAGTTTAAAACATTTGTTCTGATGTGTGAAGTTTGCCTCTGTACATACTGAATATTGTGCATATAAATTTTAAATCTCTTTAAAAAGCTTAGGGTTTTTTTAGTTCAGAGATTCTAGGTGTTTTCTAATATATAAGGCCCACCTGGAACTTAGACCTGAGGCTCTTTTAATCTCTGAAGACCCCATCAGTGTAAAATATCAGGCTACTCTCTCTTTGAGAATGGAGAGGATTTTTCATAGATTATTTTAGATTTTTGTCCATTTAGTTTTGTTTTTCTTTTGGGGATTTTTGTTTGTTTTCTTTGGGGTTTTTTGTTTTGTTTTTTTTTTTTGCTAACTACATTGGCTGCTAGATTAAAGGTTTTTTTGCTAAATATTTGATATCGTATTTCTTTATTCAAGCATGAAAATTCAATTATGACTCACCTCCCAGAGGAGTCCTCCAGTTTCCATAATATTCCTAGTATTCTTAATTTTGAAGACTAAGCAAAGTTTCTTCCCAGTATTTTCTGTTCCTCTTTTTCCAAGCTCTAAGTTCAATGCTAAAGAGGAGAGGAGAGGAGGGTTGTGATGCTGCAGGACATTCGTACTGGTACATAAGCAATAACACCAATAAGTAGCAGGCTTTAAATTGAGAAAAGTGTAGGTGAAGGAAATGCTCTATCTTCCTTACCTATCTTATGTGATCCTTTGGGATGACAATTCATGAGATTAACCTTTGTTAGCAATGCTGTTGCCTTTGCTTAAAACTTGTGTAACTATTCCCCCCTCCTTCAAATAAGGATTTTTTTTTTGCCCTCCTTATTAACAATATAGAAGAAAGCATCAGATCTGATGTAAACATAAACAATTTATCATATAGGGTGTTAATTATTGATTGTAAAACAGTTTGTTCAATTTTTAAAATATTTTTTTTCTGAGGAATATATACTCTTTTGAGAGAACTTCTAAAAATTAGAAACTGAATGTTTAAAGTTGTACCAAAACTGGGACTTTATAAATTGTTCTAATACCTTTGCTAAAAAAATAATGTGAAGTTATGGCACAAATGAGCAAGCTACTACTGATACTAATAAAGAAACACTTTTGAAATACCAGCTTTTTCAGGTTTTCTCTTGCAAATTCCATGTAAAAATGATATGATGTCTGTTAAAAAGATTTCGTGTAGTATTTTTTAAAACCTAGTAAGTTTAACTCTTGTCTGCGTCCCTCCTGAAAAGAAATGTGGACCATGTTTGAGACATAATTTGTGTAACAAAATATCTTTATTTCTGAGTTAATTTAATTTTTACATGCTTGTCTTACAGAGGAAGTCTACTTTTAATAAAAATCATGTGTTTTGAGACGTAATTTTTTCATTCAACATAAATTATTTCTATGTTGTTGCTGTTTGATGTGAAGTCTACATTTTCTATGAGTAAACCTAGCAGTTACAGTATGGATCTCATCTTCCTATATCAGTATCACCATGTTACCAATCACTCTATCGAAAATGCATCTTTAAAAGTTAATATAATGTTCTGAGCAAAGTGATGAATGTAGTTTCAATGCAAGATGCACTGACAATCCTTTTTTATCTAGGCTTCATATATTATCCTTGTAAACTCAACGAAAAGGACATTTTCCTCTGTTCTTGTAGTTTCCCTTTTAAATGGAACCTATCACCACATGAAACACTTTCCTGACCTTTAGCATTGTCAGAACATGAAACAGAGGAGGAGGATATCCTATGGTGTATAGTGCATTAAGGGGATTACCTCATCAGCATGAAAAGTCCATAACTAATCTGCACCAGAGACATGTAAGCTCTTGGAGCAGGACATTCTTGAGAATATAAAGAAACACATCAAAACATTTTCTCTGAGAGCTGTTCAGCACGTAAGTGGAGCAGCCAGCATGCGAATGAATTGCAGTGTCAAATTTGTGCTCTGTTTTCAGTGTTTTCTATTCATATATCTACCCAGACCCCAAATTTCCAGGCTGAGGCAGGACTGATAAATTATAAAAGTCTGCATATTATGGAAAATTGAATTCAGGATGAGGTTGTTCCTGTATTTTCCTCCTAGTAAGAATCAGTGTTCTCCTTACCTTGTCAGCATTGCAGGAGGTAACTGATTAGGAGTGAAATTTTTTTTTTCCTTTAAACTTCCTAAACTAGTTTGAAGCTGTACCTTTACACTAGTTTAACTTATTATTTCTCCAGCCTTGCTGAGCTTGTATGGAGCCAGGGAGCCAGTGGAGAAATGAATCATGATTATTCAAACTCTAGCACTAGGTAAATAAGATGCAGTTCTGCCCATCCACAACGTGCAGCCCCGCTGCTGTGATGGATTTGCTGTAACTCACAGCCTGTGTACTACATTAATACATGCTTTTCTGCATATTAACTTTTTCTTCCCCTGACACAATGATTGGTGATAAATTTGAGAAATTGACCAAAATCTGTAAATACAGTTTTGTAGCAATAAAGAGCTCATGTAAATGAGTCAGCCTAAAGTTTGATTAACCATGCTTAAACCTTGCAAATAATGTGGTTTCTAAATCACTGAGTTTGGGAACCCCGTTGCAAATTTGTGCATGAATCCTTTGAAAGTATTTCTTAGTATTAAGAGAAGAAAACCCCCAACAGTGGATCTATGGAGACTTGCCAAAAATTATTCTTATTAGGTCATGATAGTCTATTATTGAAACATGCTAGAATTGTTGGCTCATCTACATTGCAATATATTCCTTGAGTTTCAGAGGAGCAAGACCAACAGAAGGCATCCTAAGCTACTAAAAAGTTGGTTTTATCCTGTTTTTATAGTTTTCAATTTTAGGTTAACTTTTTCAGTTTTTCTGCTGAGGAATTAGATTTTGCTGCCCTCTAAGACTGTCTTGTGAGCTGATCGATCAAATTTTGTAGTGTCTCCGAAATTCTCATTTTTAATGATCTTTGTTTTTGCAGTACTCTAAAACATTTTTGAATAAATAATTCACCAAATTTTTCTTCTTTATCATGAAGTATTGATGTATAATTCAGTTTCTTCAAGTATATTCACCATTTAGAATTGTTTGTGGAATATTCTGTTGAATATTCTAGGGGACTCTGCTTGAGCAGGGAGGTTGGACCTCCAATTGTCCCTTCCAACCCTATCCATTCTGTGATTTTGTAATTCTTAGCAAATCCTGGTTGTTAGCTCACTGAGCAGCCATCTATTTTCACTGATTGCCATTTGAAAGGCAAAAGTCTGTAATCAGCCAATTATTTTGCATGTTATGTTTCTTCATCCTGATTGAACATATGTAATAATTCTTAGCTGGAAATTTGCAGAAGACAGATGTAAACATGCCTTTCAGAAAACACTTTCTGAAGTGTGCCTAAATTGCTGAAGTCCATATTCCTGATGATAAACTTCATTCCATTAACTTGGGAAAAGCTGGGCTAAAATATATGTCTCTTTTTAAAAATCTGAATTAATGCTTGTGGAAAATATTTCACAGTAGTTGATTGGTTTTAGCTGCAGAAATATATAAGTGTAGTAAGTAACAGAGCCTTATTGAAGTCCAAACACTCTCTTTTTTTGTTGTTGTTGAAGTGGAGTAATGTATTTGTACAGAACATAAGTAGCAGACGAGAGATTTGACCAAAAGTATTGGGAAAAACCCTTCCCCTTACAAAAAGTCCAGGAAGAACAGATGTAACCTCCAATATAAGCAGTTCTAAGAACTGAAGCCTTTAGATCTGAACAAAAAACAACTACTAAAACTTGGCAGACCGTAACTTCTTTACATTACTATGTCCTCAGTTATGATTTAGAGAGGCAATCCATTTTCTCTGTTTATCTGCTATCTGCTCTGCAGATAGTATCCAAATATCAGTTCAACTGAGGTAAATAACAGAAGTTTTTAACATTTAAGAGATCAGCATTAAAAGAAAATGCAGAATTGTGTATCTTGTTTCCAGTAATGACAGCCTTTCTTGTCACTGCCTTTAAGCATTAGATTTCCTTAGGGGCTCAGCTGGATGGGCATTGCAGTTGCTGAAGGGACATTATCAGCTGGATGAGATACAGAGCTTTTTAGGGTGAAGCTTTTGAAATTTCCATAATTTTTACTTTTTAGGTTTTTTAACACTTTTTTAAAAAAAGTTGTCACTTTTTTTTTGTCTGTCTGTAGATACATTCTGGGCCAATTTTCACCCATTTGGATTGGTGTAAAATCAAACTCATACAGTGATCTGGATTGCTGAGAATGGGAGCAGGGTTTTTGCCCCAAAACTTTTGACTGCTTTGTCTTGCTCTGAAGCAGTTTCTCGACTGAGCCTAATTCGTCAGTGATACTCAATGTTAACTAAGTAACAGCATCTGCACTGCTGCTAACTTGAGGGTTTTGAATGCTCAGCTTCCACACTCACAGATATTTTTGGCAAGTATGTACCTTTGCCGCAAAGTTGTTGCTATTATGGGGTTGTTTTAATCATACGCTGAAACTCATTTTCTTAAATGCACTTTTAATTCTTTCTTTGTTTATTTTTATTGTTTGCATAAGAACACCACATGCTAATTCACCACATGATGTGTATGCACAGTCCAAATATCACAAAGTCAGTTCCAAGGTCCAGACATTCACCAGTCTCCCTTTCATAAAGCATATAATGGCAAAATCCTTAGTCCAAATTCAAGTCAACCAGAACTTTGGAGCATCTTCAGAGTAAAATATGCTTCAGAACAGCTGCAGGAATCTTGATATATAACCCACAGTGGGGTGGACATAACCCTCTAATACTGAAAATATACTTTATAATTTACACATGATGACAAGATAAAAGTTTTTATAAGAATTTCTTCAAAAGAAGAAGGAGTATGAAAGCAACTAAAAATAAGTAGAAGCACTTTCCTGTTCTAAGCCCACATCGGGTACAGCCATGATGGCAGCCAACACCTTTTTGGCACAGAGCCCTGCCTCGTCCCAAATTCAGAGACACAAACTCAACTCCTCTTCTGGGTCTTTTCCAACCAGTTTGGGAGTTTGCCTTCCTGCAAGAGGCTGGTAGAAGAAAAATATAAAATGCTTTTTCTCTTGCTTCCTTTTTGTTAATAAATTGGAAATTACATACACTTGTTTTGTGGATTCCATCAAAATGCATAAATCATTAAATGTTTTATACCAATTATTTTGCCTCAGATCACACAGTACTCTTACATAAAGCAAAATAAATGCATTTTAATTACTTACTGTATATTATGAGAGTGTATCACAAGCCATATAAAATCAGCTATTTAATGTCAAGAGGAAAAACTTTTTTGGAATTTCTTGGAACCTTATATAGCCAATTTTCAGAAGCAAAACACACCCTTGATTTGCTAAGGGCTTAGTGCATAACATTTTTGACCAATTTGGTCACAATGTGTCCTAGAATAATAACCCTTAGCTGGACACAATTTCAAGAGCAAAATATTTAGAGAATTGTTCCTACCAAGAAACAATACTGGAGTGTTTTTCCAGGACAGAATTAAAAAATACATAAATATTGTAACCTGCATGTTAAAGAAAGTGAAATTTTCTTGAGTGCACACATACATGCTGACATGTATGTGTGGGTACATTTCTGCATGAAGAGTCACCCCATTGAATGTCAGTCCTGACAAGACACAGTCTCATACCCTAGTTCTGTGTTTTCATTCTCCTAGCTGAGAACTGTAAGCATCTTCTGAGCTAAAAAAAGACCAAAATTGCAAATGCGGAATACTGAGTTCAAAAGCAGAACACAGAGTCCCAGAGACTCTCTGCTGTACACAACAAGGTGAAAGATATTTGATCTGTTTCTCTAGCTCACTGAGGTCCTTGTATGTCACTCCATGAACAAAAAAAATTAAATTCTGGTCATGGGGACAACCAGATCTCTGTGGCATCTGGTTTTACTTTCCCACATTAAAGGTCCTAGCACAGGGTGAGGTATGAACTGCTGTTGCTGTAGTTATTTTTGTCTGCTGAATGATGTTTAGAGACAATTGACATCTAGAATATGGTAGAACAATTTCAAAACTTCCCTACCTACCCCAGAAATATTAGGCTGGACATTCTCCATAGGTCCCCTTTCATTCCTCACTTTTTTCAGGTGAAGCAGTAGCGATTTTGTCTATTTCTGTTCCAAAAAATCTTCATCTGGCTTTTTTGGATTTTCTAAATTTTGATCTGGGATGACTGGCTATTTGCAAGGAGTAAAGTGCTCCTCCATGTTATTATTTGGTGTTATTAAGGAAATCTGGCGGGTGTCCAAGTCAGAATCATTAGAAACTCTGTGGAAAGGATGACTGACTTTACCCTGTCTCCCATACTTCCAACTTTTCATCTCTTTATACCAGTGAATTTTTTGAGTGCCAAAAGATTTTACATTCATTGGTAGTGAGTAAAACATCTTCATTTTTCCAGAATATGTTACTTGGCTATGTTATTTTGAGTTGACTCATAATCAAAGCAAGATATGGTCTAGAAGAGATGATTTCTCATCCTTCCTCTGTGGAATATGACTTAATTGTGGTAGCTATGGGGGAGCACAGTTGCTGCTCTGAAGCCAAGAAAGGAAAAACTAATTGATTTCAATAAGAGGTGCTGGAAACTGTCTTGTGTTCAGATTCATAGAGGTGAAATTTATTTTAAGTCCCCTCTACTAAATGTAGTTACATGCTGTCCACATTCTGTTTCATTGTATATCTAGAATACCTGGAGAAATTTTAGGATTCTGTAAAAATGAGCTGTCTAAAGCAGAATTTCTTTATTTCCTATCAGACCCATTTTTACCAGATTGCTATACTGAACGTAGTAGGTTTCAATCACATGTTAAATTTTACGTTGGTTCATTTGGAGGATCTTGCTATTCAATGTTTCATATTAAAACCCGGTTCTCTGGATGTTTATGTTACAGAGAATTTGTTCTTATATTTTTTTCACTTTCTAGATATTACAAATGCTAAGAACATTGTCTGCTGTGAGAAGACATATGAGGAGCTTTTCCTACATGTATTGAGAGATTGGGTTAAAAGGCCAGTCCTTTTAAATCTTAGCTCCTAAAACACTGAAGTGCATAAGTCAGCTGTTTGTTACGTTAAGTGGAATTTTCCCAAACAGCATTTTAAAGATGGGTCTAGACTACAGTTGTTTAAGTAAAATATGCATGGTGTACAGAAATGAAATAGTGGAAGGCTGGTCTAGACATAGCAAAACATTAATTACAATGGAACAAGCTGTTATGATTTTTTTCATCTTGCTGTAAATGTGATGCAATTTACATTTCTGCTATTTTGATTGATCTCACATTCACACCGTAGTTTGTAGCATTAAGCCAGTTTCAAAACTTTCATGAATTCTGTCCTTTTAAAAATGTTTTCCAGTTCTGTTTTGTTTTGGTAACTTTAAATCTCTCTTTAAAAAAATCATGCAGTCATCCTTCCACGCATAAATTTTATTAGGTTAGCTTGTTTCAAGGCAAAAGGAAAATTTTTTTTTCCTGAATTTTTCTTGATTTCCATTCCATCTCAGGTGGACTGGAAGGTTTATTTAGCTAGAGATTTTCAAATTTTAAATAACAGTCCATTTGGAGTGTGGTAAATCTTGTTTTTAAAGCAAATGCTGCAGAGTCATGAGATAATTAGATTTCCTTGTTATATTCCTTTCATTTTATGACTTTTTTCTCTATAAAGACAGAGGAATGAGATAACAGCAAAACAAAAATTTTGCAATAGTGTTTTAATAAAATAAAACTTGCAAAGCAAAAATCTTCAGTAAATCTCAGTGCATGATTCCTTCTCTTTCTTTCTTTCATACTCCTTAGATACTGGTATCAATGCAGATGGGGGTGCTGGTGGATGAGAAGCAGGACATGACCCACAATGTGCACTCACAGCCCAGAAATCCAGTTGTGTCCTGGGCTGCAGCCAAGGCAGCGTGGTCAGCAGGGCCAGGGAGGGGATTCTGTCCCTCTGCTCTGCTCTGGTGAGACCCCACCTGCAGTGCTGAATCCAGCTCTGGGTCTCCAGCACAGGAAGGACATGGACCCATAGGAGCGAGTCCATAGGAGGCCACAAAAATGATTAGTGGAATGGAGCACCTCCCCCGTGAGGAAAAGCCCAGCAAATTGGGTTTGTTCAGCCTGGAGAAGAGAAGGCTTTGGTGTGACCTAATTGCGGCTTTCCAGTGCCTGGAGGGAGTCCTCAAGGAAGATGGAGAGACATCTTTTATGAGAGCATGGAGTGACAGAAAAAGGGCGAATAGCTTCAGACTGAAAGGAGAGTAGGTTTATATTGGATATAAGGAAGAAATTCTTTACTGTGAGGGTGGTGAGGCCCTGGAACAGGTGAAGCTGTGAATGTCCCTTCTGTGAAAGTGTTCAAGCCCAGGTTGGATGGGGCCCTAAGCAAACTGGTCTAGTGAAGGTGTCTCTCCTCACAGCCTGAGAACTGGAATTAGATGATTTTTAATGTCCCTTTCAACCCAAACCATTCTGCCATTCTATGCTATGGAAGGGATAGGTTGTTGGATGTTCTTAGTCCTGGAGCTCTGGATCTTGCTTTTCTAAAGAATCTCAATTTTTGTGCTCTGCTAGAATTCTTGAAAGCTTTTAATCAGAGCTAGGTAGTGAGACATATATGAAGTCAGAAGAGATTAGTTAAACTGTTAATCTGCTGAAAAATGTTTTGGTTTTGAGTTTAAGCTTGTATGTCTGTGTTTACTCTAGTGGGGTGCTATCATAAAAATTAGGTAGGCGAGTCATCATTCCCAGAGACTTCCAAAATTTTGATGTGTTGAAGCTGCAAAGCCTTATACTCATTTGGAGGTTTTCATGGCTATTGTAACTAAACACATTAGATATGGCATGAGCAGCTGCATTAAAAACATTGCTGAAAGCAAGCAGAAAATAATGTTATATGCTTAAAAGGTTACACTGGGATTACTTCTCAGTGGGCATACAGAAACAATGAATTATAACATAATGGGGAGTAGCTATCATTATAGATTTTTTTTTAAATTTAGATAATTATTTTGGCCTTTTAGAATTATTTAAACATCTGAAACAGGAACTGTGGTCATATAAATACAGATGGAAAAATTCTTTTAACCTACCCACCTCTGAAAAGCCTCCATAATTGAATCAAATGCAGTTTTCCTGGAGAAAGAAGGTCAAGAAAGAAGGCATCTCTACAATGCACTGAGCGTGTTTTGCTGGGGTTTTTTTCAGCGAAAAGGGAAATCTTTTGGTTATACACTAGCTTTCAAATACAATGAAAACTCTTTCTGCCAAACAGGTGTAAGAAAATAATTGGGTCACCCACACACTGAATTATTTATGATATATAACTGATCTTTTTGCAGAAATATTCAGCTGTTTTGTAATAGAAGAACAATCAAGGAAATAGTAATAAGTTTCCAAATATGTTTCAGGGTTTGATGGTATGGGAAAAAGTAACAAAGGATGAGAATTATTGTTTGGCCCCAGAAGCAGTATATTAATATAAGCTAAAGAGTAAAAGAAAGTAGCACAGTCCTGAGTCTTTCCTTAGGGAGGTTAGGAGCAAAAAAGCACAAAAGGAGAAAGCTGCTGTGAATTAATGTAATAGGTTTTAGAGAAGTTCAGATGAGGGAGGAATGAGTGTGGGGAAGGGAATAGTTGATGAGGACCAACCTCACTTTCATTTTTGTACAAAATTTGAAGAGATTTTTGATTTGTTATGGGAAATAGCAATTCAGATAAGAGAGTTATTTTGAACATTATATGCCATTTAATTGAAATCACCACTTCTGCTTCATGACAAAAGCTGGCATAGGATAATACTGCTATGAGGGCATTACTTTGGTGTTTTGTATGGAAATCTTATATGAGATCCTTTCCTTTGATATTGTCTTCATATTTTACAGGCTTAAGTGGGTCTGAAAGATATGATGTGAATCAACAACATGGTTTGAGGGGCCTGACTGGCTGAGCAATCTCCAAAATTTCAGTTATAATTTTGAGTCTATCTTTATGGAATGTGGGGGTATAGTTCACAAATACTTAAGGGGTAAATGTAATGCTTTTAATCGGACTGTACAGACTGCAGGATTTGGCCCTGTTTTTGAAAAGTTATGCATCCTACCTCCTGTTATATTTAGCTGAAAGTAAATCAGGAAAAAAAATTAACCTTAACCATTTTAAACCAGATGATCCTTTTCATCTGGAGTAAGTTTATCCTTAAAGGGACTACACAGTGCAGCCCTTATAGTAATACCTCATCAAAAAACAGGTATTGAATGACCACATTTTCAAAAGAAGCATTTCAACTGATTGCAGCAATACAGCTGTCCTTGCAAAGTCAGCATGCTAGGGTAGGTCATGCAGATTAGTACAGACATAACAATGTGAGCCTTTCGGGTCAACTTGAGGAAATGGCAAGAGTCAGAGAGGCTGGGTGCACACCTATGCACAGAGACCATATAATTGTTTCATCCTGATGATGTCATTTCATCAGCAAGAGGACATTAAAACTGCTGTTTCCTCCACACATTTTACCAGTCTAGTTAGAGGTTTCTTTAGATGAGCGAAATGATAATCTTTTTCTTCTAATAGAAAATAGACTGGTCCGAGTAGGATTCAATTTTCTGTGCAGTAAAGATTAGCTGATGAATTGTTTTTCAATTGAAGAATAAAATGTGGGGAGTTTTTCTACCTGGGGATTTCTGTCAACTTCCAGGGGAAAAAGAAATTCAACAAAAAAACCACTCCATCCCTGCTTTTGAAAAGCTGCACTGTGCATCATGTGATGTCAAGATTTCTCTGGTGTTCCACTAAAAAATTGCAAAACACCTGGCCACTTGAATTAAATTATTAATCTTCAGAATGTAAAAATAGAGAAAAAAAAAAAGGTATGGTTTATCTTAGCCACATCTAGTTTGATTATATCAGATCCCAAAACACCTCCTGCCATCCACAAATAAGGAAGTCTGGTAGTCTATCCTGGTGTGACAATGCAATGACATGGAGAGGTGCACTTGGACAATATGTTAACTCTATTTGGGAAGTTTCTCCTTTTTAGTCCATTTTTAATCTGACCAAATATCTGGTTTGCTGTAGTAAATACAGTGCAAGGATCAGAAGGATGTGTAAGGTTAGGAAAGAAACTGGAGAAAACTGCTTCAACTAGCACTGCTGCTGAAACTTGTGAGCCCACAGTGGCAAAAGCACAATAAATTAACAATAGTGAAGTCCTGTACTGATTTTATATTGTTTCTAATGGCACATGAGGTATCTTTTGAACAGATAGTTTGAATGTTGCAATGGGCAGCATTGCGTAGTAACTGGAAAGTCTCAGCCTTACTGATCACTCACACGTAATGACAGGTGGAGAAATTCCTGTCAGCTTTTTGCAAGGATTTGAGTACTTTTTAGTACTGAGGTTTATGACTTTCTATTCTATCCAGTTCTCTAGCTATGGAGAAGCATGGGGCAAGTATGTGTACTCTGTGCCAATTAGCTAAATCCATGTCACAGCATTATAGCTCATGAAAAACAAAAAGCTTCTGTTACTGATAACGCTTTACACATTTTGTATCAAAAACATTGAATGTAAACATTTACTGAACTAATTTGTGTGGTGCCATGAAAGATGATGATTGGACCACACAAGACACTCATAAGGTTCTCTGTACATAGAACCATACATTCTATAATGATGGATTGGATTTTTCTGCCATCAATTGCTGACTAACTCCAGAGGCGAACAGTCTCACAGCTGCCATCAAGCAGAATATGACTGATGGGAATCCACTAAGTTTAGAAACCAAGCCCCTGTATGACTTTAGTAAATCTTATGGTATGTTTATAAAGGTTGTAGTCATGGTGAGACCAAGGAAAGAATTACATATTGCTTGGAAAAAAATAGTAGGAACTTCTGTTTCTTTGCAATCTCTAAAAGCAAGTCTCCACCCTTCTGCTTTGGTTTAAAGTTTGTATAGGAGCAGGACTAAAACTGAGTTCTCTTCCCTGTAGAAAAAGATAAGCCTGTAATGAAGGAAAAAAGACAGAGATGATTTGCCTAACTAAAAAGTCGATACCAAATATTAATTAATGTTTTACTCTAAATTGTTTCTGTGGTACTCTTACACTTATATTCCTAAAAGTTTGACTCCTAGAGTACAATGAAGTAATTAAATTTCTTCCTTCTCATCTAAAATATTCTTTTGTCTGCTAACTTTCAATGTTTAATAATGGAGCATCCTCTGCTGAAAGTTGAACTCATGTGTTATTACTGTATGTGAACCTTTTGAGCCAGTAGAATTGTATGCAAGTGGTTAGAACCTACTTCTAGGAGGGTAAAAAACATACAGTAATACCCTCATCTAAAGAGATGGTTTTTTGCAACAAATCCTTTTTTTTTTTTTTTAATATTAAAGAAGGAACTGAACATTACTGACTTACAAATTCTGAAGAACTCAACAGAGTAAAATTAGATGGAATAGCAATAATAGAGGAATGAAAGGTATATAGTGAACTTTTGTATAATGGCATTACTGACATATCTTCTGATATCTAAATTAGCATTCGCGGTGCAATGCTAATTGCACGCATTTATGAAGATACCAAACTCTCAGTTTTGGAAAGGAAGTAATTATTTTGCTTGGGAATTTTGGCTAATAATTTATTTAAATGCCATATATTTCAAGAGAAGAATAGGTCTCAACTGTCCCTTACTGAACTGAGGTGGACTTGGCATGTCAGCACATGACTACAGCAAAAACCTGACACTTGACTCTCTTTTCTTTTAACTTTGATGGATAAACCAAAATAAATTCTATGAAAATATGTTCAGACACAAAATCTGGTCTAATTTTTCCATAAAAGATGAAGGAGCAAAAACCAGCCAGTGATATACCTGTTGTACTCATCTGTGGTCATGTACAGAAGCTTGCTGGAACACTACCAGAAATATCCCTTTGGGATATTGGAGAAGTCTGCCTCTTAGTCTCGAAGGAGCAATGGTCCCTTGTTGGTGTTTTCAGGCAGTTAAGGTGCTCTGCAGATTACTTATGGCTGTGAGAAACAAAAAAAAAAAGTGTTTAAAGCCTGTGCCTATTGCTTTTACGACCTGGATTTAGAGGGAGATGAAAGCATGTCCACAGCAGTGTGCTTGCTTATTCAGTGCTACTGACCCTGAACTGGCAAAGTTCTCATCCACTGCTCTGGAGCTGTGAGAGTTCAACCAGTAAATTCAGTAGGATCACAGTTCGCCCTTGACAATAAGGAATTTGACAGAAGGGTTCTGCTAAAAGCAGAAAATAGTGAGCGGTGCTGTCACTACCACTCCTTTTACCAACCAATTTTATGACCACGTGTCTGATAGTAAATGCCAGGCTATGTTGTGATCTGTATGAAGAGCTGTGACAGGTCTTTCTGCTGACCTTTCTTACATCTATTTGCAGAGACTGCTTTTAAAATGAAATATTTAAGTGGTTTGCTGTTTATCTCACAGATACTAGAGCTTTCAAAGACATTGAAAGGGTTTTGTCTATGAATTTAATGGGTTTAGCAGTTTATGACTCCTAGGTGAAGCAGTGCTTAGTGAAACGCTGCCTACCCCTTAAGTGGACTGCATGTTATAGAAGTTTCAGTTCCAGGTTAGCTGTCCAGGCTTTATAATCATTGTGGCACAGCTGGGCACCTGAGAAGCTGACCTTGGAGAACAAGCAGGGAGTTTCCTATGTCCAGAAGAAGGATGGAGAGGACAGAGGTAAAAATCTTGTTCCAGGGAACTTATATCCTCTTGCATAGTTAGACATGCAGAAAGGTAATTTTACTGTGTGTAAAAACTGAGGAAAACTGTCTTTGTGTATTATAGTGTGGAACCAGAACTCAGTCCCTCTGCTCAGAAATCTGTTTCTACAAGTGGAACAAATTTGTCAGGAGAGAACAAGAAGAATCCGCTCCTCAGTGGCCACTACCCAAACAGTTAAGTCTCTCAGCTGGGACCAGGCATCTTAGGATCAAACTCATGTTCCACTTGGAGCATGGCAGGGGTTTCAAGCAACTCACCAGCTGTGGCTCATCTGCACATATACAGACCAGCAGAAATTCAGATCCTCCCTGGATTAAGTGGAAGTTAAGTAGCTGAGGAACATAAAAGAAGCCAAAATGTAAGTTAAATGTGTAAGTAGGAATGTAGACACCCGTGTATCATGGAAGATCTGAACCTAAACACTTAAACTTCCTGAGTATTAAATATCCTCAGCAGAAATGAATTGCAAACCTCTACTGCTACACTTGGATAAATTCATAAACTATGAGTGTTTGCTATCCGGGCAAAAAAGCGTGTAACCAATAACTTGGTGAGACAAGTGAAATTTGTCTTTTATTACCTCCAATACAAACTGGAGGTAATAAAAGACAAGTCTTTTATTACCTCCAGTTTATACTTCTGTTTTAAAATCCCAGAGAACTACTTGTTTTAAAACTATACAGGAAGCCAGACTTTTAACTGAATCATAATCTGGAATCTTTGTCACAGTGCATTGTAGATAAGTGGTGTTATTGGAAGGAACTGCACATTGAAGAATTGTTTCCAGATTACTATAGAATTTTCTTCCTCAGTTTTTCCATGCAAATGCTGTATCTGTAGAGTCATCATCTTCACATGAGGATTTTGAGATTTATCAGAAAAACACCATGATAAGTGTTGGATAGAGTCCCAGTTATATGAATATGTAATAAAGTTCCATGAAGTCTGATCACAAGATTTTTCCCCAAATTATCTTAGAGACAGCAGATTTATCTCACTTATTCAAACAGCATTTGTAAGACAAAAAAAGTTGGTGTCATCATTTGTCTTGGAGGTTTTTGTGTTCAAGAAGACAGGAAAAAAGGTAATTTTGACCTGAGGAAAAGCTGGACAAAGTTAGTGCTTTCTCAGAGAACATGGCTAAACCTTTTAAGATTTGTGGAATAGTAAGTCCATATAAAAATTTTATTATGTTAGAAACTATAGATACCAAGCAAACTTATGATTTCATCTTCCCTCCCTGCCCTCCTCTCCCGCTTCCCATTAAAAATTTATTTGTCAGTGTATTAGAGATATTTTCAACTGTTTTTGTTGTCATTAGCTACTGAATGTGTTTGGTTGTTAAATTCCTGCTGAAGACCCTCCTTCCTACACCCCTTGATCATATATCTTGCCAGCAGACACATTTCCTATTCCTCCAGCAACAGATTTGCTGCAGGAGCTTTCCAACTTCTTGCTCTAATCTGTCTTTCAGGAATTATCTAACAACTTTGATGTTTACTCTTTCAAACTGATACATTTCACACAATAATTTAACTACATTTGTTTTTGCAAAGTTACCTTTCCTACTGAAACTGGACAAAGCTGAAGTATCAGGAGTTGGATTGTGCTGGCCTTGGGAGGTACACAAGAGTGTAGAGATGCCATACAAGTTGTGTTTTCTCTGATCTTACATCTATCTTGAAATATCCAGTTCTAGGGGGACAAAATGGTTTAATCTACCTTTCTGCTCACTGAAGCAGCTTTGCTGAAGAAAGGAAAAAGTGTCTTTATAGTCCTGCCTTATGTTCCATAAACACTTCTCTGGCTGCTTAGTGGCAGCACTGCCAAGGGTTTTAGAGAGCAGCTGTTTAAACCTTGTAAACACACATCATGAGCAGAAGCATGAAACACCTGGAAGTTTGTTCAGTACCAGAAGTACTAGGGTAAGTGCAAGGGCATGTAGTCATAGGACAAGGAATAATGGCTTTAAACTGAAATAGAGTGGGCTTGTGTTAGATATTACAAAGAAATTCTTCACTGTGAGAACGTGAGGCTCTGGAACAGGTTGCCCAGAGAAGCTGGGGATGCCCAACCTCTAAAAGTGTTCAAGGGCAAGTTGGATGGGGCTTTGAGCAATCTGGTCTAACGAAAGATGTCCCTGCCCATGGCATTGTGTTTGGAACTTGATGATTTTTAAGGTCTCTTCCAGCTCAAACCATTCTATGAAATAAAATTGTGCTTCACTGTCTTCAGGATATTCAGTTTTGTGTTTTGTGATTTGACAGAGGAAGATCCTGAGGGAAGAGTAGGGAAAAGTGTTGCCTCTCAGCTTTTTATCAGTTTTTATAGTCTGGTTGTACAAACACGGGCACCTTAGCAGAAGTAAATGCTACTAAAGACCATTTTACTAGGCAAGCATTCTGCAGACCTGGGTCTGTCTATGCCAAATTACACAGTATAATGTTAGGTGATGTTATGTAGCTTTTAAAACAACTAAAAACTGCTGGTAGAAGTTTTCAAATATCTGTAGACAGCATGTCCCCAGCATTATCTGTGTGTCTCCTGACAAGAAGAGAGTTTGATCCCAAGGAACAAGTAACAACAATTAATAGGGGAGAAAACTAAGCCAAGAATTTTGAAAGATGTAAAAAGAAAGGAAGAATGTGGGATAGTGAAGAGTGAGCCAGGACACTGTAACTAACAAGAATAACAGTTTTAAATGTAGCATAGGAAAATTAGGCTGATTTATGGGATTTTTTTGCTAATAATGAAGTCTATTAAGCTGTAAAAAGTTTTCCAAGAAAAGTGGTAGAATACCCATCCTTTGGGATATATAAAAAGAACCTGAACAAAGCTCTCAAACCATAAAATAAGGAGGACTCTGGCATTGACCTTCAAGATGGAAAAGATGAAGAAATGGCTTTTTCAATAATTTTCACAAGTCTATGAGAACATAAAACTAAACAGTTAAAAAATAAGTGAGGCAGAAATATTGCTGTACACACAGGAGATTTATCTGAAAGCACTAATTGATTGTCAATAAATCACTTCCCTGATGAGAAGAGAAAACTTGAAAAATATTTCTACACCGCAAAATTGTCCCCAACTGAAAACAAATAGAACTTATTTTCAGCAGTGTATTCATCGACTGTTAATTGAGTGCATATTTTTTTCCTATGCTGAATGAAATGATACTTTTTGTTTCCTAATGGTAACCAGAGGAAAAGGTGTTCTCTGAAAAATTAACTTCACTTTACGAGCAGAAAAAGGGACTTTTGGAATACAGATATAAAGGTGTTTGTCTCCCTTCTAACAGAAGTGGCAGGCCCTCATGAAGTTTAGCAGTATTTGGACAGCTTAAAAGTCTAAACATCACTTAACAGTCTAGACATCACACAGGACAGCCACTGTGTAAAAGAATGAGATCAGAGCAAGCCTCAAACTTACCAAAAGCTGCCTCCAGTGATAATGATCTCATTTTTTTCCCACAAGAAAAATTAAATGAAGGAAAATCTGGCCTTAGAAAACATCATCAAAATAAATACATCGTTACCTCTTTTAGTGTGTGGGGAATTGGTGATGAGGGTGAGATATGAATATTAGGAAAATTATGGTTACTGCAAGTGCTTTGCGAATCTAAAGTCCCTTTAATTATTTTTTTACAATGAGATTGAAGGTATAACAACATTTTATTGATTTGGCATAAAAGGTCTCCAGATACTTGAATTTTAAAGTTCTAACCACAATTACATGGTACCACCTTTTGTTCCTTTCCTGGGCTTTGTGTTAAATAGAGTGCAGCCTCACCAAGTATTTGGCCCCGAATCTCCTCTGCAAAAATGAGAATATCACCAAGGTTACCCCAAAGGCCCATGAGGTAGTGGTCCCAGCATGACAGTGTTCATTAAATATTTTCATTTTTTGCGATGTGTATTGAGATCATTTTGGCCATACTTAATGTATTTCAGTTAAATAAGAAAGTACTCTTGCTGAAGGGTGTGAGCAAATTCTCCCCAAGGCTATAAGCAGCTCATTTCCCATGATTTCAAATAAAGAAAAATCAACTAAAAGCATAAGTCAAGAATTAAACAGAGAGAGTCATGCTCTTTGCCACATCAGCCAGCCCACTATTGAAAGAGACTCCATGAGCTTTCACATCTCCAGCCTAGTGGGGAATAGAATTTTAAAGCATTTGAAACTGTTAGTTTAATAATATTAAAAGGTTTTTAAGACCATTTTTATTATGAGGTAAAGGATATTGACTTTTCTCATGATTTCCAGTTCCAGCATTCTATTATTAATTAAAACATTGTGTGCCACTGGCTTTTCTTTCCTTTTCCACTTCCCTTTGCACTTTACCTTTCAGCTGGCCATGGGTTTTATATATTTCAGAGCTGAAAAACTTAGGGATTTTTTCTCATTCCTGCCGTGACAAGGAATCAGTTCTATTCTAAAGGGAAATACAACTGTTAAAAAATAATTGGACTAGACGAGACTAGACTAGACTAGACTAGAATAGGCTAGAATAGCTCCAGTTGGAAGGACTGATGAAGTCTGTCTTTATGGCTAGGCATTGGCCTGAGCTGGCCACACTGCAGAGCACATCTCTCTAATCTCTCTGTTCTCACTCTTCTAAATCACACTCCAAAAGAGTCTTTTACTTGTGACCACTGTGGGTAGGACCAAAATGATGATTAATAAAGAGATTTGAATTGGATTGATGGCAATACAGGTAAGGATAGAAAACTTTTTGACACTAAGAACTATGAACTGTTTGGTTGCCTTGGGAGGTTGTGAAGCTTTCACCTTCAGTGACAAATTCTGGTGGTACAACAGCATAAGTAATTTCTGACCTTGTTTGAGGTTAAGAAGCAAGCTAGGTGATCTCTTAAGGCCCTTTCCTATTTTTGAATAAACCTCTGGGCCTAATTTCCTTAGTTGCCTAGAAAGGAGTTGCTGACTGGGTTAGCTGCCCAAGGCCGGGTGATGTGAACACTCTCCATGCAGGTCTAGCACTTCAGTAGATTCTGTGACTACCCTGTGCCATGAAATCTCAAGGATATCTGCTGAATGGAAAATGTTTTTATCCATGTCTAGAGGCCCTTTCTCACAGACTGAAGCAGCCTTCTATTTCTTCTCTAAATTGAGTCACTGCGTTCACTCACTTTACCTCTGTCTGCAGTCCTGATTCCAGAAGATCACTGTCAGTTCAGTACACTGAGTGGAGTGGCTCTGGAAATAATTCAGGCTTGATAGAGATTGCCTAAAAGTCCCAATCTTAGCAGAAGGTGGAAAGTGCTGCTAAAATCACAAGCACGTTTACATTGTTTAGGTGTTAGCTGCAATAAAGGATTGGATTCTTATTTTAGATCTGCTACAAAGGGATTAGGTGGTGAAGTTTTCATTTATCCCAGTCTTTTACAAGTATTTACTGCACATGCATGACTCATTTTCTCCGTGTCAGACAGAAGAGCGTAAGCTCTGATTTGCAGAAAAGTCGAATCCTCATATGCGTCACTGGAATCTCTGATCACTGTGCTTTTAACATATGATGATTTATGCAATACATAATATATTGAAAAAATTAGCCAGGAATGTCCTAATTTTGACACCAAAACTAATGACTTGTTTTCTTTTACATCCATGACTCAGTTGCATGGAAGTAAATTTAGGGAGTATTAAACCTAGTAATTTAGGGAGCAGATACTGGTGATAAGAACTACAGATAAACTCATGACAAAGAAGCATAACCTTTTAAATTCAGCGTCACTGAGAGTAATCAAAGGTATTTCTTCTTACAAGGAAAGGACTTCTGGCAACTTTGTGCTAATTTTAGTTAGTTTATAGTCCTTACTTCCTTCTTATCTGAACTACCATTTATACTGACTAGAAATAGAAGTTCCCATTTTTTTTTTAAAAGATATTATTTTGGCAAGTTTTTTGGGGGGACATTTTTTGGGTAAAAGACTTTTGCCGTGTCGTTTTGTAAACACACTCACAGGTGCACATGTATTAATAAAAGCTTGATTTAACTCCCTGTTTCCTTCTGCTACGTTTTCTTTGGTAACCATGGCAGCAATTGTGTAAGAGATGGTGGTTATCACCACCAGTGTTGCTATCTTTTAGTCTTCAGAATCAGCCCTTTTTTTTTGCAAATCTTGGCTCCATTAGGACCAAGAAATCTGTATCTTGTCAGATTTCTTGGCTGACGTGCTCCTTACTGTGACCTCTCACTTTGAGATGTGCCAGTGACATTGAGTTCCAGTGCAAAGCGTACTATAAAGCTGTGGGATCACCACAATGTGACACCACAGCAGGGCTCTTTTAAGCTGAGAAGATTTTCTTAACTGATGAGTTAACAAGATAATAGACCAAAAATACCCTGGGACAGATTCAGTTCCATACGCTGGCCTCTTTGTGCCTCAGGAATTCAGTTGTATCTGGCCAAATAAAAATTTCCCAGCAGAAGAGAGTGTTTAGTAGACATTAGATTGGCATGGTCCTGAATCTTACCAGTTGCAGCCTATAAAATAAGAAAGCCAGAGGTTGGAGGGGATGGGACCTGAGTGTTACGATACTCCAGAAAAATTCCATCTGGCTGCCTTAAGACCATTGTCATCTTGTGTAAGTTGGACCAGCCTGAGAGTTGCTCTAACGCACGCTGTCTCTGTGGTCAGTGCTGGCAAAGCATCAAAGAGTCATAACCAAATCTTCCTGATTGCTCCCTTTCTCTCCTGCACTGATCAGCTCTAGGCCATAGCTATGATTTGCCTCTCTGTGCTCAAGAGTTGCTTTCCAGACAGTTGTAGCAATGTTCAGTACAGTGAATGCAAATTAAAAGTGGAGCTGGCTAGGAAAAAGGCTTTTTCATCTTGCAAAAAGTATTTTAATCAAAAGACTTCCTCTACCCCTAGGAAAATCCAGAAAGTTTTAAACGGTTAATGGACAGTAACATAACTGCCAGTGTAGACCAGACCCGGACATAGGGCACCCATCTGAGATACAGAAACTTAGTTTTTCCTGTTTCTGTATAGGAACATGAATTAGATCTTTGCTTCTCTGACGTTCAGTGTGTTCCTCTCTTTCTTTATCTATACTTGGAATACTGTTCAACAGGTGAGACTCTTACTTTCACTAAAAAAGAGCTCAAATTATGATGTTTCTGCTGAAAACTTAGATTTAACTAAAGTAGCATGTTTCAGTGTGTGCAAATAAAAATTTTGAAACAAAAATATCCTGAATTGCTTTAATTTGAAGGTCTGGATTATTTTCTAAGGTCTAATTTATCCCATGGCTCTTGCCAAGTTGATTTTACTACAGCTGCACAAGGGAGAGTACAGATGCTGACTTTTCTCTAAGTGATAAAAGGATGCTACTCATTTTTTATTCTTGTGCACTGAATACTGAAGAAACAACTAAGGAAGTACATCATCTACTGCTGTTTGTGACTGGAAGAAGGTTAGGAACAAACTTCAGAAGCTTCCATTTGTGGTTTAGATTAACTGTGATATATACTAAGAGGAGAGATTTAAAATCTAAATTTTTACCTTTCTTTCACTGATTCCCTCTATCCAGATGGCTCAGTTCCTTCCTGTCTTCCCTTTTGCTTCCTAGTGTGTTGATGGAGATGCTTGGGCTTGGTTTCTGCTTCAAAGAGTATTTTGGTCCCTGGCTAAGTGCTACAAGAACTTGGCCAATACTTTTTTGGCTGCTTTAACATCCCATGACTCTTTTATTACAATGTATAGCTCACATTTTAGAGCAGGCAAAAGCCTTGGAAATGGAGGGAAATAAGCATTTTGCACCCTGAAAAGCCTTGGAAATGGAGGGAAACAAGCATTTTGCACCCTGCTGCTTTTACAGTCTCTCAGCATAGTAAGCGTCACAATCTTCTTCATAGGGTCAGCAAGTTCATCACAGTGTGAACTGAGCTGGAAGGTTTCTGTGTCCAATTACAAAACAACCAGGCATGTCCTGAAGAAGATCTGTGGTAAGAAGGGACCAGTTTTCTCTGCTGCAGTGCTCCAAAGAAAGGTATTAGATAGTATTTCCTCACAGTGTGTAGGAGGACTACCTGTGCTGTTCAACCCAAAACTGAAAAATTAATACAACATATTCCTGCATCAGCCACTTCTGGTTTTATAACACATTCAACACCTAACCTAAGGCTCTGTACTTCTGCATCCTCAGTCAGCATTGCAACAGTAGCTTCAGGTCTTTATCACAAATCTAGCAAATTTTATTGGGAGTCATTTCCAACCAATCATCATTCACCTCAACTTTACAATTTCTTTTTCAGACATTTAAAATCTGAACAAACAGTGAAAGGTACAGTGCAAAGAGCTATAGATTATAACATCACAAGTCAAAAATAAAGGGGAAATAGGTACTTCAAACTAGAATTTTGTCTTAAATAGAGCTGTGCAGAAAAAATAATGCAGAGTGAAAAACCAGAACAAATTCTGTTTTCCTGAAGAAATTTTATATTATGTTTCATGCAGCTGAGAAACATCTGTACAGCTGTTTGTTTCAAGAGAAGGAAATCGTGCTGTTTTATGAAGCAAAGTGAACCTAGAAGCTTTCATTTGGTCATTCAGAAAGTGCTTGCTTTATGAGAACTATAAAATCAGATCAAGATAACACCATTTACCTATGTGAAGTCTTAGGTGAAGTCTTGAAGTCAAAATCCAAATTTCTGTCTTGCAAATTGAAAATTAAATTTACTTTAATTGTCTACATTCCCAAAACTACAGCAGCCCTGACAGCCTGCTTAATTCCTAATGCACATCTGTGCCTTTTTGGGGGGGAAGAATGAATATTGCAACATCTGTGTTAATAAATACTGTGTTGGGAATGTTCCTGGACATAATAACTCAGTCATCTAACTGTTAAATTGTTAGAAGGGTTCCGAGTATCGTTTTGACCTGGACCAGCGAGCACTATCCCCAACAATTGCTGAGTACAGTAAGGATTTCCAGAGGCCAAAGGTCATTCAGAGATCACAGGCAATTTGGCTGCTGCTAGCATGTTTTGGAAGATGAGAATTTAGGAGTATGGATGCTGCTCCATGCCAGTTGGACTCAGTGACAGAAAACAGTCCCACGCTCATTTGATTTACTAGTATATATGTAGCCAATGTGTTTTCTCTGTCTCCCAGAGAGGCTTAGTTTAGTAGGTGTTGTTGAGAAAACCAAACACTTCCCAAAGTTGGGATTTTCAGAAAATGAAATTACCATTGTCACTTTATGCCCATCCACAATGCTCCATTTTTCCCTTTCCCCCTACCTTATCCCGGAGTAAAATACTCAGTTGCCTCCTGACTGAATCCCTAAGGGAATACCAGTCTGCATTCCCAAAGTGTTACAACCCAAGGCAACCCTCGAAACAGCCTTTAGGGGAAGAAATTGAGATACTAAAGCTGAGGAGGTTATGGTCAATTTCTGTTTTTTTAGAGTAGCATCCCAGCACAGAGAATTTGCTCCATCGAAAGAGAACATAAAGACACACAGGCAGAAGGCTGACATGTAACCTAGAGAAGAAAAATATCAATGTGTGATGGGAATACTGGTGTTCCAGGCCTTGCTTCCAATATCATCTTTCTATTTTTTTAGAAGAATAATTTAAAAGCAGGTTTTTAGCATTTTTAAATTTTAAAACCAGAATTGTCTTCGCATGACTTACTTACGCTGTGTTTTAACATTCAATCAAGATTTTGTTATTTGCATATGTCTTTATCAAATAAATTTATCATGAGACTGCACATCTTCTTTTTTGTTTCTTTTGGAGAGATCCAAAGCACCCAATATGTTGAAAGTTTAAAGTGTAAATGCCCACAGCAGTTCAAGTGCATGGGTTAACACACCCAAACCATTCACCTTGTAATACTTTTTGCATAATTTTAATGTTATCTTGTTTAACAGGGTGCTAGTTTCTCCCATCCAGCTAGAGACTGGAGAGAGCCCAGCCTGTATCATGTGTTATTCATTCCAGCAGACTTTTAGCTCATACAGCTTGACTGCAAACAAAACCCATAACCTAATTAGTACAGAAAAAAATTAAATGATTTAGAAATAGTGTTTCTTTAAATAAAATTTGCTATGCCAGCTGTACATCATGTCCTACTCTTAACAATATGATAGCTTTATATGCACTATCTATGTCTTCGTGTTTGAGTCGGATGAGGGTGGCTGCTTAGCTGCAGCCTTGGGGCCCCCAGGATGGGCCAAAACAGACAATAAATATGCATCTCTGTCTCCTTGGTCACTTGAATGACTTTGCATCATTGGACCTTTGGTTTGAGAAGGAAAACAAATTCTGAAATGGTGTCTCCTGGATTTCTTCACCCAGCCCTCACTTCAAATAATAATAAATTCATGTATTTACTGTATCACTGAGGCCCACTTTAATAAGTGTTTACTCTGTGTTTCCAAGAAAAAAAGTTGTACAAGTGGTTACTATGACAACCCCTGGCTCTGAAAAAGCATTTAGCTTTATAACCTTTGGATTCTTATTTTAATCATCCTCCCAGATTTTGTTCTAACCTTAATTTGACTTAGTATGTTTTGAGGGCTTCTCTACTGAAAGAAACGCTTCAGTTTGAAATGCAGTACTTTGTACATCTGCAGTGACTGTCATATTGCAGGTGGTGACAGGTGTATTAACATCCCTGGGCACACAGTTTGTGCCTCCCTATGGTCAGATGGGATGTAGAGGATGTAAAAGCAATTGAGATTAAAAAAGAAAAGGATTTGCATGTCTCTAGCAGGTAACTATTGCATATTTTTTTCTTCTGATGGTAGACTAGAGCTTTTGAAAATCCTCTCTTCAGTAGATTATATCTCTTTTAGTCTCAGTTCTGTCCTAACTTCCAGTGTTTCACAGGTGTGACCTCACAAGCACTAACCTAGCCACGAAACAAAAGAAAGTGAGAAAACCTGATGGTGGGATAATATATTGCTGTTTTTAAAGGCATGCTAGGATTCAAATATTAAGTTCTTCATTAAGAACCCATGTTTAGGACTAAGTGGTCCTATTCTTGCTGGTGGCCAGCAGCTTTCATCATGATGGTGCCCTTACTATGGGCCAAGAGCTGGTGTACTGCAGGCTCTCCCTGTGATCTCTTCTCTTCCTGACGATGCCTTGGGTTTACACCTTCTCATCAGCAGATCATGTGGGCCTCTGTTATTGCTCTATAGCACTGTTTTATTGCTGACTACGTTCAAGTCACCACTGAGATATACGAGAGGTAGATTGTTCTTCTGAAGGGATGCACTTCCCTCTACCCTTGTGCCTATGCTTTCTTGGATGTCTTCACTGTCTTGTCCTGTTTTCATCTGACAGCTAAAGTCTTAGCTATCAGGAAACAGGGACACAGCATAAGAGTTTGTTCTCTCTTGCTATCTGTGCACAGGGTAACTAAAGGAAACCAAACCCCTGTCCCCCTGAAGCAGGTTCCCTGAAATCAGTGGTACACTCTCAGTGAAAGTCCTTAGGGTATGCCTGAGTGTGTTTAAAAAGATATTACTCTTAACATCCTTTAAAAGACTTACCAAAAGCTTTTCTCAGTGGATTCTCCAATAAGTGAGCTTCATACCTCCTAACGAGTGCCCAATAGCCAACTCCTTTAGCATAAGAAAACCTTCTCTGAAGTCATTGCTGAACAAAGATCTGCAATCAGACATTCAGCAAGTGACCCTCAGTGACAGCTTGAATCCAGCAGTCATGTACCCAAACCCTTCCACAACCAAGGACTTCATTAAAGACGATGCAGGGTGGTAGCCATGAAAAACAAGGTGAGATTCAGGCAGTCACATACAACCTAAGTGGGTGAGGCTTCTTCTCACTGCTCTAGATGAACATATCCACACAATGTTACTAAAAAATTTACATCAGCTTCTGCTAAGATTTGTTTTCCACACTGGAAACATACCAACATCCTAGCTACTGAAACTAAAATTCTTAGGTAAAAAATGAATGGGATTTTTATTAAGTGACAATGCTTTCATAATTGGGCATAATAAAGAGATACTGTTAAAGCCATAGCTTTGGAAGAAAAAATCCCCTTTATCTCTTCTAATCAGAGCAATATATGGGTCAATGTTTCAATAAAAATTATTTATTGAAGGCCTGTCTGATGCAGATTGATTTTCCGATTTTGGGATTGTGATGCCCTCAAAAAGGAAAGAGTATAAAAGTAAAATGCTATAGAAGAAAAAAAATCATAGCTGCTTTCAAAAATATCTTGTCTAAAAATGTGACTAAAATGACAGCATCTTTGGGTCAAAATATATTTTGTACCCATATGTGTATATATATAATATAAATGGCATATATATTATAGTTGTAAGCCATTAATAAAATTCTCACAGCTCAGCACCCTCACCCACACCTGCGAAGCTGTTCTTCCCACATCCATCATGGTGTCTGGCTCTGAAGGAGAAGGACACTTTGCTATGGCTTCATGGGGAGCTCAGGACCCAACTCTCTCAGCCCTCGTGCCTTGGAGACTTTCTTAGTGAAGCTTCCCAAGCAGTAACAGCCTGATTTAAAATAAGTGGATAATGAAATGAAAGTCATTGTGGAAGAAAGTGACTGGCTGAATTTATGTGTCAGAAGTGAAATCAGTTATATTCTCAGGTTACAGGGAGAAAGAGGAAAGCAAGAAAGTATAGCTCATCACCTTTGGAAATTATTTACTCTCCTTATCCCTGACAGTGAGACTCCAACTCACTGCCAAGAGCACTTATACTCCAGCTGTGCCCCAAGGAGTCTGCTCAATCCAATTTTACCCCCCACCCCCTTAGTTTAAAACAGTCTTCTGCACACACATATATGCAAAATACTGCATGGACTGAGTGTTTTCTCTGGGAAGGGATCTTCTGAGGCGAAGACCATCCAATAGTAATTGGCAGCTCCTTATTAGAGGCTTAGTGACCGAACACTGGACACCAGCTTACTTGCACAGTGCATTTTGGCTTGTGCTCCCTCACTTAGGTTAAGTTTTGGGGGTTTTGAGTCACGCAAACAAGTTGTCATTAGCTAGAAAAAAACTTATTATGATCAGATGTTCACAATTCCCCCATCACAAGCTAATTAAAATCCTTAATTGTACATAAATGAATGCGCTCAGTGCCCTGATGAGCTCCTCTCCCTCAGCTTTTCCTTACAGTAAGTTGGAGAAGCCACGAGTACCTCAGTAGTGTGTTGGTTCAGGATATCTCTTTGCAAAGTTTGTTAAAATGACTTACAAAAGCTTGGCTTTGTTTTGCACTGAGACACTTACATGAGTTGCTATAAAGCCGTTTGATCTTCAGGCATTTGTCACTATTGATTTAGGTTGAATATGCAGTTTTATATATGTTTATACTAATAAAAAAAGAATACCATATGCCAAGTCCCCAGAATTGTGTAATAGTGTTTATTTTATTAATTAGTGGACATTTATCAGCATTTATTGCATTTTTTTTGAGAAATACATTACATTTTTAAGATGTAGACCTTCTACTTTAGAACAAAAAAAAAGAAAGACTGCTA
Source organism: Drymodes brunneopygia (assembly GCA_013400955.1). NCBI lineage: Eukaryota > Metazoa > Chordata > Aves > Passeriformes > Petroicidae > Drymodes > Drymodes brunneopygia. The sequence goes on along the minus strand of VZTZ01028236.1, from coordinate 250,794 downwards.
TTAAAATACCCTTTTAAAATTATATTTCCCAAAGGAAAACGAATTAAGAATCCTGGAAAATGTTTCAGTCCCTTTCTTGTACAATAATCTAATCCTGAAGAACGCTCTTTGATTCTCTTCTATAATACTTTTGTTTTTTTTCTTCTTGTTATTTTATTGTACTTATTCCCACAGCCAGCTTCAAATGACCTCAAGAACACAGGGCAGCTAAAAGATTGCTTAAACTTCTTAATACTTTTAATCCTTACTTGTTATAATTTGATTACTGAGACAGATTTTCTCTCTGGGCCTCATATTAAATCACTTTCAAGTTGAAACAAACCAGAAATCCTTTCAACTTAACAGAGCTTGTATTCAATATGAGCTAGTCAGATGTAGCACAGAGACTGTAAGATGTCGCATGACATGCTTCCTGGATTTGAATGCAAGGAAAGCAAACTTCCATCAATGTTACATATGATTTGTAGAGTATCTATCTTTCAGGAGCAAATATGAATAAGTATAGTTTTGGAAGTGCATGTAAATGCCTGTGTGTAAATGTGTGTATCTGTACAGAGTCAGATATATATATATTGCATAGAAATCTGTAACTTTGCTGTTACTATAATCTCTGGAATCGTAAGACCTTATTTATTGTGATAAGAATTAATCCCTAATAAGATTTTCTTCCATGCAACTGATTCCTTTCCTCATCGACTACATAAAAAAAGAAAAATACTAATTTTTCCACTATAGTGGTTTAGATCATAGTGTCATTTAAAAGTGATAAATTCCTAATTTTCTCAGGAAAGATATGGTAAGACAAGAGGGTTTGAAATTCAACAGTAAATAAGAACGGTATGGTAGAATTGTTACTCCTTCACAAAAGAACTTTGATGGGTTTGCCATCAAGTTTCATTCTGGAGCTTTTGTATGAAAATGTTTCTGAGAATGTGAGTTTCCCCTGCTCAGCCTCTCTGGTTGATCAGGACAACGTGCAAGCACGCTTTGCGTAGCTTTGGGATACCCAGAGGCAATGGGTTCACAAGGTTCAGGTCAAGTGCTGATCTTAATCAAAATTGCATTCTGCTAAGGAGAGGCTGAGGAAGAGAGGTATCCAGAAAGGGGAGAATTCAATGAAAACTTAGGGGATTCATTTACTGCAGCAATCCCTGGGGAAGGGGAATGTCAGGAGTTGAAACTTCCAGCAGTAGCCTGTAGGTAAATTAGTTTTAAGGAGATTAATAAGGTACTCAGTTGACAATCACCTGAAGATAAGCATTAACTGAGTGCTTGGGTCCCTCACCACAGCCTCCCTTGTCCACCTCTGACCTCCTCTGCCACCACCCCCTCCTTCTATATGGGCTCTGGGGGCAGGGGATCACCAGCAGCCTAGGCTTTTGGTGTTGCTGACCACAGAGACTCTGGTTATTGTCCCGCCTATTGAAAATCCAGTTTTAAAAAACCATAAAGCTTTACCAAGAACCTTACATTTTCAATAAGCTGCCTGGAGGCTGAATATCTACCTGCCCCTGCTGCTGAGGGCACTGGCACCAGAGGTTGGTGCTGCAAGGGTGTTCAGGAGGGCAGTGCTGAAGTGCTGCTGTGGTGAACTCTCCTGATCCTGTCTGACCTCAGGCTGCAGCTGGTGTGGCTCGAGCTGCCTCTGGAGACGGCTGTGCTGGGGCTCTGTCACAGTGGAGATCTCTGTGAGCTAAGCTGCTTCCAGAATTGAGGCCATATTTGCTAGTGAAGTCTACAGCTGCAAGAGAAATGCAAATCCCTGCAGCCCTATACTCTCATCTTGGCAGAAGAAAAGCCCTTTCACCTTTAAAATAAATTACAAGAAATGGGCTCATATTAAATCCCTCGGTCCAAACCCACTGAACTCTCAGAATGATTGAATCCAGACTCAGGCTTTGCTGGTTGGGCCCCTCACTGATATCTGTACATCACTTATAAACTCATGCAGGTGCTCTGTGAAAAATGAGGGAACCTGAGGTCTGTTAGCAAATACACTGATACACCTTTTAAGGGATTGCCATCCCTCATGAGTTACATCAAGGCACCAATAAGAAAAGTCCCTTCATGAATGCTGTCTGTGTGTTTCTTATGTCTCTATAACTTAAAGGAGGCCTAGGAGATCCCTTTGAAAATCTGAAGCACAAAAATTGTTTCCAGGCTCAAAAATTCTGTGCCAAGTACCTTCTGTAGCCTAAAATTTGGGGGAAAAGAAGTTTTAATGACAGCAATAACCAGCTATTAAGTTTAATGGTATTGGTAGGTGTTGCCATCATTCACCTATTGGGATTGAATTAGCAATACTTAAAGCAATTAATGACTGCAGACTCTAGGTAATAGACTCAGAAATTTAATTCATGTTTATGGATCAGGTCCTGCAATTTCCTCATTGGCAAAGCTACAATGAACGCCCATAGATTTTTGCTGGGTTGAAGGCAGTTAACAGAGCTCGATAGTGCTTGTTAATAAAAAAAAATAAATCTAGCTTTCTGAATATCTGAAAAATACTGAATTTTCTTGGTGCTGTTTTTTTTTTTTTTTTCCAAATTGCACTAGCTGACTATTTTGCCCTTAAATATGAATGTACATCCCCTGGTTTTGTGAAGCCAGTGTACTCTCAGATTAGTAAAAATTAATTGGAGACTGTTTTTTTGTTCATCTTCTGCACATGGCAAAGAGCATGACAAATGTTTCCACGTAGGAGCCTTCTTTGGTCCTGTCACCCACAAGCACCAGGCCCACAGCTGGAGTATTGCTGTGTTGTTGGGAAGTACTTGAGTCAGACCAGGAAGACTGGGAGCTGTCATCCATAGCAGGATGGCTGTGTTTGTGTGCCTGCTCCTTGGGAATTCCATCTGGGAGCACTGATCCCCCTCTCTGTGCTCTGAGCTGTGCCAAACCATGGATGGGCTGCTGGCACCCAGTTCCTCGCCGGTGCCCTGTGCCCAGCTAAGAACCAGAGCTGCTTTGCTCAGAAGCAGCTTCCACCATACTGGTCCTGTAACTCAATTAGTGCCTAGAGCCAGCTGGGATGAAACTTGGCTGAGGACAATCCATCCTGGCTGCAGCAGCTATCACAGTGCTTAAATTCTGGCCATGCCTCCTGGCTCAGGCTTTGTGCAGTGGATGCCCTGTATCTGGTGTTATCATTTCTTCCACTCCAGTGGCTCAGAATTAGCTCTTACCACAGTGCAAACACATTTTACACTTTTAAGGATATTCTGGGCCTGGGATGTCTAAAGCCTTCCTCTTACGAATTTGTGTGAATGGGCAACCATTTTACATTTGTGCCTTCTGGCAGTCAAGTAATACGAGCACAACTATAGCGGTCATTGGAATCAGTTTTTCATTAGAGGGAGAAGTCTGATCTCCTTCCAATTAATACTTAATTTCATAGATATCAAACAGTAATTTTCTTATGGCTCCAGATTTGTGTCTCTGCTTTCCCAAATGAGTATCTTAACTGAGCCACAGAGCTGGCTAGTTTCACTTCTTACTCCCTCACCAGCTGTATATGAAAGCATTTTCTCCATCTTTGAATTGGATTTGTTTTTCTTTCCTTTCCCCTTCCCCCTGTTTTTCCACCTTTCTAAAACATACACCAGAGCATTGTGCATTGCTCTAAAATGAATAGTACATGTGCAATATGAGGGATAAATTAATTTCCACAATCCCATGGGTTCCCCCACAGGGCATTGGTTCCCTCTTTATACGTAGAAGCATTGCATTTGCCCTTTTATTGTAGGCTGTGTATGAAGTTCAGTCTCAGCTCTCCACCTGCTGATTCATCAGGACTTTTCAGCACTTGTTTCTGGGACGCTCTTTGCCATTTGTGGGTCTGACTTATGGCTGCTGTTTTTAGAAGTTGAAGTTTTCCTGTTATCATAAGCAAAATGTACAGCTGTTTTTATTTGTACCTTATTAATTTGTTGGCTACCATCTGAACTACTGAGGTTCCTTGGAACCTCACTAAGAATGACATAATGAGATTATGACACCCTCTTGGAAACTACATTTTGGGATGTTTCTGCTCTCTCATTCTTGACATATTTTGCACATGCTATTGTATTGATTTTGAGACTCTTTTTCTACAAAAGGAGCTGAAGAGTAAGGATTTCATTAAGTTACTTTTCACAGATCACAGAATATCCTGCATTGTAAAGAGCCCGCAAGGATCCTGAAGTCCGACCCTTAAGTGAATGATCCATATAGGGATTGAGCCCACAACCTTGTTGTTACTGGCACTATGCTTTAACCTGCTGAGCTAAGTCAGGGAGTTGAGAAAATTGGTGAATCCTTTAAATCAGCATGATCACTTGGTTGGTGGACATATATTCATGTTTTTGTTAAATTATTATTTGTTTGCTCTTCGGTAGATTCCTGGCCATTAGAAGTGAAAATGTCCCTATAGCTTGTTCAACCAAGTCCACTGACTCAGTAAGAGTATTAACCTGATACCAAAGACCAATGCCTATAAATAATTTATTGTGGAGAATTGCTTTGGAAACAAACCCATATGGTATAAAGAGTAGGACACTGCTGCTAATCTTTGTCCTTTTACATGTTTTGTGATAAGATTACGAGCTTTTAAGATGTGCCAGTGATTCAGATACAACTTTTACTTTCACTGACTTCTACAAAAAATTTGTCTCCTAAGTGGACAAAAAGAGAGTTTATGGGCTAGATGAAGTAACAGTTTCATTTCAAACGTGTGTTTTCATTAGATAGGGCTAATAAAATCTTCAGTGGATTTTGTATACTTGTAGAAATCTGTAAATGCCACCCAAAATTATGAATCAGAGGTGATTAGAGTTAATGGGCTACTCCAGAGGAAACTTGAAACTAGAAGGTCTGTTTACATGTGATTTAAATTATTTTGAAACCTTAGTTTCAGAGAGAGAGGGAGCATGCAAAGGAGAGGGGAAGTCACAGATTTCTGGATGTACTATGGGAAGTGAGTACAGAAGGGTGACTGAAGTCAGTAACCTTACAACAATTTCTGGTATCGCCTGTATTAATTCAGAAAATGCCAGGAAATTATCAGAGAGTTTCTGATTTGTTTACAATTATTTTTTTTTTGACTCATATATTTCTTCTTTTGCCCACTCTTAAAACCACCCCAGGCCCCTGTTCTGGCACTGCATGCTATGCCAGAATCACTTTCCAGCTTTTAACATTGTTCTGCAGGGAATGAGCAATTTTTTTATTGATTGGGAAATCTGTATGTGACTCACAGGTCTTATGGTTCTGGTGAAAATAAAAAAAATCTGGAAATCAAAATTTCACTGAGGGAGAAAAAACAGATTTTCTGAGCAGCTACAGTCTAAAAGCAAAATACCAGGGAACTGAAAGATGAAAATATTCCATTAATTGAACCTAAGCCAAATATTTATACAAATAAATGCAAACTGATGGTAGCAGGTTATCATGACTTTAAGCTGTCCTAGAATTTCAATATTATCTTCTTAACTAGAGAAATAAAATGTAGTTATAAAATCAACAGGACAAGTTTTTAAAAACCTGGCATGAAAATCTATCTAGATATAGTGTGACTGACAGAAAACATACTGAGTTGGAGTTTGCTTTCAACATTTGTGTGGCTGCCAGAGTACTATACTCAGAGATATTTAGGCCAGAAGGGACATTAGATCATCCAGCCTGACCTTCTGTGTATCACAGGCCATTGCATGTTACCTAACTGCTCCTGTGTTGAGTCCATCTAATCTGGCTTCAGCAGCCATCACTGGTTCTTGTTAAACCTTAGCTTACAAAGAAAGTCTTTCAATGATAATTTTTTAAAAAAAATTCTTAGTCCTGATTTTCAAACTATTCAACTTTTATCATGCATTTTTTTATTGTGAAGGTTTATTTTCTTATAATTGTCTCAAGGTGAATTCATAATGGTATCAAAGCTTCAGTGCAAACAGACCAGGACCCTGAAAAAAAAGCCATCTGAAAGGCCATACTTCATCAGAGCAAGGACTGATCTAACCCAATGTGCCTGAAGAAAATGTCCCCGAAAGAGTGAGGGCAATTCAAGAAAATTTGCTCTTTTTCCTGAACATTGTCCCAGATTCCTACTAGTTTCAGTCAGGAGATTTCTTGACTCTGCTACACTTTTTTTTCTCTTTATTCTCAGCAGACCTCTCTTCTGAGTCTGATCCCAAGATAACTTTGAACAAGCGGCTTCATAGATCTTCCTTGTGCATCAAGACTCCTTCTTTTGCTAAATTTGAAGCTAGCTCCTCTTAGTTGCCCTGGATGATATTCAGTAGAAGAGATGGAAAAATGCAGATCCTGCTTCAGTCATGAATCTTGTGGACCTTGGCCATAACACCCTTCTATTCACCTCTTTTCCATGCTGCAGAATCAACTCTGCTCTGTTTTCCCCTCCTAGGAGCCATTCCATACCTTTGGTCACCTCTGTCACCCGCCTCTGAACCTTTGCCATTTCTACTCTGTGCTTTCTGAAACGACAAGAAACAAAAGTTTATACAGCTGCATAGCTATGTTTGCTCTCTACTCTTTGCCTAATAATTCCTAACTTTCCATTTGCTTTTTTGATTGCTAGGAAGGAGTTGTTTTTATAGAACATAATCCCAGGGTCTTTCTCTTGAGTGGTAACAGTCAGCTCAAAGCCCATTATTTTATATATGAGGTTAAGATTACTTTCCCCATATCACTTTACACATATATCCATGAATTTATTCTGCTGTTTTATTGTTTGCTCAGTCTCACAAGTTCCTTCTGCATTATCTCAGCCTGACCATACAAATATTTCCATACATGTTTCACTTCCCACACATTGACACGAAGGGAACAACCCTTGCATGCAAAGGTAAGCACTTTAAGAGCTGCACACGTTTGACCAGCTTGAACTATAGCTAGAAAAAACCATCACGGTTTAAAGAAGCTGCCAGCTCATGATGCAGCCTCCAAAAGTAATTTAGCTCAACCTGCCAGTGACAACATAAGCATAGGTAAATTTATCGTGCCATGAGGTCTGCAGTGTACAGCGCATTTGGACTGTATGAAGAAAGACCCAGGCTGCTCACAGTGCTACACGATAGAAGGACAAGAGACCACACATATAAATTAAAATAAGTGCAGACTGGATACAGGGAGAAACTCTCTCCCGTGAGGCCGGGGTGCAGAGGTTCAGACTATCCAGGGAGTCTGTGCAGCTCCAATCTGGGGGGTTCCAGCATCGAGGGAGCACAGCCCTGAGCAGCCCAATCTGACCTTGGTGCTGAGCACATCTGCCTTCCCGAGCTCCTTTCCAGCTTGAGCTCTCCTGCGACCCTTGGATGGTAAATGCATACTAGTACAGGTTATGCTTAATTTGAAATCTTCTTTTGGAGGTAAAGCTAAATATAAGGGTGGGTTTTTTTTCCCTTTTCTTTCTTTTTAATAGACAGATATTGAAAGAAGTGATTATCAGCCTCTTTCCAAATGGTCTGGAATAAAGGGATCACTGGTTTAGACTTCATTTAGACTCATGAAGACTGAAGCAGAGGGCATCGCTTGAGAATAGCACTATGAAATGTAAATAAATTAATTTCTTTTTCTATATTTCTCTGCATCTGGCCCATTTTGATCCGAGGTGGACAAAGCAATTTGTTCCTCTTGGTATCTGTCTGTATAGAAATACCCTATATTTAGCCTAGTATTTGAAAAAAAGCAATTTCAAATTAAACCTTAGAATCTTATGGAAGTTCTTCAATTTTTCTTTCTCAAAAGTGGTCAAACTGGACAAAAATATTTACTGGACTTCAAAGTAATATATGTTTGCTGAAAGGAAAGACAGATATTTTTCTCCCAAATTTAAGAGCATATTTTCTCTGTTGCTAGTGAGACATTATTGTGACCAGAAAAGGGTGTACATGTACACAGATCACATAACAAAAGTTACTTTTCAGCCCAAATAGCTTTGAAATGAGTATCAGATGGAAAATGCAGAGACAGAAAGGCAATCTGTTTGTACAGTGTCTCATCTAGCTGCTTTCTCAGGCTACTTGGGACAGTTCTAACCTACTTTACATTGATTAGAAAAGTCTGAATAATTACCTGAACTAGATACAGATTTCCTCAGTGCTGATCTTTGTATCTTTTATAAATTCATAGCTTGGCTTCAATTATTTCTGTCCCTGAACTCCCCACCCAAGTACCCCTGGATCTGAGGATAGAGGAGAGATGGGAAATGTGGGCATCTTCCATAACCAGGCAAGGGTGTTCAAACACAATCCCTGAGTAGAGTGTTTCACTCTATTCAGTGTGAAGATATTACCGTATATAAAAGTATATTTAAAAAAAAAGTATATAAAAGGTATAAAAGCATTGCTGAACTGTGGGCAAAAGCTGTCAGGGGCAATGCCTGCCTTGCCCATGGTTGGTCAGCCCAAAGTTGGGGTACATTCACAGGAAAGGAGTGAACATTGGGAACGCTTTGACCTTGCTTCCTTGGATGGTGGAAGATGGTCATAAACAGAGAGAGGAAAGGAGGCTTGTGTGGGAGCAGCACCATGTTTCAGTGCCAGGGGGCTTTGCAGTCTCATGGGAAAGGCTTTGAGGCTATCTTCAGAATGCTGTTTTCCTGTGAGGCTGCAGCAGGTGCCTCTGCAGGAGAAGTTCCCTTTACCCAGCACTGTGTCAGCCAGAAAGCCACCAAACCAAGGTATCCAGGATCTCCCATCCCATCCCACTGGACGTGGATCTGAGCCCCCTACTCCCCAATACAGTATCACATGGAAATGAGGGGGAAGAGGAGAGGGGACAGCAGGCACACTTGGGATGAACCCAGCACTCAGCCCAGAGACTTGGGAAACAAATTTAAAGGCTTCAGTGAAGGCAGTGGTAAGATGGGTGTTTTATTTACTAGAAGTATAAATTCTTGCTCTGCCTTTCCAGCTTGATGCCATGCTCATTTCCACCTCCAGGTTTGGTAGGACATTTTTATACATTGATTCAAAGCTTGCAAATATGGAAGCACTTACTTGCAAATGTGGATGCAGAGGCAAGTGACCAATTTTCATAGAAATATAGAACTATTTGGGTTGGAAGTAACATTTAAGATCATCTGTTTCCACCTCCCCCTGCCAGGCACAGGGGCATCTTCCACTAGACCAGGTTGCTCAAAGCCCCATTCAACCTGGCCCTGAGAACTTCCAGGGATGGGCATCTGTAACTTTGCCCAGATTCCTCTGGGAAGCATACTGATCTTAGGAAGTTCATTATTTTTAAGTGAAATATTTCCTGTTTCTTTTTTTCTTTTTGCCTTTTAAATTCTTTTTTTCTTTCTTTCTTTCTTTCTTTCTTTCTTTCTTTCTTTCTTTCTTTCTTTCTTTCTGTTTCTGGCAGGACAAATACAGCTGTAGAAATAATACTAAATCTATCCATGTCCTAAATACCCCCCAAAATATTTGTTGTGGTATGTACAACCAAAGTTTACTGATGAGATTTTAATTCAGATCCTAGTCTAGGAAGCAGTCTGGCTCCATTTCTAGTTATTTCTTATGCATAAACCTAAACAATCTGGTTTCTATTGTATACCAAAATGTAGTGGTTCATTTTCAATTTGGCTATATCTTCTCATCTGCAGAAATAGTACATTTTAAACTGCATGAAGCAGATAAATACAAGTCTTTTGGTTCACAAAAAACAAATCTTAAGAAATATTATTCCAGATTCTGATTGCAAAAAAATCAATTATTATGCACTTGAACAGAGCAAAAAACCCAACAATTGTCCGGTTTAGTTTTGGGTCATTACTAAATTTTGAAAGAAATTTTGCTTTTTGAAGTTGCTTGTTCAAGAAAGTTGTCAAGAAAACAGATCTTATGCTGCAGCAACAATAAATATAAGTAAAGTAAATTTTGAATTTGCTTTGTGAACTTTAAACCAGAAAAGTAGTTACATGTAACCACTCAAAGAAAGAAAGCATATCATCTGGTAATTTTAACTTTCAACCTCAATTAAGGTAAAACAGTATGACAAAATCATGCTTTGGAATGATGAATATATTATGTAAAATAAGAATCTCTTCACCATCATCCGATTATGAATAGAAAAAAAACAGGTCTATCAGATGACAAGTCCAAGGAAATCCAAGCTGCTTGGAAATGAAACTTGTGTGAAGAAGAAAGAATTTGGCCATTTCTCTCTGTGCACGACTGATGTGCACACGGCGTGGCTCAACCAGTCTGGAATGCATTGAGTTGGATGTGCATGTGCATCTCTGCAGTGTGCACATAATGAACTCAATGCCTCCTGTATCACCTGCAATGCACATGTGGCTGCAGTTCCATCTGAAATTCTCACCACTGGGTACCCCAAGAACAGAAAGGAAGAAAGTTTTTACACTGGCGTTTTTCTGTAGTGAGAACATACAAGCAAGGTATTCTTTCTTCCTTTAGGGACTGCATTTTGTAGTTAACACTTCAGTGGAACGTTCTCTCATAACCTGTTGATGCTCACCAAACCACTTTTTTTGCAGTTGGACTCACATCAGTCCCTTAGGATTTCATTCTGTGTATCTGAACCAAGTAAGACTCTTAAATTTAACTGTTGAGTTACAGAAATCTGCATACCTGTCATCAGTTAATTTTTGCATCGTTTATTCTCCTAATGAGCATGAGACATGCTGAAGCTGCTTTTCAGTTTTTGTTTAGTTTAGCTTGTGCTTCACACAACTGGGAGCACTGTAGCTACTTTTTCTAGTTAAATGTTAATACTGAACAATCAAACATACTTTGCAATAGAGAAACAAATGATTTCCATATGCATATAAAATCCCTAAACAAATCCATCAAATATGTTGTCTCAACTATTTCTTTTCCAGCACTGAGAGAATACTGGCACACAGTTAGTGTACAGCATCTGGATAGCTGAGAATACATCAATATCTCTGAAGTTTTAAAACTTTTTATTTGAAAAGAAAATCTTTCCCACAAAGTATGAAACCATCCATCTACAGCTTTTGACTGTGATACTGATTCCCCAGACTTTCAGTACATTTCACAGGCATTTTAGGTAGGTTCACACACAAAAGGTAGCTAACGTATTCTTTCAGAACTAACAGAAATGTAATTTGTAATTTGTTCTTTGGGAATTTTAAGTGCCATATTAAATATTTGTATTTCATGTCATATATGTATAGTTTATGGTCACAGGACTAGAGAAAATGGCATGTTCTTTAAATAGCTAAATAGACATTTTTTATAATTTATAACTGTTCCCATTCTAGCTCTAAATAGGAGCCAATAGTGAAATTCCCATAAGCTTCAGCAGCAGTTGGCCTCTATTTCACCATAGGAATTTAAGATTGGATACCAAATGGGATCTATGTCCAAAATTCAGATCCTCAGAATCTCTGTTAAGATGCTACTCTAGGCACCTCCATTTCAGTTGTAACACCCCTCCATCTGTCTGTAAAAACCTCCAGCTGTTACCTTTGCCTGGAGTTTGCTAAACCATTTGGTGACTATTTTAGACCTGCTCTTCAGAAAGAATCACACATAAGAGTTCTCCAAACTCCTTTACCCTCTCTGCTCCGCCTATGGATAGACAGACTGGATTCTGGATGTGAGGGTAAAGGTCTTTTCCTCATCTGCAGCTCCATTTCCCTTTGCTGCTATTTCTCTCACTTTCTAGAGATGTTGTAGCTCTTGCTTAGGGCCGTTTGACCATGACTTTGTGGGATCTGACTGATGAGAAAACGGAGAAACAGAGGAAGAGAACATGGAAACATGGTGTTGGAAGGACACCTGGCTTCTGGTTACTCCCTTTGCTCTGCTGCATGCGTTTTATTCAGGGAGGTTTAACCTAAGACTATGCACGCTGTCCTTGGAGCAGGGACAGAAATATTTTCGTGAGTCTCTGATGAGTGCTTGCTAGACTCCAGAATTGCACTAACAGCAGCTCTATTCCTCTTGCCAAAATTTTATTTAATTATTCGCTGTAAAGTGAAACAGCTTCCTGTCTCTGAGTACCCAGAAGCTTGGCAGTTAATAGTTCAGGCATTTTTTTCAGATGAAGTGGGAGTTCAAAGCACCTAATGGATGGAAGATGAATGAACTTCTGGCTCCCAGCCTAAATGTACCTGTGGTGCTACTGGGAGAAAGTGGCTTTTGCAGTGCTCAGGGGTGCCTGGATCTCCTCCTTGCCTGACAGCAGCGCTGCAGTGATGCAGGCCCCGAGGGGCTTCTCCCAGTCACCCCAGAGCCCTGTCCTGCACAGGGCACCAGCTGAGGAATGACAGCTAGGTAGTGAATTAACAGTGGGAAATTATGGAGGAAGCATGTTTGTGAAGTAACAGCACTGTGTGCTAGGAGGTGTGGGGGGAAATTCTGCTGGAAGAGATGGTTGGTGTGCCTGCTAATGCTTAGCAGACTGTTAATTCTTTTTATTTCTGACCTTGTTGAGATCCCAAGGCACCCAAAAGACAAAGTTTGGAAACTATGCTGTAAGCTGGTACCTTTAAAGAGCAAGCAAACAATGAACCCATGGTCAAATTACACCAGGAATTCTCCAGACTTTTCAGCTGTTATGTAAAACATTTTGCCTCTCTAATAATTATTATAAACTTCTTAACTAGACTGATTTACCCAGGAACAATAAAGTTCAGTCTAAGTTTATATGTTATTCAAAGGAAAGCAGCTCAGGGACTTGCTGTTCAAAGGGAAATTTGTAGTGCTGTTTAATACGAAGCTAAATTAAAAAGAAAGAAAAGAAGTCTGTATTTTACATTAAACCAAACCTTTTTGATAAGAATGCTGGCCTGGAGCAATTTAAGCCATGAAAAATGAACTCCCTGAGCACTCCTGTCAGAGTCTGGTGATGGAAGGATCCCTGTAAATTCTTAATCTGCCTTTCTTCATGGCAGGACAATATAGTTCTATAGAAAGGAAGGTCAAGGAACTGAACCCCCACAGTAGGTATCCAAAAAAGCAATCAAGCTAAACTAGCAGGGAGTGGATTCCAGCTGAACTCTGTAGTGCAGAGCTTTTCTCTTCCACCACAGGTACCTTATAGAAGGGAAGATTCCTGGAACTAGTGGTTTAATTTCTCTGGCTACCATGCTAATCACATACGTCCCATAATTACTGTCTTTCTTTCTTTTCCCCAGACTGTCATTCTTCTGTCTCTCAGCTCCATCCAACAGGCAGACAATGTGGACACAAAGGCTGTGCAAGCTGGCAAGGCACCTGATGGAACTCTGAAGCTCCATGACACACCACCCTGTGCCCCACTCTTTCAAATATTTAATTTGCATTCTTTCCCAGCAATAGCCAAATGCTCAGGGGCTGCTTTCCATTTTCACCTCATTAGATTATATGTCTGAACATAAAAATGACTGAGAGCTGTGAACCAAATCAAGCTCCTGCAATGTGTGCTGCAAACATGCCAATCATAGTGATGACACAAGGCGAGGATTTGGCAAAAGTCATGCATGGCATTAATGTTAATTCTGTATTTGCAGGTTAGACCAATGTCAGCTTTATAGAAAACTCATTATCTTATTTAAAGAACAGTGATGGGTTTCCCAGAAGGCAAATAATCCTGTAGCAGGCTGTGAAGAAAATGGATCTCTGACCAGAGGAAACAGCACAGCACCAGTCAAAGGAAATGGTCAAGGGATGGTGGCTTCCTCCATCCCAGTCAAATTCATGGGCCACTTTCTGTGGCCACATGAGACAGAGGAAAAGGATACAAATCAGACTAAACCCTAAATGTTGGAAAAGCTCTCCAAGAGGCTTTCAGACAGGTTCAGAGTCACTGCCTCCTGGGAGCACTTTGCTGATGATAGGGGCCTGTGAGATACTTGTTATGGCCGTGAGTGGGAATGCTGTCCTCGCTCTGTGACCATTCCCACCTTCCCAGGAGTTCTCTCTGCACCAGTAGCAAAGGGGCTGAGGGCCCATGGCTGCTTCCATGCAGGCCACAGCCTGCAAAGAAAACAGGGAGGGCTCTGTGTCTGGGAGGAATCATTCATATAGGGTCTGCTTCTAAGTTTAGAGAAATGTATTTCAGAGATGGCTTTACAGAGTGGGGTGTCCCACATGGAGTCCTCTTGGTGAGCACTCCTGCAGTCTGAGTTTTAAACTGAAGGAGGAAATTGAGAGATTTTGTTAATAAGTGTGGGATATCTGTACAGCAATTCCTTTTGCAGTCTACTGTCTTTATAAGAAGATGAGACAATTAGGAGGTACAGACCATATAATATAATCAGGAATCGTATAATCAGGTTAAAAAAATGTGACAGACATTTTTCACCTTTTCCTCCCCCCCCCTTTTCAATTATATAATTGGTTTTAATAAAACTTCAAGATCAATTCTTGTATGACATAGTATTTGGAGAAGTGTGTCTCATACAATAAAAGTAAATGAGGAAATAAAAACAAAAACAAAAAAACCCCTGTGATAAGAAGATGCACATTGTACTTAGTTTCTTGGGAGAAAGGGGGCAGCCTGAAATGTAAGAGAAGGAGCATGCAAGGGAGAAACCCACCCTGTGCCTAGACAGGCTTGTGCTCTGGGATTTCATAGGGACTGTAGTTAGAGTGGCAGGAAAGCTGTTCTCTTCATCTTTGAAAAATGAGCCTGCAGCTTTCCTGGGAACCCTGATTAGGCAGCTGATTTGAAACTAATCTGCTGTGTGCGTTAACTGTGAAAATATTCCTTCAAGCATTCGGCAGTTTTCTGCCTGGTTTGTAGAAGATGTGGCCCTCAATTTGCACAATTTGGATTGCAATTTTCCTGTAGCTCTAGGATATGTATATTTTAGGGTCTGATAAGAAGCAGCTTCTGTACACTGGGGCAGAGAATTTGTTGCTGGTGGATGTGTGAGAAGATGGAAGGAAGGCAGGGGGGCAGCACATGGGGGTGTTGGGAGGGGAAAGCAGTTTCCAATGCTCCTGTGTAGGATAATGGAAATATTTTGGTCTGGCACTTTATTTGGGATCTTGACCGTGTTTTTACTGTCACAGAATCATAGGCAACTGTGACCAATGGGTGTTTTGTCTGTCCCATGTTTCTGCATCTGGGGCTGCCTCAAGCCCTTACCCACATTCCGAGTTCACTGGAGCTTACCAGTGTTGTCTGGATCTCATGTCTGAGCGTGAACTCTGGGCCTGGCACACACACAGCTTGACTACTTCTTTATGGGTGAGCTCAGCAAACCTTTGCACTAGTGAGCAAGATGTGCCCAGGTCCTCTTTGCTACATTATAGATGACAGCTCCATGCAGGAACACTTGCCCTTTGGCTCCTTTGAGTGGGAATTGGGACAACATTGAAGTGGCACAATCTAAGTGTGTGCATAAAGAAAGTGTTGACAGCATAGCTTATAATTATACTTTTAAATTTTTGCTGCTTTCCTACTTTCATATCAGAATTTTCCATGGCTATTAGTAAAACTCTCCATAGCTTGCAAGTTTAAAGAGCTTTCCTTTAAGGAAAAGAGCTTGCTTGCTTGGTGAGATTTCTCCAAGCTAAGCTGCATCAGCTCTACTATAAATCTAAATTCTTGCATTTTTCTTTATATTCTTTGGCAAGGACTCATTCATATTCCTAGATTCTTAAAGCCAGGTTGAGGGAAAGAGCTGAATATGTAAATGGCTCCTTGGCTGAAAATCTGGGCCAGAAATTTCAAAGCACACATTGTCTAAATCCTTTAAACTACAAAATCATAAGTCAACCACTTGCCTATAACAAAACTATCTTCTAGTATTTTACATTATCATTGAGCACTATCGTCTTTTAAGTGACTACTGAGACTGGCCAGCTTTATTAATGACCTCATAGCTGATAAATTTTGCAGCTAAGTGTCTTACTGCCTGTGAGGTAACGCTGGAGAAGCAGATAAGTGTGTCTGTCTGACTGACTAAGAATTGCACTTTTGTGAGCTTCCCTCTTAATTCTTTCCTTTAAGGAACACTATAGTCAGTTTGGGGTTTTTTTAATCTGCACTGTTAAATGCAGTTCTCCAAGGCATGTTATAAACAGAATGTATAATATATTTAGTGTTCTAGTTGAACTGTAGATGGGCTCCCTCATAAATGTAAGAAGGCACTCAGCAAGTTTTAAACAAGTGGAGGAAATGCTGCTGAAAGGAATGAGCAGACTTGCAAACCGTGACATAAAAGTCATCTGACTAAGTAAACATAGTAATAAAAGTACAAAGAAGTGCCTAGACCTATGTCAGCAGAGGAAATTTGGGACCTCTGGAAGTGTTTCTGTGAAAACTATCTCCAAAAGAGGTCTTTCCAAGCAGTAAGATTATGGATGAGGGAATTGTTGGATTGTGATCGAAGTTTTTAATTATTCTGAAAGAGAAAATGCAAAGGTTTGGGGGCAGAGACTGTGGGGGAAATGGGTCTTCCAGCAATGAAGCCTGCAAAACATATCCACTACTTCATGTAGGATGAACAGTAACAGAGAGAGGACCAAACAGCAGCAGGCTGACTGTCTGTCCATTCATACACTACCTGTTTCTGAGTGGCATCAAAAATTTCACAGGAAAAGTAGATAAAATGCCATAGCAGGCTGTCCAGAGTAACTCATTTGGAGAGAAAGTCTCTCCCTAATCAATAGCGTTTGACTTATGTGCTATATGGTATCTTTTGTTTTG
This sequence comes from Drymodes brunneopygia, assembly GCA_013400955.1. Lineage (NCBI taxonomy): Eukaryota > Metazoa > Chordata > Aves > Passeriformes > Petroicidae > Drymodes > Drymodes brunneopygia. Next base: position 234,168 of record VZTZ01028236.1, on the reverse strand, counting down.
TAAATATTTTTAATGGAAACTCTTTGCCCATTTTAAATATCTCATCTGGTTTTGATTCCTAGGAAAACTCTGGACTGAGCTGAAACTTATGGCCATACTTGCCTTTATTGGTGCTAAATATTTTGTCTGATAATTTTGTTGGATATCCTTCTTTCTTTTATTTTTTTTTTCAAGTGAATGAGTAGTAGGAATATAGTTGGCCACAGCTCTATTAATAAAACCAAATTCAAGTAGAGAATGTATTTTTGCTGGAATGAAAATTGCTTAATAAAACTGTCAGATTCACTATAATTTTGTTACAAAAGAAAACTGGAAAAAATGTTCCAGAAACACAAAAAGTCCCATCTTGCATTTCATTTTGAAATCTTACTTCATTTCAACATTATTTGATTTTATATTATGTTTTTAGAGTCTCAGATTAAATATTCTGATACTCCTGGATCAAGTTGTATTTTCAGAATGCTCATTTATGAGCGACTTGGAAATTTTCAGTACTTACTGTGATTCAGAACAGCAGCTTTGCAATACAAAACAGGGAATCCTGAAATGGAGATCTCCTCAGCTACGGCTTTGCTACAAATCATAGAATCACAGAGTGGTTTGAGTTAGAGACCATCTCCTTAGAGATCATCTACTTCAAACCCTCTGCCATGGACAGGAGCACCTTCAACTATACCAGGTTGCTCAAGGCCCCATCCAACCTGGCCTTGAAAAATTCCAGGGCCAGGACACCCACAGCTTGTTTGGGCAACAGGTTCCTGTGTCTCACCATGCTTCATCCTAAGAATTTCATCCTAATATCTAATATTATATCTAATCTAAACATGCCCAGTTCCAGTTTAAAGCCATTCCCCCTTGTCCTCTCACTCCATGCCCTTGTAAAATATCCCTCTCCAGCTCTCTTGTAGGCCCCCTTTGGGTACTGGAAGGGCACAAGGATGTCAGTCCGAAGCCGTCTCTTCTCCAGAACTGAACAAGTCCAGGTCTCTCAGCCCGTCTTCGCTGGAGAAGTGCTCCAGCTCTCTGATCATGTCCCTGGCCTTCCTCTGGACCCTCTCCAACACATCAATATCCTCCTGTGCTGGGATCCCAGAGCTGGATGCAGCACTCCATTTGGGGTTTCACCAGAGTGTAGCTAGTGAGCCTTTTCTTGTTGCCCTTGATGTCTCTGGCCAGATGTAACACCATTGGGGGTTTCACTTTCCTAAACTGTCTCAGCAGCCTGCTCTGTAGATGCTCAGACAATTTCTCTGTGTTCCTCCCAGGCTACCTGTCCTTGCCTCCACGCTCTGTAATATATGCCAGTCATTGTTTCTTCTCTGCCCTTGCTTTCAGTCTTAATTTTTACACTGTGTCATTGAAAGGGAATTATCCTGTGTGCTTTATAATAGTTAACAGCCATCTCCAGACTTCTGTTTTCACTCTATTATTCTGATATAAATTGTCCAGAACCAAAGTTATGCCAGATATTAATGACATATAAGGTTATTCACATCTTTATAACTTTGTCATAATTTTTATATTATCTTTCTTGAATTTGATTATGTAAGATGATTTGAGCTTATAGACCTTAATGAAATAAGCCATATCACATGTCCACACATAGACACAGCTTTACTCTGTAGCTTTACTGTCACATAGAGAAGCTAAGATATTTTTCTTGGATGCTTATTCATGAACACCTTACTTTTGGTCTTCTTTGGATGTTACGTGACATTTATCACCTCTGAGTTTTATGTACCTTTTGTTGCCAAGGCGGGAAAATTTTGTAAGTGTTACTCCTGACTATATATTGTCTTTCTCCACAAGAGAATGGGGTGAACACTGATGCTGGAGTTCCCATTTAAGAATCATCCATCCTCACAGTATTATGTCACAGTTTGCATTTAGAATTTCTAACTTCTTTTTTGAGATTTCTGTCAATGCTCCTTGTTTTTCATAATCGTAGTTTACTGAATAGTGCTTACAGAGTGTGTTGTCCCTCTTAGGATGCTAAGGATGATGCTTCCAAACTCCTCCCAGCTCTGGAAATAGATACTCATTGCACTTTATCTAACCTAGATCTAGACAGCAGAAAAATGAATTGCATAGTACAGCTATGTGCACTTAGTGAGGAAGCTGACAAAATACAGGCCTTGGTTGTGAAATGCCTCCTTAAAAAGAAGTTATTTATAGTCCAGCTGAGTGCCTATCTCCATGGTCACCTGTCTCATGTTGACATTACATTCCATCCAGCAGAGAATCTGTCAGCATTGCTTCCAGTATGTGGCTTGGGCGTATAGGCCTCTTGCTGGCTGCATTTCCCAGAAGGACACAGAACCATCTGCTGAAATTGGTGTCTGAGTTCTTGAGTGGGGTATGAAGCCCTCTCCCTCTCCCTCTCCCTCTCTCTCCTTCCCCTTTAAAATTATTAGGACCTACTTTTTGTTTTGTTTTGACATGCCACCAATATAGGTCAGAATTTTGGATGGAGAAAGTGGCTGAGTTGTCCCAACATTTCTCTCACAAGAGCCAGATATACATACGGAACACTCATACACTATGGAAAACTCCATCTGGAGTTAGTCCCTGGCTCAGGCAGAGCAGAATTACTGTTAGGTGACTGTCCCAATAAAAAAGCTTTCTTTAGTATGGGATGGTCACGAACGTTTGTTCTTCAGTCTCATGCACCTGGAAACTCCACTAAGTGCACAGTCTCCAAAGTTAACATAGTCCTACAGGAGATTTCATGTAAGGTGAATCAAGATTTAAAAAATTCCTGACAGTGTTACAGAGGTATTTCAGACTTCCATTAATTACTTGCTTGCACATTAGTTACTTACTCACCCCGCTGCTTACACATGCCACATTCCACACCTCTGCACCAGACTGTGTAGGTTTGGCTTTTTGTTCAACTCCTTTGCTGTGCTCAGCAAAGAAATATAATACATAAAGTGAATCATTCACTTTTGCAGCATGTGGGAGTTAAATATCATGTTATAAACAAGTCTCGGGACTCTCAGCCCTCAAGCCTGATCTCATTCTCTGTCTAATATATAGACGTGACAGAGCTACTGATGTGCTCCGGCCATTCTATGCCCTGCCATTGAAAAATGCTTTATGCCTGCCAGCACTCCTGTCTGTTTTAATTAGTTCATAATCTCATTGGAAGGATGTAGCAGCACCAGCTGCAATGGGATTTCTAGTCTGTAGCTAAGGCTCAGTGAAACACTAATATAACCAGCAGTAATTTTCAGAGAAGAAAATCAGCAAGCCTCCTGGTCCCTTTTGTTTAGAAATCTTCACAGCCAGTGGTGACACTGTGCAGTGAAGGACCAGAACCCTGCTTTCCTGTAGGGTTTCCCTACACAATGTTTGTACTCCACAGGAGCACAGCAGCAGCAGAGAGAAAAATGGTGGGCATTTCTGGGCATATCTGGATAGATACATAATCTGCATTCTTCTTCCGCTCTTGCTAGACTGGGCTAGTTTTAATTTGGGAGCTGCAGAGTAGCTTTGCTTGGTAGTTTGAGACTGGTAGTGTACTAGTGTGTGAATGTGTGCCTCTTGCAGGCAGCATTTGTTGCACATATGGTCTGGAGACTGCAAAACTGCAGCAAGGAATACACTGTGCTGTCTGGCAGTACAATGCAAATTGTAGAGACAAGGAGAGGCCTGAACCCAGACCTTTATGAGGAAGTCAGGACAGAGATCTAAAATGCTGTTGTGTTTTGTTTTGTGTTTCTTTCAAAAATGACTCTGTGCCACAGTAAACATGGCTAACAACTCTGCATGCTAGTTCAGAGTGCTGGCTAAGGGAACTCACATCTGCCTGCAATAGACTGTGGAGAAGTATCCTACGTGGCTTCTTTACTGGAGCTGGCTCATCTCCTCCTAGCTCTGAATACAGGCAGCGTTCACGTGTGTCCCTTTACACCCGCACCTCTAAGCACTCCCAAACTGAGGGGATGTAGGCTTTATGGGAATTAGCCTTTCCCCGAGGTGTGAAAAATCTTTTTAGGTCCGGCAGCCATATGAATTCAGTGTAATAGGTTGTAATTGGGCATGTCCTGGCTTGTTTGCACTTTTAATACAACACAGCCTTCATAATTTGACACAGATATAACCCATTCTGTCACAATGGTAGTTTGCCAAGATTTATTCTTTTAACAAGGAACACAGATTTTTTTAATGTCTAAAAGCTAATGAGGAAGGCTTTTCCCAGTGCAATGGGATTACACAGAAATGCCTCTTTTTTCTTTCTTTCTTCTTTTCTTTCTTCTTTTTTTCTTTTCTCTTTTCTTTTCTTTTCTTTTCNAAAATTGCTCCCCCCCCCCACCCTTGATGTAAGCAATAAAGTAGCTCGCTTCCTGTACTTTCCGTGAACTTTCTGATAAATAAATGAAGCCATATTTGATAAGAACTCATAAACGCTTCTTGTATTACTATTTGGAAAAGCTGGTAAATCAGTGTACAAAGGAGACCTCAATGATTTCCCAGTTTATGCTTCCAAAAATAATCTTTCATCCAATATTTCAGAAATTGGACTTTATAGTGTGGAATGGTGCCCTTTATTGGAAACAGTGAGTCTGACCTTTGTTACTGTGCATCAGGTAATGACAGAGAGACATCTGGATTATGGACCTGTGTTCTTCTTTTAAACTCTTTAGTGTCTTTACAATGTTGTTAAGTGTTTCCATACTATTTTGAAAGTCCTCCCCAAATTTCTGCCATTTTTTCTCAGAAATTCATTCCCATCTTCATCTGCCTGCCATTTTTCTTGTTCTTTTAGACTTACAATGTCTTGATTGTCATTTCCTTCCAAACACCACTGGTTTAACAATCACCTTCTCTTAAGCTCCTGCCATTCAAAACAGCCTTCTTGTATCTCTGCTTCACTGCTTCACCGCTTCACCATTTATTCCAAACCTCAACTGAAAGCATAGTTTCTCTTTTTTTGGCTGTATTAATATCAACTCAGACATTGACCTATAATTCAGTGCTTTAATATCTTCACCATATAGCCCTACTCACTGTAAACCACCATCTTACAACCTGCGCGAAGAAGATTCTTTTGTATAACTTAAACACCATTTGGACACGTTGCACTTAGTCTGTTTGTTTTCCATATGAATTTTTAAAGAACATGCAATTCCTACATTTGTTAGATGTTGTTCTAAGACAGGATAAAAATTGGCAGGCTCTGGGCTGTTAGGTATGCTCAATAGCCTTTTTCAGGAGGAGAGAAGGAGGTTATCTGGCTCCTTGCTTTTTGCTTTGTCAGCAAGTCTGAAGATTTCAGAAAAAGCTGCACCATATCCTATGCAAGAGAAAAGGAAATAGTGTTTCTGGAGGTGACAGAAGATTTTGTTTTGGTTAATGAAAAGCACGGCCTTCTGGTGCCACAGTGAAATAATGCAGCTATAGTATATGGATGTGGTGGGATAAGGAATGATATGATACTCAGCATGCGTCTAGACTTGTTCCCTTAATGTCCTAACACTAAATGCTATTGTACAAAAACTCCTTGTTCAGGTACTGTGCGTATATTTTATTTAAAAATGGGTGGCAGATTTAAAGGAAAATTGAAGTGGAGAAACAGACAATATTGCGCAAAACAGAGGAAACTCATTCAGAGTATGAATTTCTGAAGATTGTATCCAATGATAATGATAATCTCCTTAGACAAAGAACAACCCATCAACATCAGATGATATTGCTTCATATTCTGGCATCAGGAAAAAGAACTTTTGTAATTAGAAATAGATTTTGATTGTGAAGTCCAGTTTCAAAAAATAACTTGGGCACCTGGGGACGTAAATTAGACTGAGAATTGATAGTGTTTCTTGGAAATGCATATACCTTCTAAATGTCTTTACCATTGTTATTAGAATGAAGCTGAATTCCAACAGAAATAGTTGGGAAACTTCAACAACTTAACTGATGCATCTAAAGATATTTCAGGGTTGTCTAACCAAAACATGTCAGAAAAACACTTGAAGATTAAAGGAACTTACTATGAATGCCGGCAGTTTCACAGCCCTGAATTCACTGCTTTGCAGCAACAAAACTGCAGCATTTTTGCTGCGGACTCTTAGGACTAAAAAGTCATCTTTGAAAGAGAGGCACATGTGTGATGGAATGACAGACAAAAGCTTCTATGCAAGGAATATCACTCCCAATGAACCCAGAGTGGTGAACAAATTTTAGAGGTGAGCTAGGAGGAAAATAAGACATCTGATCTGTATCTGTATATTTTGGAAATTCTTTCCTACTGGCTTTATTGATAAGGTCCTTTGCAAATCTGATATTCCACCTTATCACACTGTCATTTTCTCCTCTTGTTAGGAGCAGATCCAGATGACATCTTGGTGTAACCATCTCAGAGTGAGTCTATACCTGGTGTCTCAGCATGTGAAGAGGAGCATGTCCATAGTCAGTCATTTGGGCTGAGACAGCATGGATTGTTAATAGCATGAACAACGAAAAAAAGAATACTTTTGTAAAAAATAAAGATATTGCAATTTTTCTTGAGAATTATTCAGATACTGGCATTTTTTATCAGTGAATGTACTTTCATGGTAATTTTCACAGACTATTGGTATGACTATTTAAAGATTTCTTTGGAGAGTGATTCAAACATGAATTGGCATCTCAGTGGGCTGCTGAAGCCCATCAACAGAGCAGATCTGGCTTTGGGCATTATGCTGGTTTGAGGAGTCATGTCGTGATGCCAAGGGTCTCACAGTGGCACAGGTGATGTGGTCCTGGGATGGGTGAGGCCACAAAGCCCTTCAGTGAGGTGAGCTGGAGGGGAGTCCCAGCTCAGTACCCTCCTCCTGCTCTGCTCATAAGCCTTGCCAATCTGGGCAGAGCAGACAACTGACCCCACCCCACTCATGCCATCTCTGCATCCTCAGACTAAATGTCCATTTCTAGAGCAAGAAGAACGTAGCTTTGGGGACCTGTCCTTAGCATAGGTTACAACCCAGTGTTTGCAGGTTGGCAGTGCAGACATCTGTGTGAGGTTTCAGAGGTGATAGCCTGGAGTGCCATGTCCATCAGACCAACACTGGGTGCCTGTTCTGTGCCACTTGGCTGGCCATGTCCCTGCGTGCTGAGGCTACACACTGCACCAAGGCCAAGGTTTGTGATCTCTTGAAGAAAGAAAAAATCTCCCGCCACCCCTTCCCGCTGAGTTGCCTGGGAGATAAAAATACTGCTATTACAAGGTGAGGTGGGACCCCTTTTCTTTTCTCTGCAGTGCACAGGACAACTCTGCACAGGTATGAATCAGGTTTCAAGGCTCTGCAACCACAGGCTGCAGGGAGATTCAGATGGAGGCCTTTTTCAGGTTCAGTGTCATGTGGTGGGTGCCTGTGTGTGGTGGGGGTCTGTTCCAGGGCTGGTGAGCATGCTGTCTATCCTGACAGAACCCGAACTAAACCTCATATTTTTTCATCGAATGTTTTCCAAAGTAAATGATCTGCAGAAATTTACCCAGACTATCATTAACATAGAGAGGGAAGCTGAATTTATTGTGTCCAAATGTTACATTAGTGTTTACAGGAATTCTGATCTTTGAATTTCTTGCAAAACATAATCTGTTTTTTGTATGTTATAGTAACAATGTCCGGGATTTTAAATAATAACAGAAGACTATAAAATCGAAAATTTCTTTTTTCAAGTCATTAGATGCATTTATAGATTTAGAATATTCCAAATAATTAATTTTCTACTACAATATACAAAAATTAAAAGCCTTACAATTTAACTAGAAACACAGAGCTAAACAGTGTTTTGTTTATGGCCTGCTTTTTATTAACATTGTTGCTTTTCATTATAGGGTAATGCTGGGGAAATGATGAATTTTGTTGACATTGTTATTTATTATGTACTTCCCAAATAAAGCTTTACATTTTATAACTAATAGGGGAAAAAAAATGAGCCAGATTTGACTCATGTAGCTTGATTAGTGTAATCAGATTTACGTCAAGGTTGGGCTGCATTGAGTTTCTCCTTGCTGAGGAGAAAGTTCAAAACTTTTGGCACTTAATTAGGAGAAACACACAAACATTTAAATGCTGCTCTAAAGTACGATTAGGCAATGAGTACAGAGTTCAGTCCATTTGCTGGACAGAAATGGACTCGGGGAGACTTCTTCTGACTGAGAGAGTTTTGCAAGGTTCCTCAGCCACATACCTAGACAGCCGGGAATGCTTCCTGACACCCACCGGGGGACACTACTGAAATGTGGACATGGCATGCGTTCTTTTCATCCTGACGTCTTTCATGCCCTGGTTTCCAAAGGGAGAGAAGGCAGAAACATGAGCCAGAAATAAGGTCTGGACTAGTTCACAATCATAATAGTCTGGGAAAGGGTGGGAAGAGCTGAGAAGGGCACTGACGCACAGTGTGTGCTTAGCCTGTTGCACTCTGTCATGTAAAATCTTATATAATCCACTGCAAATTAGTGGTAAATTCTGACCACAAGGCTACAAAAAAGTGGTAGGTCCAGAAATTCACCTTTATGAGAGCTGGAAATCTATACCTAGCTTCCAGCCTGTATTTCTTAATGGCTGTCTAACACCTCTTTGTTCTTATGCCAGATCATTGTCTTTCAGCTTAGAAAGCTTTTCCCCTTTTCTGGTGTTTATCCTCCAGCTGTATTTACAAAGAGTGACTGTAATCTCTGGCAGACTTGGATCTACTTGGCTAAATAAGCCACTGTCTTTTAATTTCCTCTTGTAAAATAAACTCTCTGTTACTTGGATCATCCCAGCAGCCATTTCTGCACCTGTTCTGGTACGAGTTCCCTTTCTGTCAACGTGGGTGACCCAAACAGCCAACAATACTTGAGATTTCACACAGGCCTTGTATTGGTGGCTTTCATACTCCTAGGAATACCTTGCTGGATTTGCCCTGATCACTCTACCTTTTCAGAAGTGCATCCTGTAGTCCACAGGCATCCCTGTGGCTCACTGATACAAGAAGTTTTTTCTCACTGCTGACAAAGTAGCTGAAGAGTTTGAGTCAAGGTGACAGTAGCCCTCAAGTTTTGAACTCCAGTTACATGATCCCAGCTTTCAAAAAAGTACAGCTAAATGCCAGTTGCATAGCATGAAAGAGAGCTGCGAAAGAGTAGAGGTCTTGCTTATGATAGCAAAATCTCTCCTATTGTGTCCTGTTAGATTTGGCAGCATTTGCATGCAGATTTTTGTTCTAATCATGGTGTTAGACTAAACCTGAGATTATGGTATTAATTAAGCAATAAAGCAATGCCAAATCTGTGTGGGATGTAGGTAGTTTTAAAAAGATTAAGCACTTTATAAATAAAGTACATCTGGAAAGTAAAGCTTCTGGTACCCCGGCAAACTCCCTCCCACCCAGTGAATTCCTTCTTGGCTGTGCCTGCCTGCCTCAACCAGGCTTGCCTCCCATCATTTTAGGCTTTTTCATCACTATAATCCAAATTTCAAGGAAACCTGTCTCATGGAGTTTCTCAGGACATTTCGTATTTTTTAGGATTTTTTTTTCCTGAAGTTTTCTGTCCATGTGTGTGTGTGCATGTGCGTGTTTAAGTAGAGGACGTTTCAGGTCAGCCAGTGGGTTCCTTAATTATTTCAATCTGTGTCTCAGTGGTAATATTGCTCATATAAAATTGTTTGTTATTGCTGAAAATTTCAATATATTTCATGTGATGATGGATTTAAAAGCAAAATATTGATATTCAGCTAAACAAAACATGATCAATATTTTCTCAAGGTGTTACAGCTGTTATAGAGCTGACTCACAAATATCCACAGTATAAACAAATCTGGAATGTCTTTTTTTTAAATTTACAGTCCTTTGGGACTTGTACCTTCTTTATAATCTACCTCAAATTCAAATTCATGCTTAGTACCATGTGTACCATAGAGGAATCTTTGTTGGAATTTACTTCCCATCCAGTTCACAATACATTTGTTACACAACACAGGAAAAATGTTTAATACTTCATTTTCCCTTCACTGTGGCCCCATGCTTTCTTTGGTTTTTATTCCCCTCCCAGAATGTAACTCAATCTACCAAATGTTGGAAAAATAGTTGCTACTTGATAAAGAAAGGCAGCATAAATGATATCTCCACTATTCAGTCAATTATAAATGTTCTAAATTATTTGTATTTAGAAAGGAGTCTTAATATCTGCCATTATGACGATGACCAAGGAAGGAGGGAAGAGTGTGAGCATGTGTGTTTGTGCGTGTATATCTATTTGTCTTCATATACAAGTATGTATATGTATGTGGTTGGAATGGAAGACCCTGTCATTTCCCTGCTGGCTTCTTATTTAGCCACGGTTGTCACAGACAGGATGAAGTTTCTGCTGAAAAAAAATTCAGGTCTTATTACCAACAGTAATAATACTTGCTGGTTTTAAAAAATCCTAAAATCTGGTCTGGAAAGAGCAAAAATAAATAAAAGATCATATAATAGGGGTTCTAGCTGCCCATGCCAGGAGGAAATTGCTTGGCAAAGAATATCTGAAATCCTTTAAAAGTTATTCTGTGTACCAGTTTCAGAGAGATGTTGGCCTTACTTCCAGCTGACTAATGGCAGCTCCATGGAGAGCAACATCAGTGCCCATTCCTTAGTTATTACCAATAATATATCACTTGAAAAATAAACAGAAAGATAAATGACAGGACAGATGTCTAATGAGGCAGAGGTTAAGGAGTGTTAAACTGTGCTGGACACCATCCGACATGCCGGTGTTAAATTATGCTGGATGCCCTGAGCTCCCTCCCCATAAAAGGTCAATGCCCTGGGTATGTTCCTGGATGATTTATGAAATCAAAGAATGGCCCACATGCCTATCTCTCTGGGAGGTGAGCAGCTTGCAACATTGTCAATCGCAGCCCCATAATAAACCAAATTTAAACATCACTCGAATCAATCCATCTTCGTCACTCACGCCATTGCAAGCCCTCCTCTGCCTTGTTCTCACCAGCCAGCCATGACACAGCATATTGTGCTTCACATACGTCCCTGTGGCTATTTTAGAAGCCTGCAGTGCTCTCTGCTGAGGTTAGAAACCCCCTGAAAATAGCTGTTTCTTTTGGACCAGGTCAGAGTTGCTCAGTCTCTCTGCTGTTTCCATGATAGGTTTATGAGTAGATGACATTTTCCTGTCCTCAGTATCATCTGTCCTGTATTTTTAGGTTAGGTACAAATACAGTATTTATAAAGAAAATATTTCAATTTCAGATTCAATATTTAACTACATCAGTGTAAGTTATCTTTATCCTTCATGCCTGATGAGTTAGATTCACTATACATTAAAATCTTTCTGAAGGACATCATACGCTGTGCCCCCACAGAAATCCATGGCCCCTGGTGCCATGAGGTATTTGCTAGTTGTAGCTGATGTGAGTAGAAATGGTTTCTGTGGCTCTTCCTGCTGGTCCCCACTCTTTCAGCTCATCTTTTGTTTTCTTTAACTTGATATCTACTTTCTGATCAATAAAAAAGTGATTGCTAGGTAGTGATTGTGTATCTTTACTACTTTCAAGGTTGCATACTTAATGATTTTTCTTTCCATTCTTGTTTCTGAAGGTACAAACAAGACTCACCAAAGTGTCCCAAATATTAGAGGTAGCATGTGGAGGAAGAGAGGCAGATCCTTGTAAGACCAGTGTGGCTTTAGTTCTCTCCCTGCAGATCAGGCATGTAGAAGGTCAGCAGAGTACATTCTCTCTGACACAGCCAAGGCAAAAGGAAAGATCCTGGTGAAGGAGCAGGGTACCAGGAGCTGGTTTTCACCACCTGTTCAAACAATACATTTGAGAAGCTGGAGGTCTCATGTGGTGCAGTCATTTGGAAGCCTTGTCACCCCGAGCTGTTTCACATATACTAGGTATATGTGAAGGTAAATATGGTGGCTGAGAGTGAGGGACTTTCCTCCTTAAGGAAATTCCAGATGCTGCCTGTAAGCAGATCCTGCAGGTACCCCAGCCTTTGTTCAGCAGAGAGGCAGCAAAAAGGAGCATGTTCTGCCTCTTGCCTGGCTTCTCCTCTGGACTTTTAGTATAATTTGCCACTGAAACCAGAGTGAATTTTGTACAGAAAGAGTCACAGTGGTGGCTCCATGGTCTGTGTGTGCTTTCTGCTGTCCAGTGGGACTATCTCATAAACAGGGTGCGTGCTCCTGACAGCCGCTGAAAGTGCTTCCCAGAACGGAATGGGAGCTTTCCAAATGGACAAAGTGATTTATTACCAAAATAACTCAGAGGGGTGTGACTTAACAACTGTTATAATTGAAAAATGGAACCAAAGGCACAGAACTTGTTAGAACTCATTGGACTGAAGTTCTGATAGCACTTTGTTGCCAATAATGTTGTATTTTTCCTGGCTTTCTGTCTTACTGGCCACAGGATCGCAGAATATTCCTGGGAAGGTAGAGGAGGAGAAGGGATGTCTTAGATGTGATCCAGTCTAAGAAATGGAAAGTGTCAGAGAACCAGAGATGTGCAGAAAACACAAGAAAGACTCAGGAAAATATCAAGAGACAATTTTCTGCTATGTCAGTACCTATAGGTAATTCTTCTGAAAAATGTGCAGCAAAACTGGAACAAAGCCTTTTAATCCCATCAGTTGTATGATTTCATTAAAAGTCCTCAGAAGCTATGGTGTGCTGAACAGAGATACCAAGTTTACAAAAAAACAGATAAAATGAAGAATAACATCAATAAAGGCTTCTTCTAGGATAACAAAGAGGCCAACTTTCACTTTTAACTGTCAACTGAAGCTTAATGTGACTACTGAAATCCTCAGAGGACATTCACACTAAAAATATAATCAATTTGATCCTTTTTTCAAAGGACTAGTTGTGCTTAGTTCTATGCAAGTAGGTAGGCTTGGAGAGGTAATCCCAGGGCTAACCATGTTGTTCTCCTGCTTGCCTGACTACAGAAAGAGGCATTATTCAGCCGGGCTAACTGAAGAACTAGACGCCTGAAGGAGTCAGCAATCCCTCACTCTGCTTTTCCTGCTGTCTCCCTTTTGGTCGTTTTTATCACTGATTGTGAAGAAGATTGCTCTGCTCAGGATGCCTTCAAGTTTTTCAAGGCTGAGGTAAATGAAATCACCTCAACTTACTGAGTTCAAGGGATGTTTGGATAACACTCCCAGGCACATGGAGTGTGCCTGTGCAGAGCCAAGAGTTGGACTCAATGACCCTGATGCGTTCCTTCCAACGCAGCATATTCTGTGATTCTATGATTCTATGATCTAATGAAGTAGGATTTATATTCTAATGGCCACCAAGAGGAAATCTTCCTAGTGTTAGAGGTCAAATACTTATGTCAAGAACACTTTATACAGTAGCAATAAAAAATTCATCCATGAACCTATAAAAAAAGTCCTCTGGGCCTTCATACAACTGCGGGTATTATGTGTGTTCCTCTATATGAGAACAATAAGTATTTTCCTGTGTTTTGTTCCACCCTTATGATTCCATAACCTTTCTGTGTTTTCAATGAAAAAAAGATTAGATGGGGCCACTTGAGCAATAGCAATTCTACTTGCAATCTCAGAACTTTAAATCTTTTCCAAAAAGTGATTTATAGGCAGTCAATAGATTTGAGTGTCATCCAGTTTTGGGATACAGGTCATAAACACTGACACATCATAATGGTATGGAGAACTGTTATGATGGCGCCCGGTAGCATGGCTGTAGCTAAAGAGCTGTCAGCAATTTAGAGCTGTGTGAAGAAATTTTGTACATGAAGTACAATGGGTGAATTTTGGCTTTGTGCCTGTGTCATCAAACAGCAAAAAAGCACTTTTAAAGAGTTCAGTTTCTCTGGATGTACTTTTTCTCTCCTTTGTTTGTTGCCAAAAGGGGAGCTATTATTTTAGGGAAAAATACTTTCCTCTCTCTCTTTCTTTCTCTCTCTCTCTGTCTTTTGAGAAGCAAAGCCAATGTCATACTATAGCACTAGAGCTGAGGACAGGAGGGTGGAAAAGGGTCAAAAAGTAAAGTGTGCTGTCTGCTCGGAAAGGAAAAACTTGAGCAATGTAACCAACAGCACTCTTAGCACTTGTAAATAAGAAAAAAGGATGTCTTGTGTTAAGAAGTTGACAAAGAAAACCTGTTAATAAAACTTTCTCCAAATCCCCAATTGTTCACTGTCTCATATGAAATACAGTTACTCAGAGAGAACATAGGAGAGTGCAAGATTTGATTTTGTTTGGAAAATCCTAATTTAGGATTAATTCTTGGATATATTCACTGAAGTGACTGTCCTGGGTTAAGGAACTATAAATTTGAATCAAATGTATTCCAATATTTCTGTAGATCAGTTAAGGCCAAGTCTAGAGATAACTTGTTTTTTTATAGTTCAAACTAGCCAGAGGAAGAGAGGGTGTTTACCTCTGATGATCTTTCTGTTTAAGGAGAAAGAATATTCCAGGGTTACCACTGGCCTTCCATTGTTATTGCACGCAGAGTTTATTTGGAGAAGGATTGCAAATGATATAATTGTGTTGATACCTGACGGGCTACTGCACCTTTCTTAATCAAGGCAAATAAATTGCTATGACTTTGGGAGGTGCCTCCCTTCTCATTAAAAGCAGTCAGTTATTTGGATCACTGATCCATTTATATCTTGAAATCTGATCATCTTCTTCTTATAGAGGTAGATGGAAAAAACCCTATTGACTGCAACACCAGGGTTTTTTTCTTCTGAGGAGAAAGAGTGCTGCTTTCCTTAATTCTTAACTAGGTTTTATACCCAAAACTATAAATCTTTCAGTCCCAGTTTCCTGACTCACTCAAGTGGAAACTGAAAAATATCCTTATTTTAACTTTTATTACATATCAAATTTTGTAAAGGTATCTCTGCCAACAAAAATGACTACAGGTTGGGAAGAAAGACTGTGAAATGTATGAAAGCTGGTGATAGTCACTTAATGAACAGTACAGTTGTGGTCTGAAGTGCATTTCTAATGTCAGAATTCAAATCCCGTACTTGTGAGGATGTTGAAAAGAGAAGGGAAGGAACTCAGGAACTCAGGAACTCAGGAACTCAGGAAGGAACTCAGGAACTCAGGAACTCAGGAACTCAGGAACTCAGGAACTCAGGAAGGAACTCAGGAACTCAGGAACTCAGGAACTCAGGAAGGAACTCAGGAACTCAGGAACTCAGGAAGGAACTCAGGAACTCAGGAACTCAGGAACTCAGGAACTCAGGAAGGAACTCAGGAACTCAGGAACTCAGGAACTCAGGAAGGAACTCAGGAACTCAGGAACTCAGGAAGGAACTCAGGAACTCAGGAACTCAGGAACTCAGGAACTCAGGAAGGAACTCAGGAACTCAGGAACTCAGGAACTCAGGAAGGAACTCAGGAACTCAGGAACTCAGGAAGGAACTCAGGAACTCAGGAACTCAGGAACTCAGGAACTCAGGAAGGAACTCAGGAACTCAGGAACTCAGGAACTCAGGAAGGAACTCAGGAACTCAGGAACTCAGGAAGGAACTCAGGAACTCAGGAACTCAGGAACTCAGGAACTCAGGAAGGAACTCAGGAACTCAGGAACTCAGGAACTCAGGAAGGAACTCAGGAACTCAGGAACTCAGGAAGGAACTCAGGAAGGAACTCAGGAACTCAGGAACTCAGGAAGGAACTCAGGAACTCAGGAACTCAGGAAGGAAGGAAGGAAGGAAGGAAGGAAGGAAGGAAGGAAGGAAGGAATGCCCATTTTTGTGATAATTCCAGATGGTTTAGGTTAAAAGCTGAATTGTGGGCCTTTTATTCAGACTTAGGGAGGGGTTTGTCAAACTTACGTATTACCAGATTCTTAAAATATTCTGCTTGATTTTCTGTGGCCCATGACAACCACTTTGTAGTATCATGAAGCATAAGTTAGAGGGAAGGACATGATAAGTCTGTTGGGCATCTTCTACACTCAGCTACAGTACATATCTCACTCTGATCCTAAGATGAATTCAGGTTCAAGATGATCCGGCTGTAAATGATTACCTGGTCACGCAGTCAGGAGAGTCAAAGATGTTTTGTCCATGGTGTTAAACAAAATGTTCAGCATTCAGCTGGACAAACACGTCATGCACTGAGTGGGCAACTGGCTCATGGGTTATAGTGAATGGGGTGACATCAGACTGGGGACCTGTCACCAGTGGGGTTCCCCAGGGCTCCATCTTAGGCCCTGTGCTCTTCAACATCTTCATAAATGACTCAGACACAGGACTGGAATGGATACTAAGCAGAAAACAGTCAAGCAAAATGAAATTTAAGAACAATTGGGTTTTTTTGTTGTTGGAGGTGGTTGATTTGTTTTTTTGTTGGTTTTGTTTTGTTTTTCTATTTCTCTCTGAACCAAAGATGAAGTTATCTCCGAGGTTCTACATGTGACCAGGCAAGTGGATGTATATTTCATTTCTGGCATGGCATGGCACATATTTTTCTGTGAGGGCAGAGGAATGGTGCTGAGACTTCTGTTCAGAAGGACTATTCTGTACTTAAGATCTGGCTTAATGAGTTATTGCTGAGTTTGTCCTGTGCCGGGCCAGAAGTTGGACTTGATGATCCTTCCAACACAGGATATTCTATGTTTCTATGAGTACATTGCTGAACTGAGGCTGTAACCTTTGTGAGAGGAGTGGTTTTATACATATACATATAAAATGAAAATAGTGGTTATTGGTTGTATTTTACAGGTGCATTGCAGAATAAATCCAGACCCTAAGGAGGCTTTAGACCTGGGAGAGGCAATGCAGACAGGACAGAATATTATAAAAACATCTTTTTGTGATTACTTTTGGCAGTAGTTTCACTACCTATTTTTACAATGTATTGCTTTTATTTGTCCAAGTCCCATAATAAGGAATAAGATGCTTGCCCCATTAAATCTGATGGCTCTTTACAAATTTGGAAAGGATTTGGAATGACTGTGTGAATCAAGAACAAATGTTTTTACACCCTGGAGTGAGAAAATACTCAGGGTATTGAATGGAAAGATATTGAATATTTTCCTTTGGCATTACACATTTTCAAATTAGTTGTTCTGCCAATTATTGCATATTAGACCTATAAAAAAGAAATGAAATATTTAAAAGGTGCTAAATTTAATTGCAGTTTGCTCCTCTTGCAGTTGCATTCTGAATAGAAGGAGCTGGAAATGGCAAATGCCTGGTTTAACTAGATGTTATTTCTGCAAAACTGATGATCTAAATGGAAAGTAGGAGAATATATCTTCAGACAGCAGGAGCCAAAGAGACAGTTTTCTCCACTCTTCTCTTTGAAAGATGTCTGTAATAAAATTTCTGGGGATGCTCTGAGGATATTCCCTCTCTGGACTGTGAACTCCATTTGTTCCTGATTCACACATCCATTCCAAAGTTGGACCGAATGCTTCATCTCCTCTCAAAAGCACCATAAATGTGACATGTTATTCCACAAACAGCTGAACAAGTGAAGCCTAGTCTGCCCTGGAAGTGAATATCCTTCCCTCTGCACCACAGTAATCTCTCTCTGAATCTGTCTTTTCCCTTTTGATGGCTCACTCTCCCTCTTGCCTATACTCCATGAGTTATTACTCTGAGGTCTTCTCTTTGCTCCCCTTGCCTTCAGCTTTACCCTAATTCCTGTCTCTCTTCTCCACACTCTTTAATCTGGCTTCCTTCTCACCTTCTAAACTGTCTGCCTGAACAGAATTACACAGAAGCTGCTCCTACTTGAACTCAAATGTGCATATGCTTTATAAATCAGTTGCTGACTTACATAAACCCAAAGAACTTTATTAGTTAAATTTTCTGTCCCTTCACCATGTTTGTTTAAAATGAGCAGTTATGTTCCAGTGTTATTTGGGTGTCATGTAGCTGAATGGACAAACTGACTGCAGAAGTCCCTTTCTCAATATTGATGGAATAGCACTTTATTATGGTCCTGTAAAAAAAATTCTGAAATTCTTGCCATCATGGAAGACAAAGACTGCCATCCTGAAGCTTGTCACTCCCACGAAAAAGAGAGAGGACTTGGATGATGGAGTCATGGCCTAGTCCCCCAAACACTTGTCCCTACAGCTAGAGAAAGCCTGCTTGCTGACTGCAAAGGCTCTGCAGTGGTTTTGCCCGCTGACACCATAGAGACATGTTTTATATTTGTCAGATCCAGCCTGTGTGCTCTCCTTTGGCATATCACGTCCCTTTTTACAGTTGTCTTGGGATTGCTCCTGTTCTGACACTAAGAGGGAATTGACAGCACCGTCAGTTTAATTTTTATATCTGGTGGTACTGAAGGAAAGGTTGACCTGTTATAGTAGGATATTGTTTGACGGCCACTATAGAGAAAAAAACCAAACAAACTGAAACTAAAACCAAAACAGAAAAGGACAAATTCTAGTTGCAATCAGTGCTGGCTAGTGCTGCACTGGAAATTGCTCTCTTATATAACAAGCTTGCTTTCTAGAAAACTTTAATAATAAAAAAAAATCTTTGTGAGAATACCTACCTTCTCCCTAATTCTTCTTTCTTTTCTCTCTGGAATAATATAAATGGTTTGAGTGAACCTTCCCTACCATTTCTGAAGTCCTAGAAGAGGCCATGGAACTAGTTGAGTTTTTCGCCTTCTCTGTCTGAACAGTTTGGGACAATTTTTTTCTTGGTCCTTTCTGTATCTCTTATGTAGGTATGTGCAACTCCTACATAGGGGGATTGCACATGGCTGTATTGGAATAATGATAATAAAGTCTGGTGCCTATTAATATCTTAGGCTAAGCCAAAGTAGATATATTTGAGGTCCAGTACCCATAAAATTTTAAAAATCCAGTGGTCCAATGACTGCTTACACATGGTGGGATTTGAACTACAACATAAATCAGGGCTTCACTTTCCTGTTGTTCTGGTTTTCATTAAAAGTAATCTCACATTAGATGTTTTCAAAAGTCTTTTGGTCTTCAATAAGAGCATACACAAATAAAACCCAGTTTGCTATCTCTATTTGTTCTAGCAAGCTTTTAAAAAAATCAAACTAAAAAAAAAATTCTAACACTCCCTCCTCCACAGCTGAAATATTTTGGATCGAGATGAAATGGACTCAAACTTGGGCCAGAAAAATCAGTCTAGTTAATTAAAATACATTATCAAATGTTTGCTTTCATGGCCACAGGATGCTGTGGAGGCCCACAGTGTAAATGAATCCAAAAAAAGTTATGTGTCTTTAGGGAAAATAGATCTATCCACAGCTTTTACAGTTGATGGTCAGGCTTCAGCCTCTGCCTCAGCAAGACCCCAAGTGATGGTGCATTGGAAGGAGAGCAAGAGAAAGCACTATTTTAGAAAAGTAGTCTTCTTATAATGTCTCTCTGCATCCATTACTGGCTACTATTGTACACATGATGCTGGACTAAAGAAATTTTTTTCTTGGTATTACAATTATTTTTATTCCTAAGATATGTCTTATTAACATAACTGTAAAAAGATGGGCATTTAAGCAGCTTTCAGTTATTTTTTTTTTTTGCAGTCAGATGTGATGCTAAATAATGAAATGTCTGTCATGTCTTCTGATATTAAAATGAAGTTATTTTCTAGTTACATTCAACTGATAGTGTTATGGAGAGTTCCTTGAGTTTTCTAAATGTGCTAAATTATTTCTAAGATTCTTCTGAGTTTGGTTATTTTCTATGAATTGTTCAAAAGCTAAAATTGATTTATATGCTATAATTATTATATCTCAGTGTGGGCCAGAAAAAGAGCTAAATGAACACCAAAAATTCTGTTTTATGGAGAGCTTCAGAACTTTGTTCTAAATTCGAGTTCCAAAATGCCAATTTAAAAAGCTTAAAACTACTTTTAGTGGCTTGTTTTAATCTTGACTTTTTAAAGCATGCACTGCTCAACATAGTCATTTACACAAGAAATATCACTACATTTTCCCCCACAAGACCAAAAAAAGCTTGCTTTTTCTTTTTGATATCTTTTAATTGCATTTTTAGATGTCCTTTCTCCTTTGACAAAATTGTGCTATTTTTTTTATTTGGATAGAATTCCATTTTCTTACTTCTAACGTGTTCTCTCAAAGTTGATCTGAACAGCTGTAAGCAGAAACATAAAGAAACCTAGAGCTACATTCAGTATCAGTTTTTAAAAGTTTTCATAAGCGCAGTTTTTCAGATTCTTGTTTGTGCAAATAGAGGTAAGGGTTCTCAAAGAAAATGTCCCTCCCCTTTTAGGCTCTGAATTTGTCCCAGATGGCTTCTCATTCCTTGATCAGTACAGATTAGTCCTTCATGTTGTATTTTTCCAGACAATGCCAATGGCTTTACTATACCATTACTGAAATTCTATTGCTGTGTTATCAATAACCACCAAAACCAGATGCAGACTAATGGCAAATGCCAAATACCATGATCATCCATGCTTTCCGACAAAATCATATTATAAGTATTTCCTCTGAGACTGATTGCTGTCTGATCTGTTTTCTGAAGTTCCCAGGCTAAAATCTCTCTCCTAGTTGCTAGGGAAGCAGACCAGAATGCTGATTGAAAATTTTGTTCTAAATGCAGTTGTGCTTGTAGAGAAGTGGCTTTTCCCCCCCCCGACTTTCTTTTCTCTCCTTTGCAGTGTAATGTAACTGACATCAGTGGATTAGGGAACCTCTTTTCCTGTGTCAGTGCTTCTTAGTGCTGCCTAAAAAAATTATTTACACAAAGTTTAAAAAGTAGACAAGGCATCTTTTCTTCCAAACAAATGTTTGAAGATGAATGGCAGCTGCTATGTGATTGACAGCCTGAGAGAAGTAAACCCCATACCTTGAGCTGCCTCTGGCTGCCATTTGATAATCTTTTGGAGAAGAAAGCACCCAAACACATACAAGCACAGTCGTATAACTTAAGCCTTTAAAGGTCAATTGGATAGTTGATGCTATTTCCATTTCATTTGGGAAAGTTTCTATTTTAGTACTTACATTGTGTAAGAAACTAAGAATGTATAAACTACCCTTAAAATATCTCTCTGTAAGTGGTTTACTCAGAAGTGAATGTTTAATGTTATTTTTCTGTTATCTAGCTACATTTACAACCTGTAAGCTCTTAAACTAACTTGTCATTTCTGCTACTTAGACTTACATACGGGAAATTGCTCCAAAGTTGCTGAACCTAGGAGAAAAATTTTAATTTAGTTTTACTAGGCTTTTTTTATTATTTGTTTGGTTTGTTTTTTGTTTTTTTGTTTGAGTCATATTTCTTCAAATTAATCCCTCTCAACTTCTTTTCTTTTAAGCTTCTGTTTGTAAAGTAGGCATCTGTTCAGTGGCTAAAGTGTTCAGTAGCAACATTGTATAACACATTTTATATCTCTCTAATGAAGGATACACCTGTTTAAATCCCCACAGCATTATGAATGTGTATTGCATAAAAGAATATTGATAGATGACGTAATTTGTCTTTCATGGTACTGACACAGAAAAACTCTCATCCTGTCACCAAATACCAAAATGCAACCAAATACAACTAAAAGGTATTAGAAAAGCTCAGACAGTTGTGTGTAAAAGTGGGAGTTATTTTTCCACTGGCTCCTTGCCTGCTGGTCTGATCTCATGGTAAATTAAGAACCAGGCTATCATGTTAATAGTTCATAAGTTAATGGGTTAAAATATCAGTTCTAATGAGAGCCCAACACAGTGTTTAAGTATTTACAACAGTATAAATTCATAGCAATTCCACTGATATTTGTAAAGGTTGGATATAAATAAGATGAGAATCAGCATACTCATGTGCTTTTTAAAAGGAAATGTCACAGGCCAAAGTCTTTCAAAGGGAGGGCTGGGTTTTCATTTTGAATAATGTTCCTTATATCAGGAAAGAAATATTGCTTACACAATGCTTTCCCAAGCAGAAGGTCATTTGCAAAGTGGAGTAAAGGAGGGAGTTGATCAGATTTTCCTTTGTGTGTTAACAGCATGTCATCAGGAATGTCCATTTCTTAGTGGTAGGACAGATTCTTGGACTAAGGAGACATTGTCAAAGGGTCATCAACCTGACCTTTTGCATCACAATAATATTTGGACACCGTTGTGGTCTAATTCACAGTACCTATATCCAAGCCAACTCTGCATAGAAGAAAGAGAGAGATATGTGAGCATTGCATCCATGAAAAACAATATTCTATGTAGTGCATTAAACAGTGAGCAATGTGGAGAATATAGATGAGTTGAATTTGAAAGGCAGTGCTTTTCTCTACTTTGGATTACATTTCTAAATTCACTAAGCCAGCCCTTATAAAAGTGTGAGAGGAGATGGTAGTGCCTACTTTCTTCTCTTACCTTTCAGGTGAACTGGTGACACATGCAATGGCCTAAATAAGGAAAAAGGAAAGCAGAAATAAATGCTAACATATAACAATTAAGGAATTCACCTAAATTCTAGCAAGCCATTTATTTTCAGGCTGTAATCTGTGTCTGACTCAGCTTGGTGAGGTCCCTCACCATAAATTCTGTAGGGGCAGAGTTACCAGCTCTCCTTTATGTTTTTCCCAAAGACTAAGTAATTGTTTGTTTGTCTGTGACTTGATATGAAATGATTTCATCATAGAATATATCAAAAGTAGCCTGGTATTTAGGTACTCTTTTGCTTTCTAGGAAGAATTGGCAAGTAAAGACAGGTGCTTTAAATCATGACTGATTACTCTCTTCACTGGGTTTTCAGTGTAAAGCAGGTGTGCCTTGACAAAAGGAAGGAATTCAAGGGAAACTACTTCTTCTTGCTTTGTTTAGTTTTGTTTGGTTGTTTTTTTTGTTTGTTTGTTTTTTTGTTTTTTTGTGGGACCTGGTTCAAGTTAGAAGAGGAAGCAAGTTGTTTGTGGGTTTTTTTTAGTGAGTCCCAGGTATACAGTAAGGTCCTGTGTGCTTTGGGAATGTTCTTGACCAGATAGTTGAGAAACTTCACTGACAGCAAATTTGATACCCAAGGGCTCCCTCCATGTGACATCAGAGACATGATACAAGACCTTTCTCCTTGAACTGTTATCTGTACTCAATCCATGAGAACCAGAAGAGGTGAGTCTGTTGGAACTGCCCATTTAGTTTAATTTGTTGAGGCCTGGCTGTAAGAACAACACCCATGAAAGTGAAAGCTGAGCCTTTGGTGAGTTGTAAATTGAAATTATGCCATAGAATTTGAGGCCACACACTGGACAGTACCAATTAGCAACAGCAAATAAGCATTCTTTCACTGGGGGATTATTTCTTACCAGGTTTGGGGTTGTGGTTTTCTTAAATTATCAGATATTAAAAGGTTTTGTACCTTGGGGTTCTTTTTATGAGCAAGTGATCTAGTTAAATTATCAGTTATATTGAAACAAAGTGTTCTGTTGCTTCTTTGAAGGTCTTCCTTGAATCTCTGTGATATGGAACACAAAACGGAGAAATCCTTGTAGCATTACTTTTTAACTTTAAAGTACAATAACCAATTCTTCATGGAATTCCAGTAATACCTCTAAATTTCCAAACTTTAGTCAATGGACTTAGGAAGATTTTTGTTCTCCTCGTTATCTTCTTTAATGATTGTTATCCCTAGCTTACCCATGTATTTCACTGCGTTTGGCCCAATACTTAAAAAAACTTCAACTTTTAGCTTTGAAAAATTTATTGTAAGAATTTTTTACCAGCTCTGGAATTTAATTCTGCAGGGACTTTGAGATTTTCTTTCATTTTGAATAAAAGTCTCAAGAATGAACATATGAGCTTGCCAGAAACCCTGAATCAAATTTATTTTTAATTAAAAATATTGATTTTGGATGGAAAATGAGGAGGAAGTATTTAAAGAAGAGAAAAAACATAATCCTTCTTGAAAAATACTCTTTAAAGTGTAAGAAATTGGGTGAAATTAAACAGATGGGATCAAAATTGCAAGGAGTAGATTTTGATCTAAGGGATCATGAAATATTTAGAGAAATCTTAAAAGAAATAATATTGAAGCCCTGATCATATTTAACGGAGGTGAATAAGCCATATTATCCACATATTTTCTTGAAATAGTATTAAGGGGATATGAGCACTTTGTACATTTTGGTGGTCTGGATACAAATAAGGATTAACACAGCAAGACATCCTCTTGGAAGCTGAAATAGCAAGAATGTCAGGGGCTGTTCTTTCTTTCACTGGTTGTCATTGATAGTGGGATATGAACCTGAACTGGATTATGTTTGCAACTCCTTGGGATTCTACTGGGATTTTTCACAGAGTTGATAAAACTGACATGTTGTAACAGTTATGAGTGTGGCACATACCAATGTACAATCACAGAAGAGCTTTCTGCTGGCTTCTCCTGTGTGTCATGTGTTGGTCTAAAGGCACAATACTCCAATAGTACAAGAGCATTCTGTGCAAGACTGCATTTCCTGTGGAGAGGTTGCATGCAGCAACATGCAATACTGTTGCCTGCTTGGTGCTCATGACCCAAGCTTTTTTCCCCTGTTTTCTCTTTTGTTTCTGAAAAGAATTAATTCCCCCTCTTCCCATTTCATTTGGCAAAACTTGGGAAGATAGAATTTCTCCCTCTACGTTTTTGTATACCTTAGGGAGGCTTTGCTTTCTGTGCTTTTAAAATTCAAAAATTCTGTACTTCCCCTGCTTTGGGTTTGAAAACTCATTTCAGTAAAAAGAACCATGAACTACTGCAGAGGGTATTTCTGCTTTGGTTATGTCAATATATTTTAACAGCAACAAGCCTGTCAAAATATATTTAAGAACCAACAGCACTTTTGAAAACTAAGTGAGGTTCTTTTTAAAGCTTCTTTTCTGTGGAATATGTGGAACCTTTTATACACACAAAGAATACCATTGGGGAGACGTAAATCTTGCAGAATTATTGAACATGAGCACCAGCTGCCCCTGTCCTCAGCCATGCCCTGAATCTCATTTGTGTTACACTTCTAGTCTTCAGAATCGTGTCTGTAAGGGAGATTTTCCCCCAAAGACCTTGACTTGTTTTCATTGCAATTCCAGAAGATGCAAGGACAAGAAGGAAAAGATAGCATAGTGTGAAGCAGAATTTTCTTTTGAGTGCATTGCCTGGAGGTAGATATTTGTAATGTCACCACTTGTCTCTCTCCCCTCTTCACTCTAAACAGTTTTTCTCTGTGGCTCCTGCTGTATGGATACACAATCCTATAAAGAAATCCCAGGAAGAAGAAGGTGCTGCTTTCTCCACTTGAGCACAGATTTTTGTATTAATATTTGATCCTGGTCTTCCTGTTCAGTCTGAGGAGAACTTGATCCTACACCCATTGAAGACAGTGACAAATCTTCCACAGACCTTACTGGTTCAGAAAGAGGTTTTATTAATCTTTTCTCTGGGAGTCCACTGGTCTTGAAAAGCTACTTAAAGCTAGATTCATCTTTGCCTTGTCTGGAGGGGTGACAGGGAAAAAGATGTCTTAATGGGATTGATCTTCCTGGAATTTTGATTGAAGGGCAGTATGGTAATAATGAGATATATATTATGTGTGTCTGTGTATCTAAATCTTTTATGAACAGGAAATACAGCACAGATTAAGATGCATGGCATAGATCATACACATAACATATATTCAAATACACACATATATACACACATTCTACACATGCATAGGTATTTTTCATATGTGCATGATGCTGACTATGTGCTATGCTGTAATTACTGTCCATGTGCAATCTGCCAAAATGTGATCCTTTCAGATTATGGCTCCCTTGCAAATGGAAAGCTGCTAGCTGTGGTGAATAGCTAAGTTCTAGTTTGGCACTGGCTTAATTTCTACTTCAAAGCACTCCCTCGCACACATACAAATTTCCAGAATGGACTATTTTCCCCTTTGTTTCATTTTAGTTGCTACCCTGAGCTATTTGGCAATACTGAAGCGCTGAAGAGAGCAGCTGTTTCAGAAGTGCCTTATTTAAAGACAGCTCTATATCACCAATAAAGAGGAATGAAGAAGGGCAGCAGACTGTGCGGGTTGCTCATTCTGGAGAAGACAGGAAGGAAACATAAATAAAAAATATTCATGACAAACCTAGATGTGTAAACTATCTGGCTTTGTCACAGCCAGTTGTGCCTAGAAGTAGGAAGGCACCTGTCTACGCCTTGCAGAGATTTGAATGTAAGATCTGGTGGAAACAACACCTCTCTTATTCAGTTTTACTAATGTGCATTCACATCACACCCAGAATTTGTGATTATTACACATGTGCAATGATTATTTTTGGACCAGTGTGCAAAAATACCCATGGACCACTGCTTGGAACCTCCCAGAAATGTGCTTCGTTTTGGTTCACTTTTTTTATTTTGTAACGTCTCTTTTGGAATGCACTTCCTCTCTTTTGCCCCTACCCACAGAGTTCTTTCAAAACTTAGCTCTTCTTTTTCTACCATATTTTCATTTGATTAATTTATGGGTCTGATCCAGAGACTGTTAATTCCACAGCAAAACTACACTAGCTTCAACAGACCCCTAGGATCAGGTCCTAATAGACATTTAAGTAAGGTGTTAAATAAATTGCTGTGAGGCTTAAAACCCATTAGACATCCATGAAGCAGGTAAAGTGGTGAGGGTTTTTTTGTCTGCTCTATTCTGATTAATATGCCTTTCACCTCCTAATCAGCTTTACTTCATCAGATGTTAATTCTGTAGGACATTATAACTCAGTTACAGCATTCCTTCTTAATTCTTTTACATTATCCATGATGTGAGAACAGTCATGAAACATGGGTTTTAGGGATTAATAGCTTTTCCCTCTTTTCTGCCTTCTGTTTCAAAACATGAAGGAAGAAAGTGTGCAATTTCCAGGTCCCTGCCAGAGTGTCCCTGAGGTAAAGGAAGCAGCACTGCAGCTTCCCCTGCATTGGTGTTAGGGAGTTTTGCCTTGTACAGCTTAAGCAGGCAGCATGGCAAATGCTGACAAGGCTTCTCAGATGATCCCATTAATCTACCCCAAAGGGATCCACAGCAATTATAGCAGCTAGTGAGGCTCAAATGGAAAACCCCATAGACAAGGGAAAAGGGAGAGGCAGCAGGCATTTTCAGGACTGGATATGAGCTGTGCTGTAAATGTTTCTCCACCTGCAGTTTCAGCTGAAAGTGTTTGGTGCTGAGTCTGCAGTTGCATGGAGTGGTCCCTTTACATATTGTGTGGGATCTGATAAATTTTTGTAGGATATTTTCCAGCTGTGCTCTCATCACGTTGATTTAATAGCCCTTAAGAGAAACCATAAAAGTGCTTTCTGGTTAGTGGGCCCCAGCTGGTCCTTATAGTATTGCATAATACAGCAGGCTAAGTTAACTATAGATTAATGATTATGAAATGTCTTGCTTAACCATATAATTTTTCAAACATACAAGGCATTGGATAAAATGCAGTTCACTGAGGTAACAAGATGACTACATTCATGAAGGAAAAAGGCTTAAGAGGTGAGGTATATTTTAATCCAACCAAGATAAGATTTTCCACAGGCCAGCCATGGCTCTGGCCAGACATTTTGGGATATATGGGGAGTCATATGTGCGCACATGCATAATTGTGTGCCTGTCTTCATATGTGTGTTTTCCCTTAAGGACTGAAGGGTGATGGCTCACTGCTGGAATCCTTTCTCCGCTTTCATTACCAGACAACAGTGCAAAGAGCCAAGAGTATCATTTGCGGATTATCAGGCTCTCTGGTGAGGCTAACATTGCAAGGCTGTATGAAACTGAGGTCCCCTACATCACCCATCGTATGAGCTCCTGCTCTCCTACCAGCACCAAAGCAGTTGAACAGTTTAGTAACTGGTGAAGCCTTAAGGTCTCAACCTACTCCCACCAAACTCAGTGGCCGCAGCTCTCTTGACTCAGGTGGGGACTATGCTTGGGGAAGCATGACCTATGAGATGCTGCTGTACCTGGAGGCTTATTTGCAGAGTTTCACAAGATCTCAAGGCCCTCCTTGGTTCCTGATTGCCATAAAGGGAAAACATGAGTAAAGGAAATTATAAAAACGAGTGAGGGTATGGTGGTTTACTTTTTAGTAAGTGAGCCAAAAAAAAGTATGTACAGGAAAGCTAAAGTGCCATTCACAGACTGTTGAGGAAAATCCATATGATAGTAAGGAGCCAGGACAAGATACTGTTTAAAAAATAGACCTGATGAGACCCTGGTTTGCTTCTATCCCTCTGCTTCATCTACTACCACATCACCTCAATGGCTGTTAAAGTTGCATGTGCTTTTCTCAAATTACAGGCAAACTAAAAAATTAAATATATATAAAATATATATAAAGTATATTAAATGGATTGTGAAAATTCAATAACAATTCCACTTGCAGGCATAAACCCACAGTTACCCAAAGCTGCCTCTGGTTCTCTACAAGGTAAGAAACCCCAAATTTGACATGTAATACCCTGAAATCAGGTGCAGATTCATTTTGTGCCCTATTTCCCTAGACATGATGCAGCCTGCAAGAGTTTTGATGGGGTATAGTCCAAGCACCTTATTTTTCCAGGTGATTCTGAATATTTAAAGCAATATAAATAATGTAAGATGAGAAATGGCCAGCAATATTAAGCAAGTTAAATTAAAGGTGGGTATTAAAAGCTGAAAGCATAGATTTTTTTTTTGTGGTTTATTTTTTTCAGAGCTTTTAAAATGTAAATGAGAAAACTCCCTTCTAAGCACCTGCAGCTCAGCAGATGTGTACCCAAAGTTAGAACAATCCACTGCAGATTGGGTGGCTGTTGTCAATCATCTGTTATGACAATGTGGAACATTTAAAGCAACTGAACCATGAGGTTTTTTTCTTGGATCTGCCAAATCTGGGTACTGAGGACATGCAACATGTCATTTGTAGGAAATATCTTTAAGGCTGACTGCCTAGATCAGGGCATGAAATGATCACTCCTGGGGTTTTTTAAAAAGCTTTTCAGTATACACCTTAGCCCATCTAATGAAGAAAAAGCAGCACTAGAAATCTAGTTGCTTTTGATTTTTAATGCACAGTTGGCTGTGTTTTTAATTTTAAGCAGGAACTAATTCTGTTTTGTTGAAGATGCAGCATAAAAAAAGAGAAATATTTTCCTCTCTTTCTATAGATATTTTATAGCTAACAACTAAAGGATATATCGACAAATTGAGTATTGTTGTCTTCTCCAGTTGTTTGTGCCATCCGAATTTGAACTTCTGACAGGTAAATTTTTCACTGCTTAAAGCTGAGACGTGGTGTGTATTTCAAGAGCTACAGTTTGTCAGCAGTTGGATTTTCATGTCGAGTTACTTGAGCCTGAATTAATTTCAAATATACCCAGAATAATCTTGATCTTTTTGGACTGAGCTGGCTGCAAAAGGAAGTATGTGACTTATACACCTTTCCTTATGTTTACCTACAAAGCAGCAGCCTCTTTTGTGTGCTTGAGGGATAAAGCAATTGCTTCCTTCCTTGGAACAGGAAACCACAGTCTGTTCATTCTGACTGGTCCACTGTGTCTGAGGCTATTCCATCATCAGCTTCTGCTGATGGAAACAGGGAAAAGAGTTTACTCTGGATTTCTTCCCAATAAAGCTAAAAAACAATTTAAATTACAGCAGTTGCAGTAATTAGTACAGAACCACTTGAAACACGGCAAATTCAGAGACTGAATTTCAACCTCATCTGGATGCTTCAGGGGTAAATATGGCCCAGTGGCACTCTGGGATGGGCTTCCTAACCAGATGTAGATAAAATGGCATTTAGGAAATCTGTTTGTAGATTCACTTTGAGCAAGGATTTAATGAACACAAACAGAACCTGCATAGACATTATAGGAATGCAACAGCAAGGAAAATTTGAAATGGAAATGCGAAAGTGGAAGGATTCTCTTGAACTGTTTTATCTTGCTCATATACACCCATATGCAGAAGTACTTCTTTCTCTGTAGTCTTAAGCAAGCTTTTTAACTTCTCCTTAACTGCCTGATGTCAGCCAATCTTGTGAAGAGTTACTCTTGGGCAGTACAAGGGAAGCATTGACTGAAGCAGAAGCTGAGATAAAGTGCAGAACCATTTCACAGACACAGTAAACCCTGGTGTATGAGAGCTCATCAGAGATGAGTTTTCAGACTTTACCTATTGATTTCTACTTATGATGCTCAACTTCTTTTCTGTCATCTCTTTCTGTCTAACTTCTCTATGGCTTATGTTGGGATTACACAGTAGAATATCCTAATGATGATAGAATCAGAATAAAAGCCTTGGAAAAAAACTTAGTTAAAAACTTACAGTGGATGGCTAGAGATATGAAGAAGTGCTTAGCTATTGTGTGCAGATTTTAGGAGAAATTCCTTTGTGAAAAGAATTGCAAATTATTATTCTGAGTTGAAAAATATGAAACAAGAGTGAATAACCAGAAGAAGGTTTGTCTCATTTGTTGTTTGTTACATGACTTTTCTTTGAGTTGATTATTGCATCTAGTTGGGAGATCATGTGCAATGTGATGTGTGGAGTCAAGCTTCTGAGTCTCTAGGACAAAGAAAAGATATGAGTGTGGGGCTGGAGAAACACAGAAAGGCAGTGAGATTTAGAGCAGGGACTCATGGTTGAAGGGGCTACTCTGTTTCACTGGTGCATCGTGACAAAATCTACCAGAGGTCCTTGCAAAGTGGGCTTGTGCAGATTAAGTTAGAACAAGGGTTGTGCTGATTGAATTGTGATGAATTTCATGCATGCTGATATGTTAAGAAACAACAGCCAATTCTTTCATGCCAGAAAGGTAGCCCAAGCATTTAAAGAAGGAAATACTTTCTGGAGTAATACAACTGCAGACTATAATTTTGTGCCATGGATATTGAATGGTTGCATAAATGCTTGTCTTTGTAATTTAATGCTACATTGCTGCTTTTAAAATTTCATTATAACAATGTATACTGGATTGTTCTGAGAAAAGAAGGAATTCATATACAGCTACAACAGTCTGATAAGGGGATCACATTAACATGGTAATTTAGAGAGAGAATCAGAAGGTTGATCTGCTGAAAGGCATCTTTTAAAATTAATCAACTTAATTATAAATAGGTGTAATATTGTATCGGTAAAGAAGACTCAAAACTAGAAAAGAGAAAGAAGGTAAGGATAAACACTTCATCGGGAGCCAGGAATGTGGTGTGTCTCAGCAGAACCATTACACCTTGTCTACAGAAACCTGCAAGACATATTTAAGACTTGTTCACTTTGCGAAAAGCAATCAAATAATGTTGTAAGTCCACCAAGAAACTCTGTTTTGGCTTAAAAATATAGTACTGTGAGTGGGGAAAACTCCTAACTGACTAATATGGTCATAACATTTCCATGTTCTTTGGGTAAAGAAAGCCATCCAAATCCATGTTTCTTTGTAGTGTTTTAGGATGGTCTTTTTTTTTTCATAGTATGGGATGGGCTCAACCCCATAGGCAAGAGGGTACCTCAACCTCAGTCTGAAAGTGAACAGTTAGTGCCACAGTACTAGTAAGGTAGCACCTGATTCGGTATCCAAAATGCAGGCAGAGTGTTTTTGAAGTCATCAGCATGGCCACAGACCACTAAAAGAATGTCCTAACAGTGCTAATTAAGACTACATTTAGTCTAAACACTATTGGGCTGTGTGCCAAATTTAACTTGCCCTTGGGTCAGGAAGAAATAAGTTCTTCTGAAGATGAATCATTCTGCGGAGATATTTTGCTGATAGTCAAGACCTTCATTACCTGGAGATCAGTTCATTAGGTCTTAAGATTTATAGAAGCAATCTCTTCTATCATCCTGCCCAAGCTGGATGTCACATGATCAAATGTGTGCGTGACTGGCACTAATGATATTAAAAAGGTTGAGATGACTCCTAAGCTAAAGATTTTGGAAGCAAATGCTTTCATATTTTTCAGCTCAGTGTTTGTCCATTTATTTACAGTACTTCTGTTCAACTAGAATTCCACTGTCAGAAGGAATGGAATGAATAGTGAGGGGTCTTTCTATGTGCTATATCGATTCAAGATTAAGCAGTCTAATGATAGTTAAAGGCTAAAAGGTGATATAAGTGAAAGCTCCCAATAATTGTACTATCACTTTTAGTTTCCAGAATCCAAAAATTCACACTGAGTAGTACAGAAAAAGACCTCCAGTATCTGTTTTGTTTCAAGAACATCCAACACCAGTGAAATTAGCTGGGATTTGTAGATATACCATTGTGCCAGCCTATAAAACAGCAGAGGTTTGGAAAATTAATTTTCACCCTGAAGAACAGATTGGTTCCATCTTTATCAGTAAAACATATTACTTTTTAGCGAAGAAAACACTATAAAATGGATGGTTGGGCTAAGGTCTTTTCAGTAATGGGGAGTATGATATAATTATGAGAGAAGGAAGCTTCATTATAATGTCAGCATTTAATGATTGGTCAATTTGATATACTGTCAAGCTCCTATGAAAAAAATTAAAACCTGCTGAATAGGTGAATTTTTTGCTAACAAAAATATATATATACATTTCCTTAGTATTTTAAGAAGGACTTTTCCTATATGACCAGCCACAATGTTTTCTTAGATCAAAACCACAATCCTTCAGTGTTTAAATTGTCCATACTTCTCAGAGATATGCTAACTCATAAAACAAGATGAAACATGGCTAACTCATGAAACAAGAAGCATGACTATAAGCAAAATGTACATGTAATGACACACCTGATTACATGTGCCTCTGAGAAACTACATGCCAAATGACTGGACTTACAGCAAAAACAGCTCTGGTAACAAATATAAATTATTTGGCTTTCTAGGAAGACTTTTTAATGTTTAGTTTCTTTGAAAATGTAACTCAAATGAAAGTGTGAGACTTATGGAATACTTGTGGAAGAATGTCCCAGCTTAAAATCATTAATTAAATTGCAATTTATCTTAGATAATTAATTTTATACATCTGCACGTATAATAAAAGAAATAATGCAATGAAAACCATGATGATTCAGTGTTTCAGTGGTGTTCAGCAAAGTCATTAGAAATTGAAAATTTGTCCTAACTAATCAATTTAGATGAAGTTTCAGCACATTTCATTAAAAATCCTTAACCAGGCCTGTTTTACCTAGTTCTAGATATCAATATGTATTCATAGATTTAGATTTTTTGTAGTTGACTTTGTATATAAGATCTCTGTAACTGATGAAATCAAAAGGCAACAGAAGCACAATTTAGTATAGATTTTCTTCTGTACTACTAGTAACACGGCTTTAGGACTCAGAAGCTGCATGAATGTATGAGCTAATGCAGCCAAATGGATTTGCTGAACATGCACTTTAATAATGTTTACAAAATAACTTGTACTTAAGTTTTGGCTAAACATGCTTCCAATGACTCTGTGTGTGTGTGTGTGTGTGTGTCTCTGTGTGTGTGTGTGTGTGTGTGTGTGTCTGTGTGTGCATAAAGCAGTACAAATAATCCAAAAAGCAAGCATTACAATCAATTTTTTAAGATAGGAGGCATAATCTCAAAGTGACTCTAGTGATGATTTCTATTAAAAGGTTTCACATTAAAATATTTTGCATAATGTAAACCAGATTGGCTTGGCTGAAGCCCGATTTTCAAGCAGTTTTAGAGAGCTATTGTTAACAGAAATGATCACTTTGTTAAGCTAACGGCAATTGTATGCAAGTTCTGGAGTATGCCACAGACTTACTATTTGTGGTAAAATTGTGGTAACTTTCTTAACAAGACTGACGGAAAGTTGCCAGTAGCAGGAATTGCTGGTAACCTCAAAACTGCAGCTGTGGTTATCCTCTCGGATTACTGAGAAATTATAGCAGAGTTTGTAACAAAATTTTATCTTATTATATTGAGAGAGAAAGTGGGAGAATGGACACTGAATGCAGAGGCAAAGGAAAATACCAATATTGAACAGTCCTCTTTCAACTTTGTGAAGACAAGATGGCAACCATCTCAAAGGCTGTCAAGCTTATTAATTATAACTAATTTTAAACTGCTGATTTGATCTGTCAGAATGTTGTAACCCAGCTTCCCTTCAAAGGAGCTGGTGATACCTGAAGGATGTTTTGCCTTTTCTCTTAAATACCTTTTACACAGTTCACTATATTCACAAGTATTAGCATGCATACTTGTGATGCTTTAGGTATGATACTTTAGCCTGGTTTCTTGGTGTCCAGTAGGCCAGGAGACTAAACACCCTAGAAACTACGTAGAGATGGGAGACCAAACATTCTATTGTCGTAAGCACTCAAGGTCCCCTAGCAGGACAGATTCTGTAAACTAGAAGTTAGCCCACCCTAGCCCCTTATTGGGCCCTCTAGTTAGATATGCTAATCTGTAAGATCTTTAATTGTATACTCGACTGGGGGACGGGGCTTTTGCGACGCATTCCACCGGGACGGCAGAAGCCATTGAATGGGATCCTATTAAATACCAAGGTAAACAACCCCCAACCCTCTAACTGTGTCTGAGCTTTTATTTCCTAAGACCAGGAAAAAGGCATCACTGGAATGGCATTTGGCCTTTTGTAAGGATGCAGGTGATGACCATGATTGAACTTTCAAAAGCCTTCATCAGTCAGGAGGCTCTCCTCATGCCCTTTTGTGTCCTGAGCCTCTGCTGGGATCTCTGCTCCAGTCAGCTCTGTGCAGGGATGTACAGATGCCCAGTGTCTGAGCTGGCTGATGACAAACTGGAACAGGAATGTAAAGTGGTGAGGAGCAGTTGTAAGCTCTCCATCCAGTCCTAACCATTCAAATACTGCCACTGCAGCTGCAGCAAGTTAATCTCTGAGTGCCTCTAAAGGGCTTCCCTGCAGTCTTGAAAAGACTGACTTTAGCAGTGTGGTTCAGTTTCTTATTTTCTATCAAACCTGGCCAATCCCCTGGATCTCAGTACTCTTCAGGCTTTTTCTTGCACATCATGAATAAGGTTTCATGACTGTAAGAGAGTTGACTGAGAGCAGTGAACATAAGTCTAATAGAGCCCTGAAGTAATTGGTTTACTGAGGAATGAATGCCAAATGACTTGGAGAGAGAATAATAAGAAAACCAAGAAAAACAAACAATTAACAGTGTTTATATTAGATTACACACATCAACTTAATTTTCCTATAACATGTTCAACATTTAACCCCACCATTTCTTTGTATTGCAGTTATCTTTAAGGGTGGCATCCATGGAATTACTTAAATAAAGATATCAAGGTTTTCTTTATTAAATGTTTTAAATTCATAAGTTTGATTTAATTTCACACATGGCAGAAGCTAATTTTTACTGTGATTCTGAAAAATGGAGGTGGCCCATTTTTTTAACACTGATGTGTCTTCTCTAGGAAAAATTTGCAAATTTGGAATGTCTTGGTACAACAATACAAAACTATGGAAAGCCTATAATTTAGTATACACATAGCTATAGCATCATTTTCAGTATGTGTACAGGAAGAAACAAGCAGAAAAACTTGAAGAGGTGAATCTGGGTAAACTCCCAGAGGAGTCCCAGAGGAAATCTCTGCTTGCATGTTGGGAACTGGTGAAAAAGTAGTTTCTGAGACTTCTTGCACTGAAAGACATATGAAATAGCTTTTCCTACTACCAGCTAGTTTGATGATTGGATCAAAAAGATGTATCCGATATGGAGATCTGGTCAAATGTTTCCAGGAGCTTAATCTAATAATAGCTAATGTCTCAGGAGCTGTGTTGAACAGAAATGGCAGGATTCATGGTATAAGGACTTGACTTGCCTACCCACTGTAAAATCAGGCATTGACCTTGATGTTTCATGCTTACTTTTATACGCCATTCCTAGAAATGCATAATTTCTTGTCAATACTATAAAGTTCAATGCCAATAGGTAATATAAATCTACTCTCTTTCAGTTCTTCTATATCTTCTAGATTATAAATCTACCCTCTAACTCTACTAGAACAATGTTACCACAATCAATCTGTGAAAGTCGTCATTTGAATTTGTTTCTCAACAACTTAATGTGATGATACTTCACTGGACAATGTTGAGGAACTGAAGACAGCTATTTTTGTGAAAGTGTACAAATTTGTTAAAACTTATGTTTGGTCTATGAGAATCCATCCAGTCTATGACTTGATTCTTCATCTCAATGACCAAAATGGAAACAAAGGTTATGCTGTTTCAGAATTTTTACCTGTTGTTGCTCTTTTTCTTATTTTATAACTGAGAATGAGAGTATGGAGATGCTTTTTCTTTGCACTTGAGTCAGGACAGGAATGTTAAACAAAGGCTGTGTACCCCCTAACCACTCAAATATTGGGAATTCTGGGGTGGTTTGAAGCAAGTAAACTTTCATGGGGACAGAAAGGACAAGTCAAAATGACTTGTTCAAAGGTGAATGAGTGCCCTCTCCAGGAAGATAGGATGTTCAAAATGCTCCTCATATACAAATAGAGGGCCCAAACTATGGGCTATATGCCATCATTTCCTTCTCTGGCTGGTTTGCTTTTCGTTGGTGGATTATTTTGGGGTTTTTTAATGGAATATTTTTTAATGTGCTATTTGAATCTAATCCAGAAAAACAAAACACTTCTTTTTGGAAATGTTGAAATGAACTGTTTTGAAATTTCTGCATTTCTTTCTTATTAATCAGAAACTTTTTTCTCTGACCTGAATTTAGCTATAATTTGCAAACATCTTTAGTTCAAAAAGAGCTATCATTTTTGGTGAATAAAAACAAGGTGGGAGTACATGAGTCCTTCCCAGTCTTCCCCACAGCCTCACACAGATGGTCCAACCATATCATATATCCTTGCCATATAGCACAACTGCTGCTATACAGGTGAGTGGTATTTGACTCTGGCCATAAAAAGAGAAGAGTTCCTTGCATATTTCAGATATTGAGGTGAAATTAGTGGCTCTTTGCTCTGCAGGGTCTCTGGGATAAGTCCTGATTCAAGACAGGAGAATCATAAACAATCCTAAGACTGCTGAAACCTTTTCTCATCCTGAAATGCCATCAAAAGAGCAGGTAAGTGAGACAGGGCTTAATTTTCTCTGACTCTGAGTGACTTAAAAGTACTTTACTTCCTTGTGTGGTGGTCTGTTTGTAAGACAGGCAACAACCTGCAGTGTGTCTTGAGGATTAACAAGTATCTGATTTGCTTTGACAGGCCTGCAGGGAAAACAACACCGAAGGAAGTATGGATGTTGTGACTTCTTCCACTTATTCTGTGAACACAGAGGGTGTGAATGCTAGAAGGGTGTCTGCAAATCACGCAAAATGAGAAGCCATGAAATCTTTTCCATGGAAGGTTTGGGCTCTAGCTCTGCCACAGGCTCTCATAAGAGTGGGCAAGACTGTGACCCTGAGTTCTTAGCCCTGTGCCTGCAGCTGCTCCAAAGAGGACAAGTTTTTTAAGCCCTGCAAGCATGGTGGCTTCTTCCAAACGCCCACATCTGATTCAGCTGAGATGGTAGAAGAGACCTGTCTTTTTCAGGGTGAAAGCAGCTGTGGTATGGATTCCTCTGTGGGAACAGTGGTGGAAGGGGCAGAGCTAACGGGTGGCTTGCAGCTTACCAGATCAGCTTACCAGTTTGACTGTGCATTGCTCAAAGCCTCACTGTAGACAGATTTTTCCCTTTATTTTTGTGGAAATTTGTTTAAAAATGTATTTGTGCTCAAGTTAAGACTTTGGCTGCCAAGTTTCACCCAGAAAACATTTTTGCAGCCAAGTTATAAACCCCTCCAAGTAAGGGTACACAGAGTAGCAATAGAGAGAGACTAAAGCATAATGGCACCAGTTAGCTCCCTGAGAATGCCACCTTTGTGATCTGTTATCTTCCTTTGCCAGCTTCAGTTTGACATTTCATGAGAGCTGGGCTGGGCAATTCATTTTGAGCTTAGTTTTGGACTTAGTTATCAAAATAGGACAGTAAAGTTCTCAAACATACTGTATGTTCTTGGAAAACATTGCAGAAAGACAAATATTTCACTTGGACTGAATGGAGATATAAATCTTGCATAGAATGCCTGTCAGCAAATTTAGCTAATATGCTAATTGTCTGAGGAGTGGACTGATGAGATATCCTATCCTAAGACCTTAATGTGGAAAAATCCATATCTGTCTTATACTGTGAATGTCATGTTAGCAAGATTCATATACCCA
The DNA here is from genome assembly GCA_013400955.1 of Drymodes brunneopygia. Taxonomy (NCBI): domain Eukaryota; kingdom Metazoa; phylum Chordata; class Aves; order Passeriformes; family Petroicidae; genus Drymodes; species Drymodes brunneopygia. The sequence continues at coordinate 196,079 of VZTZ01028236.1, read as the reverse complement.
CTGAAATGCTTGTCTAATCACAGAAATAGTTTTGGTATTTACTTATTTATTTATTTTTTAAGCACCGATTTATTATCTGTATCTTTTAGTTTGGCCACAGAGTTTTCAGAAACTGAGTACTGACTGGGGTTAGCATGGGGACCATTAAATATTTTTGAGCATATTGTTTTCATTGATGATTGCTTGCTAGCAGAAGCAGTATTTATCTAGCAATTACAGGGCCAGCATTAAGGCATGGAGAATTCTGCAGTCCTGTTTTCATGGATTATACAAATGCATCCCAAGGGATGTAATGATCAGTGCCTAATAAGTCCCTGCTGGTGTAGCTGGAAGTAAAGACTCCACCAAAAGCTAGGCAGCACAAGCAGGTTAGCTCAAAGGAGATGCTCTTACTCTTCCTGGGTACACCCAGCCTCTTTCCAGCCAGACAGCTGCTGCTCTCTGAGTGCTGCAGAACTGGCTGTCTTTTCACCCCTGAGAACTCACCTGAGATACACATAAACACAATGTGATTGACCTTCAAACCATGTACAGGGGCCCACGACAGACCCTGCTGACAATGTGTCTCTCAGGAGGTGACTTAGAGAGAGGAGGTTAGGGCAATGCAAACTACAAAAGATGCATTTTTAAAATGCTAAAGTGGTGTCAGCATGGCACTCATCAGGGTCTGGGAAGAAGTTGGCTGGGAGCTGAAGAGCTAACTGTCTTGTTAGCAGTACACCATATTTTTCAGTCACTTCATGTCCATTTTTACAGAATCACAGAAAATTATGAGTTGGAAGGGCCCCACAAGGATCACTGAATTCAACTCTAAAGTGAGTGGCCCATACAGAGATCAAACTAGAACCATGCTGAACCAACTAAGCTAAGGCATTCTGGCTAATATTTAGAAGTTTTCAAGATACAGTCAGCACAAAATATGAAAAGTGTCATGCCACTAGCATGCCCAGCACTTCAGGAGCATCTTGTGTTGCAGAAATTCCCGGGTGTCTTATTTGCATCTTTTTCCTTCCAAGGACTGTGCATCAAACACTGTTTGGAGAATAGGTGCCCAGGATCTGTGTGCTATCATTGTACACACCTCACATGTAGCTGTATTTTTGCTGTATTTTCTTCTTATGGAGAGAAGTCTGTATACAAGATTCAGATTTCTCCCAAAGCATTGTGGAGATGATCACTTTGCTTAGGGGAATGGTGTTCAGAGCTCAAAAGCAGTGCAAAAGGGAAGGGAATCTAAACATTACGGAGGTACAATTCTCTTTTTCTGTGAGGTTTTCAGGTCACTGTTGCAAAAGAAACCATGGCCAAAGTCTACTCTTTTTGCCGTTGGTGAGTCCCACTGATTTTACAGCAATAATTCCCAAACTGAAATCATTGAAAGTAAACATTCATCTTGCTGGCTTCAGCATCGCTGTGTTAGTGTCTCTCAAACTTGTCTTTCCATGAAAACTAACTGCACATCTGAAGAAGAACCTGGAAATAAAATGTGGGAAGCCTAGTAGCTATAAGATAATCACTATGCTGGATATTTTGCACAGGTGTGATTTAGTTACTGACTGGACAATTGCTTGTAATATCCATTTTAATAACAGGGGAAAAGGGTTATCTGTGGTAAAACAGACTGCGTTTTTTGGCTCTGTGGACATAATAATTATTAGCTATAGTAATATTGCTGTGATGGGTTTTTTTCACTGCTTCATGAAACTTTAAGAATTTGTCCGTCTCTCAGAAAGAAATCCCTTATCAACCTTACTAATGTCTCTAAACTTAAGAGAGTTTTTTGAAGTCGGGAGGTTTTTGTCTGAGGACATATAGAACAAATTATCAATTGTTTTTACATTTATGAAACATTAACCTTTTCAGAGTACTTTTTCAATAGTACAATGGGTGTACTTCAGTGAGAAACAGAAAACTCTACATCTGAAAAACAGACACCTTTCCCAAGCCACTGCTGTGACCATTTTTGTATTAGATTGGCAGAGAAATAGAAGTAGGCATTTCCTTTGACTGTGGTAGAAAACTCTTTGGTTGTGTCACGTATGAGTACTTTCAATATAAAAAAGATAATACACTCTGAAAGTTTTAGATTTTGTTTTGTTTTTGTGACGAAAGCAATGGAGGGTTTTAAATGAGACTTGTAGCCTAACTAGAATTTGTATTTAAATAAATTAAAATAAATGTAGATGTCCTGCAGGACAGCCATGTGCATTATATCTATTTCTTCTAAGTAGCCACTGCAACGACCAGAGCAGACAGTAGATGTCAAATCCTTTTGTTGCTGCTTTTCTTTCCAGAACAATAATAGCAATGTGGAAACAGCACATGGTTTTTCTAAAGTTATATTAGACATATCTGATCTTCATGTTTGCAGTAATCTGACTTTGGCAAGCTTTTTAAAGACGGTTAGGGAGTATTACATTAGACAGTGGTGCTAGGCAGCCAAACTTATGATATTTTGCAGTTCCAGAAAAGAAAGTTCAACACAGCCAAGATCTGAACAGAACAGATATTGTATATTAAAACAGGCTGGAAAACCTAGGAGAGAAACATCCAAATGTTGCCCAACTGAACGATTGCATTGGCAGCTTGCATGGAGCTGAAGATCTAAATCAGATATGCAGAAAATGGGGAGATTGTAATCCCTTTAATAAGGGAAGTATGCCCTGTGGGGGACTACTCCTCCCAGCATGCAACTGCAAAATGTCATAGATCTCAGCCGCCCTTAAGCATTAGGGCTGAAAAGCATGCAAAATTGCTTTGACACAAATAATCCTATATACAAAGTGGAGGCCATTGCCTCAGATGCTGCTAGAAAACAAATCTCCTGTCCCTGTCCAAAGGGGATGGCAGGGATGTGAAATTACACCGACAAATATTTTTGTCTAGTTGCACATCATTTACAAAGCTGTTGTGAACTCATCGTTGTTATTTGAGTTGTGATTCTCTGTAGGGGAAATTTATTGCAACGGTACTGACATTAGTCACTAGAGAAAGTAATTTTTATTTTTGGCAGGGAGAAAATGGTATATTATAAAAACAAAGACAAATAAAGGAAATGGGCAACAGCTTCACTTTAAAATGGAAGAGGCAATGTTTCTAAAGAATAAATTGAAAATTAAGGGATGATTCAACAAATAAAAATATTTAGGAGTATAGCTTTTCAAATGAAATTAAAATCTGTCAAAAATGCAAGAAATCCTTGAACTGTATATAATTGTTTGGCTGATATCACTCTCCCAGATTACTGCAGGAACAGACACTGACTTCATGTAGTTAAAGATGTCTCTTGCAGTGATGGCCTCCTCCAGATGCCTGTCTGCAAACACCTTTTTAGGGGAAGAGATTGTAACTCCACTTTGATACCAAAAACAAGTTCTCTCATTGCTGTTTAGCTGTAATGCATCGAGTGACTGAATGTACATACATATTCCCAGATAAAATCTATAGTGAGGTTGAGAACATACATAGCAGTGATTGGCATAAAATCCTTTTATGAGGCTGTTGCGGTATTCCTACATCAAATATTGTAGGGTCAGAAACTCTTATAAATACAAGATTTAAAAAACCAAAATAGAAACATATACTTTTTCACATGAAAAGCCACCAAACAACCGTACCTGTGCCTCAATGTAATACGACGTATTAGGTATGTAATAGGCATCTTATTAATTATAATCTGATCAAATATCAGAGCAAAGGATTCCAATTCTTTCTTTCCTGTGTGTTTGGAAAATTAAGTCCACCCTTCTAGGTGTGCTCACATAAAATAAACACAGTCATATTAATTTTAACCCACTTCTGTAAACTGCTTGAGATAATAATGTTATTTTCCTTAATTAATTCTTACAATAATTCCAAAGCATGGTACCTTTTTTCACCAAAAAAAAAAAAAGAAAGGCAGTAAACACAATGCAGCTTTAGTTGCACTTCAAAGCTTCTTTTTGCTGAAGAGCTTCTTTTAAAAAAGTCTTTATTGCCACTTCATAGGAGAATGCTAGAGGATTTGTAGCAGAAAGCTGCAATGTCTAATTTCATATTATTTGACACGCAGTGCTTTTCACTGCTTTATCAGATATTTATTTACTCTTCTAGACTTCTTTGAAGAAGGCAGCAATCAGCAGGTTTGGCTTCAGGTTGGAGTGCTGCTAACATTTCTAGAGTCAGTTCCCTCCCCCTTGCATGGTTTCCTGTGCACCCATAGACCTCACTGCTTCCCCTGGCAGGTTTTTCCCCATTTTTGCACTCCAGCCTCTGCCAGCCCTTCAGAGCAGAGCTGACTGAAGATTGCTTCCTTTGCTCATTGCTTTGTTAGCACGCAGAGGCAAGCTGCGGTCAGGGTTAAAAGAAGCCCTTGAAACAGGATTCCAAAAAACGGGGGGAAAAGCCTCCCTCTACTGAAATGGCTGCCAGCTGAGGAATTTCCTGAGGAATGACAAGGACCACCATTGTGGCAGCTCCTTGGGTATTGCCTCTACCAGCAACATTGCCAGCTCTGTGGGTGAGGGAAGTTCACAGGGAACTTTCCATGTCTGCAGCTGCTTTGGGCACTCGTGCTGTACTGGGTTTATTTTCAGAAAATTGACTCTGTGGACAGGCAACGGTCAAGAGACAGGCCACAGACTGAGCCTTTAGTCACCAAACCTTTCCATTTGAGAAAAAATAGTCACCCTGAGCCATTACACAGCAGGTCCTGCAGTGCTGAGTGCTTGTAGTCCTCCTGCGATTTGCTGATGTTCATGGATGGTAAGAAGGATTTTAGAAATATAAAAATGGAAAAGTGATCTTCAAAATGTCATTTTTAAGTTATCTGATCTATAATTACGCCTTTCTTTTCGAATCCAGGAACTGGTCAGCCTTTCTCTGGGGACATTATGTGAGCAAAAGCATCAAGCAGCCACCTAAGGCAGAGCAGACATACTCAAGCCAACCAAACTCATGGGAGACATTTCACATTAGAGACAGACATCTCTGCTGGTGGTTCTGAATGAACTGTAACGTTACAGGTAAGCTTCTTTTATAAACACCCTTTCAAGCAGCCCATCTTTCCACCTTTACTGAGAAAAAACCTTGGCAAGACTTTTTTTTTCTGACGCTCTCTCCCAATTCAGGTATGCTCTGTATCATCTAAAGCCTTAAAATGCTTTTCTAAAAGACATACCTATAATCCTATGAAAGCCTCAACTCAGATCCTGTGAAGTTCAGTTGTTTGTCTCTTCTCTGCCATTGTGCTCCCAGGGTGCTTTAAACAAAATGCCTTTGAAGGTACAGAAGCTCACAGCTCTGAGAAAAAAAAGATTGTTAGGTCCTATCAAAATTGTAAGGATACAGAGATGCATTTCAAGAAAAGCCTAAGTTTTAGCTGGCTGTCAAATTTTTTGCTGTATATCTGGTGGTACTTGAGTCCAACTTGAGTTTAGTGTTGAGCACTAAACACAACAGACATGGCCATTTTAATCTAAAAAAGCCCAAATGAATGCTGGTGATAAGGGTATCTCAGTACTCCAAATCATTATCACAGCCAAGCTGAAGACTGATTGAAGGATTCTCTGTGCATTTATGTCACTTAGGCATAGTTAAATCCCTCACTATAATTAATCACTTAATTTTGGTTAAAGCCAGTGCAGTATGAGTTTCCAGGGAAGTGCTGGGTACCAGCCATTTGATGAACCAGTGAGAAATGGAGGGGTATGCAGACCTTTTTGGAACACATTTTGTGTTTAAAAGCAGGGGGTGAAATCACAATAGTAGCAAATGCGGTGACTACATTTCCTTTGACTTTAATGGATGAAATTTTATCTTGAGGAAACTAGTCAGATAACCAACAACTTACCTCACTCATCTGCAAAAGAAAGAATAAATGTTCCCCCATATATCATTATTATTCATCTGAAAAAGTGCACCACAAATGCAGGTAAAGCTCTGAAGTAGGTTTTCCTCTTGATAAGCACTGAAGGCAAATTTCTCTTTCCACAGCAATCCAGTAGAAATGTTGCCAATACATCTTTCCTGCTTATGGAGATAACAGTAATGAATGAAAAGTCTATCATGACTATATAATAGTTTAAAACACAGCTTTGTCTCCCTTGACATGAGATGAGTTGTTGAAGGATTTGAGCAGTTTTACAGAGTATATTAAGTTTCAGGATTTACACACAAAAAAATAATCATTTGGTTACATGTTGGAAATCCAGAGCCAACAATAACTTTGGGATTTATTAAAAGCAGGCCACTGTTTTAATGGGAAAATATTTTTATGCTATGAGCAGTAATGACTTTTTTATAAGTCTCGTAAAAACTCAAAGAAGAGCAGTGAAGATTCTTGGGACGGATGAATTTTGCTGCTCTTGAGTCAATTAGTATAATAAAATATTTGTTTTGAAATGGACACAGCACCTGTTTCATTTAATAGCAGGAAAACTAGACCTTTACTTAGTATTTTAGTTGTAGAAAGAGGCTATAAAAACTAAAGATGAGCAGGTGTTAACTGATGCTCTGTGACACCCTACTTGTGGGTATCCTGAAATTGTCCCTTTCTAATAGAACCATCAGCTACCTGGCAATATTTCGGTAATACAGCAAATTATTACTGCAGATTGTATTTCACTCCATCTGTCACACTGCATTAGGCTGCCATTGCAGTGTCCCTCTTGGAACTGCCCTTTCATCTGGACTTCTCCTGGTTCACAACAAAGTTTCCGACCACACTGAGGCAGGAGTTTTAGTGCACGGTTTTGTTCAGACAAACTGTTACACTCCCAGTGTGCCTGTGAGGTTCCCTTCCCATCCTGTTCAGTTGAACTGGGTGATGGACATTTGTGCCCACTACTGAGCCACTTACTGAAAATACCCAGGCCATCACAAACAGCCTAGGCTGGTCTCTGCTCTCAATTCCAAATCCAGTTTTTGGAAAGGGAAAGGGAAAAGGGAAAAGGGAAAAGGAAAAGGGGAAAAGGGAAGGGGAAGGGGAAGGAAAAAGGGAAAAGGGAAAAGGGAAAAAAAAGGGAAAGGGGAAAGGGAAAGGGAAGGGAAGAGA